>OZ030396.1:25291281-25416281 GCA_964023965.1 Melinopterus prodromus
GTGTGTGTGTGTGTGTGTGTGTGTGTGTGTGTGTGTGTGTGTGTGTGTGTGTGTGTGTGTGTGTGTGTGTGTGTGTGTGTGTGTGTGTGTGTGTGTGTGTGTGTGTGTGTGTGTGTGTGTGTGTGTGTGTGTGTGTGTGTGTGTGTGTGTGTGTGTGTGTGTGTGTGTGTGTGTGTGTGTGTGTGTGTGTGTGTGTGTGTGTGTGTGTGTGTGTGTGTGTGTGTGTGTGTGTAAACGATTTTTGTGACGACGATTCCGGAGAAACTACTAAAGGTATCGGGACAAAAGTTCATATTTCGAAGGTTCATGACCTAACTTAGAGCTGAAAAGCTTTTTCAAGGACTTTGCAAATGAGCCGCCAATTCTGTAATTTCGTCGAAATAGTTAAATAATAAATTAAAGTAGAGGAAATTTTGAATAATTATGCCTATCATTTTTTTTGTAAAATTAATAGTTTAGCTGCAAGAGCAAATGCTACTTGATCGAGATCGGTCGTATCTGCATTGACATGAAACTACATAGTAGCCAGGATTTTGACAAATATTTTTTTGTGCTGTCACCATAGAAATGTCTATGGCTGTCACACTCGAAAACAGCTGATTTCATCAGAGGTTGGAGCACCACTATGAAACGTTGCCGCTCTAGTGCAGCAAAGTACAAAATACAAAATTCAAATAAAATAAGATAACCAATTTGATTGTTTGTTGATAAGAAATATCAACTCGTTGTTATATCTAATTGTAAAAACGATAAATTGAGGAAATTGTAAATAAAGTATAGCGATGAGTGTAGTTATATTTTAGTATGTTGGTACGGATGTGACATCTACAGTGACATGAACGAATATAAATCTGTCAGAATTTTAAATAGCTTTTTAAACTTGACGTTTCGTAGAAGTGGTATCAACCTAACATTTCCTATATAGAAATATAACAATTTTTGATTTTTTAATATACCTATTTCTCAAAAAGCAAAACCAAAAAACGTTGATGTCACTCCTGCCGAAAGCGCCGCATCACTGCTCGTCGCGCTATTCCGTACTTTCGGCACTTGTGAGATAAATAAATATTATTCTGATGACAGTAGGTAGTGTCAAATGCTGATACTTTGACAATACCTACTATTGATACTATTGACTATCAAAATATCTGCCAAATCCCGGCTAACTAATTTATATTTAATGCAGACACAATTTATCTCAATCAAATAGATTCTCATGCAACTAAACTACTAATTTTATATTTTGTATGATAAAGTCATGTGCTTGGCCACATCAGATTTTTTTGTTCGTTTTTGTTTTGATAACAATTATGTCTTAGTTCCAGTTTGCGTAAGGGGTTGAGTGGAAGAGTAACGCAATTTGGAAACAAGTGTGCTGAACTGCGCCCTAAATATAAATAATATTTTGTTGCATTTAATATTGTCTTATTTTAATAAAGGAGTTATTCATTTATTTAATTACTTACTTATCTGTTAAATCCTGGCTAACTAGTTTTATTTTAATGCAGGCACGACTGATCTCAATCAATTAGATTCTCATGCAGCTAAACTAATAATTATATATATATATATATATATATATATATATATATATATATATATATATATATATATATATATATATATATATATATATATATTATATATATATATTATATATATTTATTGTATGATAAAGTCATGTGCCTGGCCACATCAGATTTTTATATTAAAATATGGTCATAGATCACTCCTATCACTCCCAAATACATGGAATACGGAAGTAAACACCTTGCATGAAGGTAAATGCATTCCTATTATTAAGTGCGTTTGACGTCTTTTCAAACGTAGGACGATGCGTGAACGATTAGTTTTACGCAAAAGATCTTTTCGTAGAAAAGTAACATATGTACAAATTAGAACTTTCATTGTCGCCCGACCAATAAGAACCAAGGTGTTGTTAATAACTCACGATACCGACACGTTATTCATAGGGACTATAAAAGGGAGCCGTGAATATATGAATAAGTACCTCTTTCGGCTGCTCCCACTCATCCAACAGATGAAGCACTTTCTTCAGATGAACGGTGAAGTTAAATTGAGTACTGCATTCATGTATAAAAGCAGCAGTCATTTCTCCAAAGTAGATCATAATATGAAAGATAACTCCGATCAGCATTCCCGCAATTACAAACACCCATTCCTTTTTATCACGGCTGACAATAACGCCTGTCCAATTGTGGCATAGTATACTTGCAGAAGTGTGGAAGGTCAAAACGAACCAATGCAGGCTACTGTTTACATTAAAGTCTTTAACTTGAATGGTATCCGTCCAGTTTGGTTCCGCGCATCCATAACATGCAAATTGATACCATGTGCAACAACCAACAAGGAACAAAAGGGCTAACCGGATTATATGATTCATGAGCAGAATCTTCAAATGAGACAATCCCACGGAATTTACTCTTTTCTGCATGGTATACAGGACAAAACTAAGACGCAATGTCACTTTGATCCTGTAGTTGTCTTTCGGAACAGCCATATCCCACGTATGCACATTCAATAAATATTGTACTTCGAAATAAGGCAACAAAGATATTACACTCAGTACAAGGATAAGCGAGTGTATCGGTTCCTCTGCCTTTATTCTCCTTGCGTGTGGCAAATACCTAAAAAATAATAAACAAATTTTATAATATACTGTAGTTACACTCATTGTAGCGTCAATATATTTCTATGACTTACTTATGTGCAATGAGTCCAAAAGTGTTTACTAGGAATAGTAATTCCAACACATAATAGTAATAGATCTGATTTTGAGTTTCAAATCTAAACACAAATTGCACCCAATTCATTGTACAATTGAGCAGAGTCGTAATTATTACCAAGTGGGACCAAAATGGATTGAATGGTAGAAATATTATACTACTTGTATCACTTGGGTCCGTATATTGTACACCTGATGCTAACATTTGATAATCCGATGGCATTTTTAACGGATATAAATGGATATATTGACAATGTCATTAAGAACTCACAAGTCTCAAAGATTCTGCTGTCATTTTTTTGTGTGTATAATAATTACTTTCATATGAGTCTAGATTACCTAAGTAGTCTTGCCATAAAATTAGAATTTTGCATAGGAATAATTAAAACCCAGCTGGATTTTGTTGGTTGGGCATTACAAATAACCAACTAATGAAGCGAATGATAATTAACCCAGGTGAGGAATTTTATAATTACTAATTTAATTATAATGAAAAAATACCTAGAAAAGTGTTTAATAAAGTTGTGTTTATTCCAAATTGTTCAATTGTTTTCAAAAGCAATCTAGATTTGGCGATGTTTCCAATCTACTGTGATGTTTAAAAATCGATTCAGTAGGTACAAGTACATTTTAGGTATAGGACATCGTACACAAAGTTGGTCTAAAATTTTTCATTGAATTGAGAATTGTATTAATATGTTAGGGTTGCCATTTGAAAAAATCGAGTTTTAGTACTTTTCTCGAATTCAACTTTGATCTTATAATTTGAACACCCAGTATAACTTTTAGAAGAATTCTACCGATGTGCCGGCGAAATTGTTGTGAAGGTAACGTATTAACCTTCACAACAATTTCGCCGGACGACTTTTTTCCAACGGTCAAAGGAGATAATTTATAAGTAGTTGAAAGTAGCCGTGCAGCTGTCATTTTTTAATGAAAATAATTAATTTCTCAAAAATGACACACGTTCGGTATAGGGAATGTAACATAAAATTGATCTAAAATTTAATGAAGATTTCAAAAATGCGTTAAAATACAGGGTGTTCCATTTGAAATATAAAAGATGACATCATTTCCGGTGTAACCGGAAGAAACCGAAAACTCAAAATATTTTAGTTGAGACGATCGTGTCCACAAATTTTCAATCTGTCATTTCATTTGGTTCTCCATATTCTTCTAATGGCAGCTCGTCGTGGGAGACCCTGTATAATAGTATACGCTTGCATTTAAAATTTGAATTAGTTTTCGCGCGTGCGTTTTGATTAGAAGACCCGTCATTACCCAACACTTCTTGAATTTCTATTAATAGTATAGTTGCATGAGAATCTATTTGATTGAGATTAGGCGTGTCTGCATTAAAATAAAACTAGTTAACCAGGATTTGACAGATCTTTGGAT
This sequence comes from Melinopterus prodromus, assembly GCA_964023965.1. Taxonomy (NCBI): domain Eukaryota; kingdom Metazoa; phylum Arthropoda; class Insecta; order Coleoptera; family Scarabaeidae; genus Melinopterus; species Melinopterus prodromus. The sequence continues at coordinate 25,295,426 of OZ030396.1, forward strand.
ACTATTGACAGTTGGTATTCTCAAAGCGTCAGTATTTGACACTACCTACTGTCATTAGACTGAAAATATTTGTCATATGCTGGCTAACTAATATTATATCTATGCAGATGCGATCGAGCTCGATCATAGAGAACTTGCTCTTGCAGCTAAACTATTAATTTTACCAAAAAATGCCATAAGCATAAATTATTCAGAATTTCCTCTGCTTTAATTTATTACTTAACTATTTTGACGAAATTACAGAAATGGCGGTTCATTTGCAAAATCCTTGAGAAATGCTTAGAGTAAACATCCAGTTCCTTTGGACCCTTTTGAACCAAATGCTTTTGAGCTGAAACTTCTAAATATGAAGTTTCGTCCCGATACCTTCAGTACTAGAGCAGCTGCGTGTTGAAAACTTATTTTACCACGTAAACGTCGTAAACGAAAGCAAAGAAGGCGGCAAAATTGCCGTCGAAGGATTTGGGTAAATGAGTGGATTAAAAACGCGACCAATGCGCAGCAATAAATAACTTAGATATGGCAATGAACCATTTTATAAAAAAAAATTACGAATGTACAGGATAGATTTTGATTTCTTATTAGAAAAAGTAACGCCATTAAAAAACTTAGAGCTGAAAAGCTTTTGGTTCAAATGGATCCAAAAGAACTGGATGTTTCCTCTAAGCATTTTTCAAGGATTTTGCAAATGAGCCGCCATTTCTGAAATTTGGTCAAAATAGTTAAATAATAAATTAAAGAGGAGTAAATTTTGAATAATTTATGTCTATAACATTTTTTTGTAAAATTAATAGTTTAACTGCATGAGTAAATTCTATTTGATCGAGATCGGTCGTGTCTGCATTAATATAAAGCAAGTCAGCCAGGATTTGTCGGTCTCAAACGTTGATGTTTTGACAATACCTACTGTCAATAGTATAAACATCTGTCAAATCCTGGTTGACAGTTTTATTTTTATGCAGACACGACCGATCTCGATCAAATTTCAGGCAGCTAAACTATTAATTTTATATATAATATGATGCTACCAATCGCTAATGTATCTGTTTCGCATACCAACGAGTACCATATCGTTGATAACACCGCAGGCTTGCAAAGCTAGTTTCGATGTTTTAAAAGACGACTATTTGAAGGTGTAAACACCTTTTTATTATTTTAAAGCAAAATTATATATTATGTAGAATATAATACTACTAAAGGTGCTCATACACGACGCCACTTTTCGTATTGCGCAAGTTAAAAAATGGCGCAATTCTTATATTGCAATGTGTGAACAACGCTGCAACTATAAATATTGCGACACTTTCAGCACAGCGCGCAATTTTTTAAAGTTGCGTACAGCTAAAATGTTGCTGCGTGTAAACAGGTACAAACACGATAGTAGCGCCACACAGAAATGGACCGACGTGTTGGTCCACTTCCACTTTAGTGGCGCAACATTTAGTAGATGTATATATACGGTCTCGCTGTCCATGGAGAGTTTTGAAGTTACATTATTATATTATAGTTATACATAATATATAATTTTGCTTTAAAATAATATAAATATGATTACACCTTCAAATTGTCGTCGTTTAAAACATCGAAAATAGCTTTGCAGACCTGGGGTATTATCAACGATATGGTACTAGTTGGTATGCATAACATAAACATTAGTGATTGGTAGCTATCACCTGAAAAAAAAAAGAATTATGCAAAATATTTCTGGTATAAAGAAAAATATGTGAATACCTAAACTTGAAAATATTCCTTTTGTTATTAATATTAGAGATACAATATTGAATGCAAACTTCGACGGCGATTTTGCCCCCTTCTTTGCTTTAGTTTACGAAGTCTACGAAGTAAAATAAATGCTAAACATGCAGCTGCTGTAGTACTGAAGGTATCGGGACGAGACTTCATATTTCGAACTTTCATGACCAAACTTAGAGCTGAAAAGCTTTTGGTTCAAAAGGCTCCAAAAGGATCCTGGATGTTTACTTTAAAGCTTTTTTTAAGGATTTTGGAAATGAGTCGCCATTTCTGTAATTTCGTCAAAATAGTTAAGTAATAAATTAAAGTAGAGGAAATTCAGAATAATTTATTCTTATGACATTTTTTGGTAAAATTAATAGTTTAGCTGCAAGAGCAAATTCTATTTGATCGAGATCGATCGCATCAGCATTGATATAATACTAGTTAGCCAGGATTTGACAAATATTTTCAGTCTGATGACAGTAGGTAGTTTCAAATACCGATGCTTCAACAATACCTACTGTCAATAGTATCCAAAGATCTGTTAAATCCTGGCTAACTAGTTTTATTTTAATGCACACGCGACTAATCTCAATCAAATAGATTCTCATGTAGCTAAACTATTAATTTTATATATTGTATGATAAAGTCATGTGCCTGGCCACATCAGATTTTTTATGGAATAAACAACAACACAGTATCACTATCGCCGCATAAAACTTAATGAGGCAGAATATAAATACAGCCACTACAAGTACGAGGGTGCGCAGTCATTCCTTGAGCAATTCTTGACATCCGACGTGCCACTTTTACAAGTTGCAGCAATGAAATGTGGCGTGTACTGTGTGAATAGCATCGCAACTTTAAAATGTGTGGCTGCCACTTTGCGCTGGCGCAAGTCGAAAGTGGCGCAACTTTTGGCTGATTTTATCTCACGTGTGAAAACAACATGCCATTTCATAGTGTCGCAATAGAATCTCGCGCAACAAAAGTGGCTACGTGTAAGAGCATCTTAAATCTACTAAATGTTGCGCCACTAAAGTGGAAGTGGACCAACACGTCGGTCCATTTTTGTGTGGCGCTAGTACCGTGTTTGCACCTGTTTACACGCAGCAACATTTTAGCTGTACGCAACTTTAAAAAATTGCGCGCCGTACTGAAAATGTCGCAATATTTATAGTTGCAGCGTTGTTCACACATTTCAATATAAGAATTGCGCCAGTTTTTAACTTGCGCAATACGAAAAGTGGCGTCGTGTAAGAGCACCTTAATAAATTTTAAACTGCAACACAACCGGTAACATTCGAATTGTCGCAAATAAATAAAACAGTAGAATTAACAACCTAACAAACTGACAAAGTTTTAAGCGACTACACTATATTACAATGATACACACGACAAAACAAAACAAAATGAGTTGACATGAAAATTACAATCTTCCATCCTCTTAAAAAATCAACTCGCTAATATCAGCTAAACCTATGGTGGTATTATTTGCGTCAGTTGAGTTATTATAATCTAAATGTAATAGAAAACTGTAAATATTGCTCAAATTTTCTGTGTCCGATCGCATGTTCATGGCATTACAGGTCCCTTTTATACCAATCATCTCAAAAGACGGCCTTTCACGGAGGTTACGCGTTTTAAACAATATCTTTACGTTGTCGAAGTCGTTATTATGGTTTTTATTTTTGGCATGTTGAGATATAGCTTGGCCAATAACTACACGGTTTTCCATTATTTTAATAATAAAGGGCAAAAAAGTTTTCTACACTAACTGCAACACTACACTTTAAACATGCGTACAAGTCTAAAATAGCTCTGTACGTTATTGCATGTTATTGTACAAGTCATATATACGAGGTTTAACCTAATTATAAATGTCACAGCAGTAACAAACTTATCCGTCATCGCGAGGTGGCGTATTCTCGATGGCGGGAGTTTTAAATAACTTGATGAACAGTGTATTGGGATTGATCTCGATTGCCTGATTCAGTAGCAGGTTTTGTGCTCTTCATATTGTTTGTAGATCTCGTACTCTTCGTAAATGTTTAGTCGTTTTGATTTTTTTCATGGAGTAGGTTCAAATTGGTATTTTATGATGTGTGTCCTGAATGTGTTTGTACACAATGATTCGCGTTTGTGTGTGTGTTCACGGAATCTAATGCCGATGTTACGTCCAGTTTGTCCTATGTATTGGCTATTACATTCAGGACAAGTTATTTCGTATATTCCACTTTTAAGCAATTTGTCGAGTTGGTATTTGTTATTGGTAATGGAGTTGCCTATCTTGCAGGTGTTTTTAAAAGATACGTTAATATCAAATTTCTTAAGTATATTCTGTATTCTGTATGAAGTATGGCCTTGACAACTCAATGATATTGTTACACTCTACTTGTGTAGGGGGGTTAACTCTTCGATGGCAGGTGTTAAATCAAATACTGAGTTGTTACACTCTACTTGTGTAGGGGGGTTAACTCTTCGATGGCAGGTGTTAAATCAAATACTGCTTCAACTACTTTTGTTGGTATACTTTAATCTATTCGTGTGGATGGTAATACACTTATATATTTATAATAAGATTCTCTATTTATGTGACCCCCGCGACGATTCCCCCCAGTAGTTCCGTCGACCAATCCCGTGCGGCACACGACTGTGTCGTTGGTTCCGAGAACGCGTGATTTTCCCTGAACTGCCTGTTTCGGTTAGCTGTTTGTCACACTTCTCCCGCTTAGACAAACATCGACCTCGATGTTGAAATCTTTGACTAGGGTGGCCTCTGGAGACTGCTGTGGGTAGTCGCCGCTGGTCCTCACCATGAACATAAAAAAAACAGAAAAAATTTAGCAGTTAAATAATTATAAATCCTTACTAATTCTATTACATATATAACGTAGGTGCACAATACAATTACTCTTAATGCTACATTTAGACCGTACTTAGAGATAACTTAACAAAATTCTTAACTTTTTAACTTAACCATAAATGCGGGCCCTTATATTCCATTACTTATTTCCTATTTCCTCTACCACTGTAGGTATTTCTTATGATTATATCCTATTTCCCTACCAACTGTAGGTAGTTCTTATTATTTCCTATTTTCTCTACCAACTGTAGGTATTCCTTATTATCCTTCGCTAACATTCCTTACATTTTACACCGTGTATATAAGGCCGTTGCGCCGTTGACTCTCAATTTTAAAGAAAGAAACAACTTTTTTCTATATTACACCACGATATATCACCTCTCGGGCTACGCATTGCTCATAATATTGTCTTGTGTCGGAGACTCCACATCACGTCCAACAAGGATTAGCGTAAATTACCTTAATGACACGTAATAACGTTTGAACAATGCAAAAACGATCAACAGTGACTTCTCAGAACATGTCCGAGCAAAGCAGGTTCGGAAAATCAAGGAAAATCAAAAGGGAAGTGTTTATAAAGTGTGCACATCGTAGAGTGAATCAATCAGGTATGTTTTAGAAAATATATTCGCTTGTTCACATGGAATACGGACACCAATCGTCGGTTCATGAAATTTCAAATTTGGAATTAAGCATAATAATTAGTAATTACTGATTTATTGAATAACTTTACTGAAGAAGACATTGTTGAATTAAACTGTGCTAAGGAGGGACGATCGCATATGTTACGAACAAAACGGTAAAAAAAATACCTTTTATTATGCATGCAGTATATTGAAGCGAACGCAACCTACCCTAACAGTGCAATGTTTTCTAAAGCGTTACCTATTCTAATAAATCTTTCTGATCAATTAACTGGTTAGATGTTATTCAATGTACAACAACATGTTTTGTTGAATAGTCAAAATCTCATGTTTCAACAGAGATTTGATGTTGCATTCGCACCTGTGCAGAAGGTAACCTGTCGGGTTATCGGTCGGTCGATGGACCAAATCTGGTCAATGATATTTTTTTTGCTTTACTAACAACAGTAATATCTGGTTCGATAGGGTTGTTTGTTGCTATCGCCATCTGGGTAGATGGCTAACTAAGTCTTTAGGGTTGCTTATTATTATGGTCGAATCGTTATTATTTATTCGAGCGCTAGAAATAGAGTATATCTCTTTTTGTCATAATTACGTACACAAACATACACACCCGCTGTGTGCATGGTGACCCCCTGAATTCTGTATTTTGATGGTTCACGATAATGGTCCGACGCTAAAAACAAGTTTTCAAGGTCGATCAATAGTCTTAAAATAAATTAATTTAAATGATTTTGCGAAGAACAAGCGACCTTTATTCAATAGTATATATCTTCAGATTTTATATGTATAGTGCTATGATATTATAGCTTATCTCTTTCGGGGCTCTTATAATAGTGATTCGACTACAGATAATTATGCAATACAGAGCATTCTGCTGAATTTGTATTATTTCGTATTGTTACATGTTTATGTAATACAGAGCATTCTGTGGGATGGCTCACTGAATCTTTATGATTCATTATTGTTGCATGTTTATGCAATACAGAGCATTTTGTCGAATGGCTCACTGAATATTAATGATTCCGTATGGTTACATGGTTATACAATACAGAGCATTCTGCGAAATGGCTCACTAAATTTTTATGATTCCTTATTGTTACATGTTTATGCAATACAGAGCGTTCTGCGAAATCGCTCACTGAATCTTATGATTCCTTATTGATACATGTTTATGCAATACAGAGCATTCTGCGAAATGGCTCACTGAATCTTTATGATTTGTTATTGTTACATGTTTATGCATTACAGAGCATTCTGCGAAATGGCTCACTGAATCTCTATGATTCCTTATTGCTACATGTTTATGCTATACAGAGCATTCTGCGGAATGGCTCACTGAATCTTTATGATTCCTTATTGTTACAGGTTTATATAATACATGTAATACAGAGCATTTAGTTGAATAACTCACTGAATCTTATAATTCCTTACTGTTACATGTTAATGTTATGCTATACTGAGCATTCTCTTGAATGGCTCACTAAATCTATGATTTCATATTTAGTATAATGCTTATACTATACAGTGTTCTGTTGAACGGCACACATGATTTAATATAGATTTAAGTAATGGTCTTCATTTTATATAAGCAGAGCACTATTGATGTACTGTTATTGTTAACGAAGAAATAATAAACTGCAAAATCAAATTACATTCGGTTTGAAGGTGTAACCAACCAATTAACACTTTTATCTCTGCGCTTCTGGAGCAACGACCAAAGGCAAATTCGTACAAGAATTTTGACGATATTTTTAATATCATTCTATAAAAGTTTTAACCCGAATATATGAAATACCTATTTTGTTGTAAAAACGTGGAAAAAAGAGAGAGAGAGAGAGTGCAAGAGAGAGCAGATTAGCCAGGACATTGTTAAATTACAATGTTAGAAATCAACAGCAAATTAACTTAAAAAAATTTTAAGTCTGTCACTCTGGAAGTGATATAAGTACCAGCTCTTCAAAATTAATCAATTTCAATTAAACAAGTTATTGTTCAAACAACAAAATGATCAAACATGTCAATTAAAAGAGAATAATAAAAATAAATAAAAATAGCAGTGACAAGTAGTGAGAGTTTGAACATATGGAACGTTAGTAGGAACTTCCTGTTGTGTTTTGGCTTAAATACAGCTTAGAATACTATATTCACAAAATCCATCAAACCTAGCATTCAGGTCACAGCTTACTTGTTGATTTACAATACATGTTTCTTGGTTCTTATCATAAACTATGTCAATGATCGTAGAGTTTAAAATTTTTTATTGGGACCATTGGGTTCAGTATTAAGACATACAGTGACCGCCTATAGATCCACAGGCGGACAAAAGACACTTCAAAAATACCGATCTTCGTAAAAGGTTAACGCTTCGTCAAAATCAAAATAAAATCACCAATGTGTATAAATACCGGACAGTTTCATTATTACAGGAAACATTAATAGTATAATGGTAAACTAAACAAATGTGTTCACATTGGAAATCAGAAGTTTACAGATGGGTTACCAATCCCTGAGGGTTTGCTCTAAAAACACAAGTACGACACAGAAGGCGTTGGGATACAACTTAAAAGGACTGTCATAATAAGTACAAAAAGTTGCTAGCTTGAACGCTCTAAAATCTTCTGTAAAAAGTGAGATTTTCTTATTTACCATTTTTTTCTAAGAATTGTAAATCTATGCACAATAGTTTGTATTAACAAAATGAACAGTATTTAATACAAATATTAAAATATCCAAGTACTTGCTTCTAACAAAAAATAAAAAAAATAAATAAATAAAATGAATAAAAAAATATAATATTAAATAAATAAATAAAATAAAATAAAATCAAGCGAAAATCAATAGCTGATTCATAATGGTCATATACTCCTACTATTGAAAATTGCTTCAGTTTTTATGAAGTAAAAGATACGAAGACATAAATACCCTTAATTTGTTTGATGTCACGATAAGGATCATGTTACTAGCGAAGTAAACAGAAAATACACCTACGTGATTAGAAAGCCCTAGACATTAAAATCGTCAGTGATGACTGATGATGCTTTTATACAGAAGTAGGCAAGGTAGCATTTCCAAACTGGCCATAGTACCTACATACGAGCGAACGAATGTATAATATAATGTAATTGTTAATATCTATACTTCGCGCTTCGGTATATTTTGGCTTCAATATTCCTAAGGATATTAAAGCAATATGATGCGATCTTATACTGATAATTAAGTTGACCGCATAACTATTAATTAGAATGCGTCATTAATTTGATAGAATCTGTAGTACATACGATTTTAGATAGATCAATAATCGCATAAGAAATCAGCTTTAATACAGACTATTAATTTTTACTTTATCATACGCAGTATGAAAAGTATTGTAATCATGCCGAAAAAAATTTTTGAGTTTTTGCAGAAATATGTCCTTTTGGGTCCCCTGAACATATTTGACCAAGGTACAAAAAAATGTCTGTGTGTGCGTGTGCGTGTACGTGTGCGTGTGCGTGTGCGTGTGCGTGTGCGTGTGCGTGTGCGTGTGCGTGTGCGTGTGCGTGTGCGTGTGCGTGTGCGTGTGCGTGTGCGCGTGCGCGCGTGCGCGCGTGCGTGTGTGTGTGTGTGTGTGTGTGTGTGTGTGTGTGTGTGTGTGTGTGTGTGTGTGTGTGTGTGTGTGTGTGTGTGTGTGTGTGTGTGTGTGTGTGTGTGTGTGTGTGTGTGTACCCAATTTTTGTTAATTCATTTCCGGAGAAACTACTAAAGGTATCGGCACGGAACTTGATATTTAGAAGTTTCATGGCCAAACTTAGAGCTGAAAAGCTTTTGGTTGAAAAGGGTCCAAAGGAACTGGGTGCTTACTCTAAGCCTTTTTCAAGGATTTTAGAAATGAGCCGCCATTTCTGTAATTTTGTCAAAATAGTTAAATAATACATTAAAGCAGAGGAAATTTTGAATAATTTATGCCTATGACATTTTTTGGTAAAATTAATAGTTTAGCTGCAAGAGCAAATTCTATTTGATCGAAATCGGTCGCATCTGCATTGATTTAATACTATATAGTGACCCAAGATTTGCAAATTTTTCAGTCTAATGACAGTACTGGACAGTACCGGTAGTGTCAAATGCTGACAGTACCGGTAGTGTCAAATGCTGACAGTACCGGTGGTGTCAAATGCTGATGTTTTGACATTATCTCACAATTAATATTGACCGTAGTTAATAGTATCAAAAGATATCATATTGTGATACCGTGTACAGTGTACAGTCCTTGCCTGATGGCGTCGGATAGGCAGCGTGTTGAGCGTGTCCAAAATGCATGTGTTCTGTTTGTTTTTAGTTTGACGAAGTATGATCATGCATCGAATGGGCTGGGCGACTTGGGGTGGTTGAACATGGATAACACTAGGGTGTTGCATGCAGTAATATTGTATCATAAGTTGCTATCCACTAGGATCCCACAATACCTCATGCGGAAGATATGCTGTAGAACGTATGTCCATAACCTTAGTTTAAGATTCGGGGGTTTGTTTGCTCCAACTGCCCATCGCACTGAGCTGTATAAACGGTCATTCTCTTACCAGGTCAGTCACATATACAATGGTCTCAGGGAAGATATGAAAAATTTATCGTGAAACAGTTTTGGGGGAAAGGTGAAGCGTTGGCTGTTTGCTCAACAGGGGGGACTTTAGGCATCGAGCGCACATTGGAGGCTTTTTAATTTTTTTTTATGGGCAGGTGCGATGTTTTGTTGAGTTGGATTTGCTGCAATTACGTGTAATTAGACTCTAGAGTAATTTTGTTGTTTGTTTTTGTTTTGATAAGTTCTCGGAATTTCTATATTATTGCTACAAATATGGCTTAGTTCTAGTTTGCGGAAGGGGTTGAGTGGAAGGGTAAGGCAATTTGGAAACAAGTGTGCTGAACTGCACCCTAAATATAAATAATATTTTGTTGCAATTAATATTGTCTTATTTTAATAAAGGAATTATTTATTTATTTAGTTATTTATTTATCTGTTAAATCCTGGCTAACTAGTTTTATTTTAATGCAGACACGACTGATCTCAATCAAATAGATTCTCATGCAGCTAAACAATTAATTTTATATATTGTATGATAAAGTCATGTGCCTGGCCACATCAGATTTTTTTAAAAGTGATGAGTACGTTTTTCAAAAGTTTCTGAAGGGTGTATGTTTCATTCAACCCACACCAAATAATTTATGTGCTGGATGGCGGTCACCAGCTAATTATGCATTAGATTAGAACAGCTTACCTATAAATTATTAATGCCTATTAGCATTATCGAAAACTCGATTGCACAAATAAAATCAAGAGTGTTCTATTCTATAATTACATAACTAGGTTAGCAATATTTTATATATCTATATCCGAAGACTACGTTAAATAAAACCGCTCAGGTAAACTCGCAGCTTAGAATATCGTATTGGAATAATAGCATGTTAGACAGACAATAAGTTATGATATTAGTATACTTACTTGGGAGAAAAATGCAAATCGGCATCTAGTGTATATTCTATACCTCACTATTGCTGCAGAAGTGGCTCTAGATTTGCTAAATATTTATTTAAAGTAAATTAATTTTACTTGATACACATTTATAAAACGTCTCTACCCACCGATTGAACTAATATGGTCAATTTAAATTACTTTAAAGGTCATGGACGTTATTGATAGTATTGCTACTAGGGGGTACGTATCAGGATGATACTATAGTGATACATATATATTTCTTACATATCAAATTGTAAAAAGAATATTGGTTTGAATTCGTTAGAATTCAAACCAATATAACTAAATAATTATTGTTATAAACTTTGTTTATCCTGAACGCTCATAGATCGTAGTTTTTCTTTAAACGTCTACACGGCGTAAAATGTAAGGAATGTTAGCGAAGGATAATTAATAGATTGGACGACTTACCTGTAAGGAAGGACAATCGTAATTATCCGAGCTAACATTTCGAACATTTTACAACCCACCCTAGGTTCCCAACCCTATACGATCTATTCACTTATTGAGCACGCGACAATATTATGAGCAATGCGTAGCCCGAGAGGTGATATATCGTGGTGTAATAGAGAAAAAAGTTGTTTCTTTCTTTAAAATTGTGAGTCAACGGCGCAACGGCCTTATATACACGGTGTAAAATGTTCGGAATGTTAGCTCGGATAATTACGATTGTCCTTCCTTACAGGTAAGTCGTCCAATCTATTAATTATTTCCTATTTTCTCTACCCACTGTAGGTATTTCTTATTATTATATCCTATTCCCCTACCAACTGTAGGTACTTCTTATTATTTCATATTTCCTCTACCCACTGTAGGTATTTCTTATTACTTCCTATTTTCTCTACCAACTGTAGGTATTTCTTATTATTTCCTACCAGTTCCTGCTCTCGGACCTGCTACCCGATTTTCCTTCGCAGGAGAATCGTTTCCCAATTCATCTTGGACCTGAATACTACATGCCGATAGATCTACACTTTGAGGTACAGAGGTGGATTGCATAGTCATCTTATCGTGTATAACAAACTGAACTCTATCGTTCCTACTTCTCGATTTCCTACTAATGAAATTTCTGATGGCCCCTATCGTCAACCAACAGACAAATAATGAAATTACAATTAAGACACAAATGTTACTCATATCAGCTATAGTTACTTGCCAGGCTTCGGCCCTATGAATAAAAGTTAAGCCCACCAAAGCTGGGTTTCTAACGATCATAACAATAACCAACACAGTGGTTACAATGTTGATAATTTTCTGAGAACCAAAAGAATGAGTGTGTCGAAGCAATGTTTTTAAATTAAACTCTATCGGATCTGTTACGACCGGAATGGGATTAAAATTAAAGTGCGGTATTGACACGTTCCAAGATTCATTTATGCATTCAGATACGTTTTCAAAAATAAGTTGTGTATGGGTTGCCATGGCCGGTAATTGAAAAGTTTCTAGATTAGACCATTGTGCTGGCAAAATGTGTTTCATACTGTAATTATTTAAAGAATCAGAATCGCAAGGATAGTTTCGTCCAATTATTTCGATAGAGTTTCGCAACAATTTACAAGAACAAGGCAGATCTAATTCTACCGCACCCGTTTTCAAGTGATTTCTAAAACGTAAAATTTCGGACTTATTTTTTCCACAGATCATCTCATATTGTTCGGCTGGATGTGTTATTATAAATTTTTCGTGAGATATTTGGGTATTAGCGTCTCCGTGTTGTTATAACAAGTCATTATGCAGCTGTTGATGATGTCTGAAATTTGAACTCCCTCTGCTAATTTCGAATAGCAGACAGAGTTGTGTATGTCCAAGTCGTTAGTTCTTTGGAAGCAAACAAAGATTGCTTATAGAAGGATTACATGACTTTAGCGCTCTACCCGTTAGAATTTTAACTTGACTCTGCGTTTTCGCTACGAACACAGTTTCTTTACAAATGCGACAAGTTTTCTCACTCCATGCAAAAGGAACACATGTTAGTTCATACAGCGACCATCTCTGTGCTATACTACGCACTGGAATTTGCAGAGTAACGACAATTTGATCCCGACTAAGAATGCACTTGGCTATACCCAATGTCAAGTACCTGGAAACTTCATGTGGCTTTATTATTAATTCGTAATTTTGCTGCGCTAATTCTAAGTTGTATAAGTCGTTTCTTAAAACATCTAATTGAATAACTTCTGTTGGGATCTTATGATCTCTACAGTGATTTATAATCTGGTTTCGAATTACTATATTTGAAAATTTATAGTTATTAATCCCTATTTTTATAAAATTCTGCAAAAGAAACATGATTCGCGTATTATCCTTTAGAACACTAAACTCAATGGTATTTCATAAATTATTCAAATCTTTTATAATGTTTGTGACTTTATTATTACTCTGTTTCAATACTTTACTCAATTCCTCATCATATGTGATTATTGATTGAGTTAATCGAATCAAATTTAAATGATCCTGATCAAATTTCAACTCTAAATTCTTAACTATCTTTTCAATTGTCTCTTCGTTTGAAATGAGAGGCTCCGAGGCGTGTGTTGTCATTACACCGCAACACCAGTTCAACGCATCGCCCAAGAAGTCCAACGCGCGGATTCTTCGATTCGGGGTTCCCGGAAATTCCCTATCTCTACCAAGACTATCTTCGAGTAACTGAAGATGCTGAGAGAATTGACTTCCTAATTGTTTAATCGCTCGCATCCATCGCAATCAACTTGCTGAGACTTCGTGGATGTGTTGCATTCAAAGGTGAATTCGTCAAACCGACCAAGCTCTTTAGCGGGGTAGAATGGTAGTTCCGTGGCATAAACGAGTGGCACAGATGACTCGTAGATAAGAACATTTCTCGATTCTTTCCAATATACTCCCGATATGATGTTTACTAATAGTGCTGGTTTGCATGCCAACATTGCGAATAGGATGACAACTTTCATCTTTGTACTGACTTTACCAAGTGTCTATTTTAAACTAACATCAAAAAGGTTTTACCCTGGTTAACCACAATATTGTTTATCAATTTAGCAATAGCCATTATTCCGCGCTAAGCAATCCATGGTTTATTCCACCTGTCCTCATTTAAAATCACGGATTTCGCAAATTTCGCTAGAAGCAGTACTAGTAGGAATTACAAAACAATTATCTCTCTCTCTTTCTGTTATTTGGTAGACGACAAAATAACGAGGTATTAGGTTATAAATTACGCTGATGGTATAATTTTAACCTCTGCACATGTTCGGTATCGTACGTAACCTTATTTCTCCGCTGAATCTTAATTTCGTAATTTAAATTATTTAAGTTATCACTAATTTCGAACGGGCCACGCCAACGATGTAAAAGTTTTTCGGATTTCCCGACTTTACGTATAGGCGTGTAGACCAATACTTGGTCTCCAATATTAAACCGTATTTCTCGGCGTCCTTTATCATAATTTCGTTTCTGTCTCGTTTGCTCGCGTTCGACCCGTTGCAACGCGGTATCCCTAACTCTTTCTATCCTACCTAAGTATTCTTTTACCTCTAGGTTCTAGGTATTATCCAACTGTAGACTCACGTCAAATGGCAATTTTGGTTCTCTACCGTAAACTAACAAAAAAGGGAGACTCCTTCGTGGTCTCCTGCTTTGAGGTGTTATACGCGAATGTCACGAGGGACACATACGTGTCCCAGTCCCGTTGGGTGGTCGAAACGTACATGTAAAGCATAGTGGCAATAGTCCCGTTAAAATGTTCAGTAAAGCCGTTTGTTTGCGGATGGTACGCGGTGGTAAAATTCGTATTGATACCGATTGCCTGAACAAGTTCTGTGACCAGGGTAGATGTAAAGCACCTACCTCGATCACTTATAATTTCCACAGGACAGCCGCGCTTACAAACAATATTCTCTACTAGAAACTATGCCACCGATTTCGCAGTTCCGTCAGTTCCTTATCATGGTCAACCGTAATGTTGGCCGAAAACCTATCATCTGTTCCTAACTTTACATCCTTTAAACTAACTACCATGCCTAATTTTGTATTCGCTAAGATTATTGCCGCCTTATCGCCAATCGTGATAAACGCATACGCCCTTTTATTTTTTATGCCTATTCTAACTTTTAATGATGGATTCTGAAATAATCTGTTATTTTGAACGATACGCCCAGTATATTCACGTTCTGGGAATTTAATAGCTATACGTGTTGTCGACCTAGGAATAAGCGATGTTTCTCTCTCGGACACGATAATGCCGCTGTCCGGTTGAGCCTGCGGTTCGCTACCAACTTCGTCACAGGTATCAAATTTCAATGATTTCTTATCGCCGTCTATTTTAATTGACACGGTTTTTGTTATGAAACTAATTACAACGCCAAATTTTCTGTTAAAATCATTTCCTAGCAATACATCAATTTCGAAATTATTAATGACCAAAAATTCGTGAGACAATTTTAATTTACCTATTTCAGAGTTTGTCAAGGTGTTCAAGGCTTGTCGCCTGATGCTGATTTAACTCTAATATAAGAAAGCTTTTTTAATTTACAATTATGAGGAACTACGAACTTGGTTACCTTACTCGAAATTTTACCCGTAAATTTAACTAAATCGTTTGTATTCACCACCAGGGCAAGCTTGGTTACTTTGTCTACTCCTATAATTTTGCGCCTAGACCTACATGAGCGTTTCTTATGTCCTACCCGACGGCAAAAATAACATTTATCACGCGACTCTATGACTCCTGGCGTTCTCTCTTGACAGGACAGTTTTTTTGCGTAGTGCCCTGGCAAGCGACAATTGAAACAAATGACGCGCCCGTCGGAGGTGCGGGCCGGCAAATGCTTTGGGTTGATTTTCGGAGCATTAGAATGAAAAGTAACATTCCTACCTGGCAGCTGTCTCCGTAGGTCGGCAAGTTGCCTTCGTAGGTCCTCGATCTCGTTGTCCCTCTGTCCACTAGACTCCCTGGAGTAGTTGTTGCTCCGGCTGCTGGGCTCCCGGTTGTAGCTGTCCCTCTGGCTGCTGGGCTCTCTGGGGTAGTTGTCCCTCTGGCTGCTGGGCTCTCTGGGGTAGTTATCCCTCTGGCTGCTGGGCTCTCTGTTGTAGCTGTCCCTCTGGCTGCTGGGCTCTCTGGGGTAGTTGTCCTTCTAGCTGCTGGGCTCTCTGTTGTAGCTGTCCCTCTGGCTGCTGGGTAATGGACACACTTGCTGCACCAGGAAGGTCATTGTTTCAACCTTTCTGATGTTTTCTCTGAGTCTTTCGACGTTGGTATTGTCCATGAGGCTCACCCTTTCCAGAATATTGGTTTGGAGCCCTTTCAACACGTATTTCACCTTGTCGTCCTCCGGCATCCCAGGGTTGACTTGATGGCATGTCTTTATTATGTCGTGGAAGTATTCCCACACATCTTCCCTCGCTGCCTGCTTCCGGGATGACAATCGGTATTGTAGTTCCTCGTCATGAAGTGCCCTCCTAAACGTTGTCTTCAATTCTTCCACAATTTGATCGAAAGTGAGCTCTTCGTCCTCAATCGTTTCAAACCAATTTATTGCAGCGCCTGTTAAATAGCACGGCAACTGCAGAATTTTTGTTTCGTCACCCCATCGGTTTGCCCGAGCCACCCGTTTGTAGCTTTTCACAAACTGATCCACGTCTTCGTTGCTCCTACCTCCAAATAATTTTGGATGCACTGCTGGTGTTACTTCTCTTTGTTCCTCGGCCAAGTTTCGTCTTTGTTGAGCTCTGGTTACTACTGGCATTCACTATTCAGCTTACTTGTTTTGCGTACGTTCCTTCTTCTTCTTTTTTCTTTTTTGGATATTCGGCGTCTCCACCAGTTGTTACACTCTGATGGCAGGTGTTAAATCAAATACTGCTTCAACTACTTTTGTTGGTATACTTTAATCTATTCGTGTGGATGGCAATACACTTATATATTTATAATAAGATTCTCTATTTATGTAACACCCGCGACGATTCCCCCCAGTAGTTCCGTCGACCAATCCCGTGCGCCACACGACTGTGTGTCGTTGGTTTCGAGAACGAGTGATTTTCCCTGAACTGCCCGTTTCGGTTAGCTCTTTGTCACAATATGTACTTATTATTTATTGTGTGATTGGGATAAATAGTGTGTAAGACTTTCTTTTCATGTACAGTATTGTATATATCCTGAACGTACGACCATTGTCTTTAGCAATTGGTAAAATGTTAAAAATTTCTCTATTAAAATTATTTTCATTCAGGGGTATATTAAACATTCTATTGATGAAAAAACGAAAGGCTGCCTGCTTATTAGTGTTAGAATTAAATGACTCTTTAGGAATTATAGAAGCTGTGGTAGTGGGCTTTCTGTATATGTCAAAGTGTAGCATACTACATTCAAGGTTTCTCGTAATTACAACATCCAAAAACTGTATTCTTTTATTCTGTTCCATCTCGAGAGTGAATTCTAGAGGTCCGATGTTATTTAAAATATTGTGTAATGCAGTT
Organism: Melinopterus prodromus; assembly: GCA_964023965.1. Classification (NCBI taxonomy): domain Eukaryota; kingdom Metazoa; phylum Arthropoda; class Insecta; order Coleoptera; family Scarabaeidae; genus Melinopterus; species Melinopterus prodromus. The sequence continues at coordinate 25,312,638 of OZ030396.1, forward strand.
ATTTGTGCATTACTACCTTTGTAAATAATAAGAATATCGTCGACATAACGTCCATAGAATAATATATCAGTTGTTATAATGTTATACTTGCCGGAAAAAAAGTTCTTTTTCAATCTTATTGACATAGAATTCAGCCATGAGGCCCGAGATTGATGATCCCATAGGCAAGCCATCAGACATTTCATAGAATTTCCTATCGAATATCATGAAATTTTGTTCTGTGACAACGTGCAATAAATCAATTATGCTATTTATGTCATAGCAGCTCACAACAGGGTGTTTATGTAAGTTATCGAGAAGGAAGTTATTGATGATTTTAATAGTATCTTTAATAGGAATATTTCTGTAAAGATTTTTTATATCAAAGGATATCAATTTACTTGTACTATCTATTTTTAATTTTTTTTAGTTTATTTATAAGATTACAGGTATTGGTCACTGAATAACCTGATTGAAATTGAAATTTGTGTTGAATAATTTGCTGAAGGCATCTTGCTAGTTTTCCGGTTGGGGTACTATTATTAGTGACTATGGGTCTGATGCTTTTATCTGTTTTGTGGAGTTTAATAAGGCTATAAAGGATGGGAGGTTTTCGGTTCATTTCAATTAGACTACCCACATTATAATTAAATATTTTTAACGTATTCTGAGCCTCTTTGACAGTGGCTCTGACATTTTTAGTTAGTTTTTCATCGGATTAGAATTGATATTAAGTATATTATTGTCTTGGAAAAAGGCAAGGCTTTTCTATATAGGAAGTGGGTAAGAGCACCAAACCTGCATTTTTATCGCCATAAGTGATAGTGATGTCATCCTGGGTTATTTTTGTCTTAATATTTGTGAGTGTGTCTCTTTCTTGGGTGTCGTGACGTTTTCTCTTCGTGACATCGAGGGTTTTTTTTTCTTTTGAGAACAGGAAGCACTTCTTGTTTACGGTGGATGTAGTCCTTGTGTCCAGACAGCTGTGTTTCCAAATCTATGGCAGTATCAATGTTGTTTATTTTTCCTTGGGTTAAACTGTTTGTGTCCTTTATTGAGGAGCTCCTGTTCTGCTTTGGTAAATTCGATGTCAGTGAAGTTAGTGAATTTGGTCGCAAATCGCTGTGTGCCTTGTTCGGTGACGAGGTTCAGTCTATAGTTATTGTTGTCCTTCTCTATTCTTCTTACATGGAATTTGTCTTTTTCGGGTTCTGCTGTTAGTCGTTCTTCTTTACGCAGTTAACAATCAAATTTAGCCAGATTAGGATATTAATAATATCTTGCTTTACTACATAGTTTTTTATAAAGTCTACATAGTTTACGTACGAGTTGGCGTTTTTAAGTTATAGGTTTAGAAAAACGTCATAAGCACGTAAAAGGAACAACGTATTTATGAGCCGAGTAAACCCTTCCGGTACCAAGTCATTGAAATGATAGTGCGTTATATTTTATATTAGCAAAAGCAATAGCATTCAGTTAAAACTTGACCATTTTCAAGATAACTCCATCAGAAAGTTAACTAGTGTGATACTATTTTTTGCGGAAATGCAATACGTTTGCTCCGGGATGGAGCCTAGGCATTAGATTTAAAGAACACATGACTAATAATAATTCGACACCTGCAGGAAGCACAACATTCCACCGATGCAAAAAATGTCAAGCTGTTGCACAGTGCCACTAAATCTAAGCGTATGTCAATCCTTGAAGAACTCGAAATATTCAGAAGCTGCGAGGAGACACCAGATTTAATCCTCAACGAATATTTGGAAATCAACCCCAACCGCATGTTTATCATAGTATTGAATGTTCCCGCTAGAGATTAGTACAACATTCTGACCACGGGCGGCGCCACTTGTATTCTGCCGACAAACCTTCCTGACGCGTGAAATCGCAGAAGAATTTCTTATCAATTATAAGTGTTGTTTGTGGTTTTTCTACCACTGCTTATCTGTGAAATCGATTATTACTATAGATATGTTACAAACCAACTATCATTGACTTCGCCCGCGCAACCTGACGGTAATTGTCTTAAGTTTGTAAATGACCTTGAAAGTATTTTGGAGCACCATTATAACCTCACATTTTCAACATATTTATTTAATGTACACATGTTATATGTAGCCGTTTTGCATTTGATTGTGAATTTTACTATTGTTCCGATGAAATAACTTGTTTTTGTTGTCCTCCACAGGTTGGCCTGGCGACGGATGCGTAGACATCCGAACCCGGTAGCCAATTAGCCCAATAAAAAACGTTGTAAATCATTCTGGTTTTTATATATCTTCATCCAACGTAATAAATCAGACGAATGGTATTTGCACGTTCTTCAGGAACTTTTTCAATTAGAATTCAGTAGAATTCACAGATTTTAAATATCTCTAATAGTTTTGTAGATATAACATAAAGTTGTGTTTTTTTAAATGGAAACCATAGCTGGCTATGAATGAAATAAATAGAGCCTCTTTTTCCTTCAACGATATATAACATGCCGGTCCAAAATATTCCAAAAGTAATAAACTCCAGGAAAAGCGATTTGAAAAACATCAAAATTTACTAAGATTTATTTAACACCCTGTATAGTGAATCTAATATCTTTGGATACTATTATGGTTGGATCGAATATAATAATATTTATTAATCTCCAAACATATACAAATATAATAATTATAGACCAGTGCTGATGCCTTTGAAAATATTAAAAAGTGAAATAAAATAAAAGTAAAATGAAACCCATTGGAAAAGAAAGAAAATATAACAAAAATGAAAGGAAAAATAATTTACGGGCGATCTGAGGTCGGGAAGTGGGAGAGGGTGAGTTTTTAAGGGTAAGAAACGGTTTATCTCGATTTCCGGCAAAACAACAAGTCCTATGGAAAAAAGTTAAATGGCAAAGTTGTAGGTAATGTAAAGATCTACAACTTTTGTATTTACACTTTTTTCACATAACCTCAAAATTTATGTGAAAAATTCAAATAACCAAGTTTTTGGTTTTTTATTTTTATCTTTTCCAAAAAGAACTTTTCTTTCACGAAATTTGGTGAAAACTTGCCTTGTTATGTCCCAAATACACTGTAATTTTTTTGATTTAAATTATTTATTTTTTCATCTTATTTTGACTTATTATCGAAAAAGCAGCCTAATTTTCAATCGAAAATTCTCACGTCAAATTATCTCCTTTTTTAATAAAGTCGGTGGGCTTTTTGTTCGTTGAAATCTCTAGTTTCTGATGGTGAAAAAAAAAATATACATTACAATGATAAATGTTCTCAAAAAATGCAAAGAAATGAAAAAAGGTAAAATCCGATTTTTTTTATCGTTGTGTATAATTTTGAGCGATTTATTAAAATTTATACTTTAATTACTCGATAAACGTAAGATTCCATGTTACATTGATAAACAGAAAAATTACATATCCATAAAACACGAAGATTGCAAAAAATATGCGAAAATAGTTGTTCGAAATATAATTAAAGCTACGATTTAAAGTGTACTTCTAAAAAATGTGACTTTTGCTCTTTTTTTTCAGTAAAAAAAGTTAATTTATAACAATCTATTTACATTTGTTAGTATCAATTACTTTTTGTCTCTTTGATGGCATGTCTTCATCGTTAGATTCGAGTAGATCTTCGAAGTCTTCAAGACCATCACCGTCTTCGTCTCCAATATTAGTTCTAGTCTGCATTGGTTCTTCATCCACAATTTCGTCTGAATCACTAAGTTCTTCGTAGCTTTTTTCTTCTACATTGGAGCATTTTTCAAAACAATGATAATTTAAGCATTAATTTGTGCATTTGAAACCATGTTTTCGGCACCCACATTTTAAAATTCTACATCCAGTTGCACAGCTGCAGCAAATCGTTTTAAGCAATAGTTCCGGAATTAATTCCGTTTCTGTAAATTTGGGCATAATGCCACGTTGATGTTGCTTCCAGCCCCAAGCCGTTCCGTCAGTTCGTTACCCAGCCAAGTTTGAAGCTGATAATATGCCCTGTAACAATGTTGTTCTTCTGCATCTTCTGTGGGTGCAATTTATATTTTCGAAATCTTAATTGATTCAATTCAAAAAATTGACAAATTTTTATCGTGTAATAATGAATTTACGATACCATTCTTTCCTTTTCCGGCAAATCCAGATGCTGTATGGCAACCAGAAAAACAATGCAGAAATGCAACGATGTTTTTGAAGGATTCATATTTGAAACTATCAGAACCTGGCTTGTGAAAATAAATGTCATTATTATTTGAATTTAATTGATTAAAAGGATCAAAAGATCAATATCTTGACCCACAACAACGACAGTTTTATTAGTATCTCTGGCAATTTCTATCGAGGTCTTAATTATGGTAGCATCACCTACGAAAAAAAAAGCTACGAAGAACTTAGTAATCCCCCCCACCCACAGAAGGTGCAGAAGAACAACATTGTTACAGGGCATATTATCAGCTTCAAACTTGGCTGGGTAACGAACTGACGTAACGGCTTGGGGCTGGAAGCAACATCAACGTGGCATTATGCCCAAATTTACAGAAACGGAATTAATTTCGGAACTATTGCTTAAAACGATTTGCTGCACCTGTGCAACTGGATGTAGAATTTTAAAATGTGGCTGCCGAAAACATGGTTTCAAATGCACAAATTTATGCTTAAATTATCATTGTTTTGAAAAATGCTCCCATGTAGAAGAAAAAAGCTACGAAGAACTTAGTGATTCAGACGAAATTGTGGATGAAGAACCAATGCAGACTGGACTAATATTGGAGACGAAGACGGTGATGGTCTTGAAGACTTCGAAGATCTACTCGAATCTGACGATGAAGACATGCCATCAAAGAGACAAAAAGTAATGGATACTAACAAATGTAAATTGAATTTAATAAATTAACTTTTTTACTGAAAAAAAGAGCAACAGTCACATTTTTTAGATGAAGTACACCTTAAATCCTAGCTTTAATTATATTTAGAACATTTTGTAATTTTTCTGTTTATCAATGTAACATGGAATCTTACCTTTATCGAGTAACTAAAGTATACATTTTAATAAATAACTCAAAATTATACACAACGAATAAAAAAAATCGGATTTTACCTTTTTACTTTATCATACGCAGTATGTAAAGTATTGTAATCGTGCCGAAAAAAAAATGAGATTTTAGCGGAAATAGGTCTTTTTGGGTCCCCTGAACATTTTTGACCAAGGTACAAAAAAATTTCTGTGTGTGTGTCTGTGTGTATGTGTGTGTGTAAACGATTTTTGTGGAGACGATTCCGGAGAAACTACTGAAGGTATCGGAACGAAAGTTCATATTTAGAAGTTTCATGACCTAACTTAGAGCTGAAAAGCTTTTGGTTCACAAGGGTCCAAAGGAACTGGTAGTTTATTCTAAGCCTTTTTCAAGGATTTTGCAAATGAGCCGCCATTTCTGTAATTTCGTCAAAATAGTTAAATAGTAAATTAAAGTAGAGGAAATTTTGAATAATTTATGTTTATGACATTTTTTGGTAAAATTCATACTTTAGCGTTTTAGTTTATTCTAAGCTTTTTTGAAGGAAGTAGTAACTAGGCCAGTACAAACGACCTTGAAAACGCAAACCGGTGAGGCCACGCGCCAGCTTCAGAGGGGAGTGCTGCCAACTTCAGAGTGTTGCCAACTTCAGAGTGTTGCCAACTTCAGAGTGGTTGTGATCTTGGCTAATGGACGACCTTGAACGACCCCAAACACCCGTGGTACCCAAACAGTAGCTAACTTCAGAGCCAGCTTCAGAGTGTTGACCCTTCAATTTTGAGGTTAGAATTCCAGGCGTGCCAAAGTGCCAAGACCCACTTGAGGCGCGGCTTGGCCCCGCCAGCTGTTTGACCGTCAGCCGTTATATCGCCCCCTCGATGTACCGATAAACTCCTTATCCTTGTATTCAAAATTTTGCCGGCACGCCGGTGTGAAGTTAGCCCCGGCCGTAACGCACCGAAGACGGCCGCCCCCAGCATAGCACCGGCGCACCGGCGCACCGGCGTGCCAAAGTCGGCCATTTTGAACCGCAAGTAGACCATTTTGAACCGGAAGTAGGCCATTTTAAGGCGGAGGGGGAAATTTTTTAAAATTTTACAAGAAATTCTTAGAGTGCCTTTTTGGTAATTTTTACAACGCCATCTTGTTCGTAGTTGTCAAAGCGGACAGGGGGTTTTTGTCCGGGGGGATTTTTGCAATTAGTTTTTCGATACGGGCCTTAGTTTAGGAGATACGGCCATTTTATGGACCAATGACGTCATAAGTTGTTGTTTTTAGCGAGAAATCTTATTTTATGCGGTTAAATGATAGCCGACTTCCAATTGGTGGGGAAATTTTGAAATTTCAAGAAGGCCGACTTTCATTGGCGGGGGAAATTTTGCATTTTCAAGATGGCCGACTTCCATTGGCAACACTCCCCTCTGAAGCTGGCGCGTGGCCTCACCGGTTTGCGTTTTCAAGGTCGTTTGTACTGGCCTAGTTACTACTGAAGGATTTAGGAAATGAGCCGCCATTTCTGTAATTTCGACAAATTAGTTAATTAATAAATTAAAGTAGAGGACATTTTGAATAATTTATGCCTATGAAATTTTTTGGTAAAATTAATAGTTTGGCTTCAAGAGCAAATTCTATTTGATCGAGATCGGTCGCATATGCATTGATATGAAATTACATAGTAGCCAGGATTTTGACAAATACTTTTTTGTGTTGTCACATTCGAAAACAGCTGATCTCATCAGAGGTTGGAAAACCACTATGGAACGTTGCCGCTGTACTGCGGCAAATTATAAAATACAAATTTCAAATAAAGTAAGATCACCAATTTGATTGTTTGTTGATAAGAAATATCAACCCGTCTTTATATCTAATTCTAAAAACGATACATTGAGAAAATTATAAATAAAGTTTAGCGATGAGTGTAGTTTTATTTTAGTGTGTTGGTAGGGATGTGTCATGAACAAATATAAATCTGTCAGAATTTGAATTACCCTTTTAAGGTGCGTTTTCATTAGTGACAATGGCAGTGGTAGCAGATGCCGTTATAGTATTTCCAATAGAACATTGATAGTGAGTCATGTTTATGTACATGCAAACTAATATGTGTCATTATCACGTAATGTAAGAAATACTATAATTTCGTATTTTACCACCGCCATTAGCTACCATTACCTACCAATTGGAACACACTTTTAAACTTGACGTTTCGTCAAAGTGGAACCAACCTAGCATTTACTATACAGACATCATTTATTTTTTTAAATACGTATTTCTTAAAAAGCAACACAATAAACGTTGATGTCGCTCCTGCCAAAAAGTAGATAGCCGACTCGCTCATATGCGACGGCGACTCTCCGCCTTCGGTGACGCGCCGCATCACCGCTCGTCGCGCTATTCAGTACTTTCGGCATTAGTGACATAAATAACTATTATTCTAACGACGTAGTGTAGGTAGTGTCAAATGCTGATGCTTTGACAATACCTACGATTTATCTCAATAGAATAGATTCTCATGCAGCTAAACTATTAATTTTATATATTGTATGATAAAGTCATGTGCCTGGCCACATCAGATTTTTTTTATTTCTTTGCATTTTTTGAGAACATTTACCATAGTAATGTATACTTTTTTTTCACCATCAGAAAGTAGAGATTTTAACGAACAAAAAGCCCACCAACTTTATTAAAAAAAGAGATATTTTGACGTGAGAATTTTCGATTGAAAATTAGGCTGCTTTTTCGATAATAAGTCAAAATAAGATGAAAAAATAAATATTTTAAATCAAAAAAATTACAGTGTATTTGGGACATAACAAGGCAAGTTTTCACCAAATTTCGTGAAAGAAAAATTCTTTTTGTAAAAGATAAAAATAAAAAACCAAAAACTTGGTTATTTGAATTTTTCACATAAATTTTGAGGTTATGTGAAAAAAGTGTAAATACAAAAGTTGTAGATATTTTCATTACCTACAACTTTGCCATTTAACATTTTTCCATAGGACTTGTAGTTTTGCCGGAAATCGAGATAAACCGTTTCTTACCCTTAAAAACTCACCCTGTCCCACTTCCCGACCTCAGATCGCCCGTAAATTATTTTTCCCTTCATTTTTGTTATATTCTCTTCCTTCTCCAATGGGTTTCATTCTACTTTTATTTTTTCTGGTTTAAAAAATTATCGACCCTGGTCTATTATGTTGTGGCACTAAAAAATAGTCAACTGCCAAAAAACTTTGTTCGAAAATATCGGGACCGTCTCACGAGTCCTACACCCAACAACTCGGAGACGTTCGGGCAGCTTCGTAACGTTGGAAATGTCGTTCATAATTTGGTGGGCGGGGCGGGGTAGCGTAGTAAACGGACTCGTAAATCTGGTTACTTACTAAAGTCACTATTTGTCATTTAGGTTATGTGTACAGTGAAATGACAATGATACTAAATTATGTATTGACATTTTATATGGTATGTTTTTCTATCATAATATGAACATGAGGAAGTAAAAATGAATTGAAATGGTTGGAGGAAATTATACGTCATTCTCTAACCTACACATCCATCACATAGTGGAATGAATAACATACCGATACCAAAGTTAAATATCTTTGCCGATACCTACATACTGTAGTTACTTGTGTGTAGACCGTATGGTGTTTCTTTATAATTTACTGAGTTTATTTTAGCCCACAAATTTTAGGTTGTCCAAGGGATTATATATTAACCTAAAGAAATACGTTTTTATGAAATAATACCACATACTTACAACGTGATAGAATTAAAATAGATTAGGTACTGCGTTGTGTACTGTTATTCAATGCAACGTTCTAAAAGAAAATAAGGAAGTAATTTTGACGAAGTGTGCTTGAGAAGCTATGTACTAGTTAATTTGAAATGAATTGATAGTTTTGAGGAAAAAATCATTAGCTAACATTGCAACAACTGGCCTGAATTAATCTGTCTTTGGTATCTGAAAATGCATTATTTTCTCATTTTAACTCATTGTATGCAAGATTATTTTTTTAACATTAGTTTTTATATTGCAGAATATTAAACTCAAATCTAGTTGATACTATTTTCAGTAAACTATTTTTACCGTGGTGATTTTGTTGGTACCTAACTTGGGATAAGGGATAACCCATGATGGAGATCTCCGACACGTGTCTCACATGGCATCTGTACCGGAGCATCACCTGTCCTCCGGCAGAAGATCTTTCACTTACTTTGCCACATATCTAATAAACATCATTCTGAATTCGATAGGTTTCAGTAATCATGAGATCATTGAAACGTACTCTATCAATCTTTGCAATATTAATATTTAATTTATTGAAGGGTAGTATTTTAAATCACTGCTTAGTGTTATATTTACCGTTTGTACATTAGTATGCAATAAAGTTTATTATCATAGAGTAAGATTTATCACTATTTAGAAATCATTCCGACAATAATTGTCGGAATGATTGTCCTGCGAAAGAGTATAATCGGAGAACAATTATTGTTGTCCGATAATAGTCTTCCGCAGGACTATCAAAGCTCCAAAAATATTACTATATAATTATGATAAAGAAAATACAATTTAAAATGATTACACAAAGATTTATTGAATATAATTATAATTAAATGTACAATAATTTTATCAATGAAACTAAATAAAAAATGTTAAATGTAAAAATCCAACAAATTAATCAAGGTAAATACAAGGTATAATACTAATTACAAGATCAACCGAACTTACCTAAGTGAAGTTCGATCTTGATTATATGAAGCCTCGTCGAAATAAATAATACATTGTAGTACCTTCTATTCTTGTACTGAATCACACGTTTAGAGTAAAAAACTGAAAAAACTACCTGCTGCGCCGGCTGCGGACATATGCCTGATTCACTATTTCATTTCTTCAGAGTCTGGGAAAAAATGTTTGCTGTTACTTAAGGGGCTATTAGGGAGTGGTGGGTGATTATTTATTTCGACGAGGCTTCATATAATCAAGATCGAACTTCACTTAGGTAAGTTCGTTTGATCTTGTAATTATATTACAGCCTCGTCTCATAAATAATACATTGTAGATGTTTAGAGATATAAACAGCAAAATTTTATTTCTCCCACATAAGAAGGTTTGTTTCAACAAACGATAATCAAAATTAGTTTCCTATGATCCTAATAAAGCTAATATTAAACTATCTTCTACGTATGTTAACATTATTAACTATATTATTTTTAATTGTTTCCGACAAAAAAACAAAAAACTGCCGACTATAACTTTTGGTGACTTATCTAAAATTTAGAAAAGTATTCGAGTTATCATCCGTCTCCTTGTTAATCTTACTGTAATTAAGCAGTAAGTTCAGCAGCGGGTAATGTGGAGGCGCCTGGTTTGTAATGTGAGACGGAAATGTTTACATCTCAATCCACTTTTATTATTATCATCTAGAATTTTTGTAATATTTAGTTTTATTACAGTACTGTACACCAGCAGATACTGCACATATATTGCGATTTTGATGGAAATATGGCAGTTTCAGAGTAGGCCGTCTGATTGGCCCGTATGTTATTATCCGCTTGCCATTTTCTAAGACAATTCCAACAGTTCATTGCTTTTATTATGCAAATAATTACGTCATGTAGTAGCTAGTGCTATCAACACTGCAAGTTTGGTGGACAACAGCTCCAATATGTCATGTACATTGTACTATCGTGGCCATATATTGTCCCTTCTTTTGACGTCTATTTTCTCGGAAACCTAGGGGCCAAAATTTTTAAAAAATTCTGGTGGTGTCCTTGATTAATATACTAAGTACAACACATAAAAATTAGAAAGCTGTACGTGTTGGCGTTTTCCCGATTTTTCCAAATTGAGAAGAATTGGCGCTGTTTTTGCCACGTAAATTTTATTCGTTTAATTTTACCAATTAATTACTCCGGAAATAATACATAGATTTGAACGAATTAAAAAATAAAATCACTTGCGGAATGCTAGCTTTCAATGTGTATTTTTGTAAAATCATTGGATTAGTGGTTGACCAACAAAAAGCTATATTATGCAATGCCAGCCATTCCGTTATTAGAAGAGCTAGAATAATGAAATATAGACTATAGGCTACCCAATAATTCATAGGTTTAAAGTTTATTACATAATCATTGTTTATCTTGCATTTTACATACAAAAGATCGTGCTGAAACTCCGCGTGAATTCCGACGCTCTATGGTCTTTGAGGGGCTGCGGGGAAGAGAGGCGTTAGCGGTGCAGTCATGTCGGAGAGAACCGACACCGCTGGGAGAACCGGGGCAGCTTATTATCAATACACAAAAAGAACCATAACTTGACAAGGTAGCAATTTTAACTAACAATTAATATCTTAATATTTGCATAATTTTGATTATAATATGTGACCCGGTACGAGAGAAATCTCTTCTATCGATTGGCGTTTACGTTTTCTTCAGTTTTTATACAAGAAGGTTGTAAACAAGATTTTGATGGAAGCGGATAAATCTAATAATATGGAGTTAGCAGATTTTCCGATTAGTGGTGAATACTAAATTAAACATACTTGATAAACCTAAAAATATTTAAAAAGTATGCCCGATTTTGTTATATAAATATTCAAACTATTATAACAGTTTCAACTGCTTATTTATTAATATTATTTAAATACATGCAGAAACAATATAAAATAAATACAACTCTTGATATATTACATATATTACAAACGTCAGCTCTGAGCGTATAAAACTTAAAAATATCAAAAAACTTTTACAAATTTAGCATCGTAAATTTGTAGACAGAATATTTTGCAGTTCACTCATTAATTTTAAATGCTAAACCCGAAACCCGATTTAAATTGCTTTAAATTCCCATGGGACTTCCGCCTGTTCGTGGTTCTGTTATCTTATTGACTTATTTTGCCATTATTTTTTAATTCGGTAATCTGCCGCCGGATATCCAAATTTCTTTGGCGAGGCATAATCGCCGTGTCGTTTTATGTATTGTGTCCGTAAACACTAGTAACTAATAGCATTGAGTAACAATTTTAAAAAGAGCTGCAACTGGATAGCTTGGCTTGATAGACTGAATCGACCTGAGATCTAGATGGCGAATTGTGAGCGGCTGTATTCTCGGGAGTCATGCGGATTTCGTCGTTCGGGCCTCACTTAAAATGTTAGCGCCGAGCAGAGCGGTCCGGCGACGGGCAGTGCTCGCAGTCGGTTGCGACCCGGTACGGAGTATAGACGCCGTGAACGGGCCAAGGATAGTATAGTAGATTGCGTAGCACCGCTACTACTCCATTGAACAGCGCACATACGGGTATTTCGAGTAAAACCCGGGCCAAACTTATATATTTGTTCGTATCGAATTGAATTATGAAACATAAACGTAAGCAGTAATTATTAATTGGTACAAAATAAATTGTAATTAATTATTATCACAATATTTTCTTTGTCTATGTGATTATTTACGTGAAATAAAAACTCTGGCAGTAAATCACGGCAAGCCTGAGAAACAACTTGAATTAACCACTTAATTAAGTAATTAGTTTTATTTTAATGTTAATTAATTCAAACTTAGTAGCATGTTGAGCTAACAAGATTTTTTTAATTATTTTGTTTGCAATGTGTTCATTTTTCATAAAGATCTATATCGTGGGCTGACGTTGTAGAAACTTATAATATCGACCAAAAAAGCATAACAGCAAGGGTTATGTTAAAAATTCACGTCCGTCACCTCAGAACGCCACTTTTTGCAAATTGACTTGAAACTTTCTAAATAATTAGTACCCAATTAGTACCAATTGCTACCACCAACCACGGAATTAGTACCTCAAGGGAACCTCCTTAATTATGAATAGTTCTTTTGACCGTCACCTCAGAACGCCACTTGTCGTATAACAACTCGAATTACTTTGAAGTTTTGTAAGGATTTTGTACCCAATTAGTACCTTCAGAAAACACTAACCCCCAAATTAGTACCTCAAAAGGAACCCCCGATTACGGGGGGGGGAGATTGCACGCGTCACCGCAGAACGCCACTTGTCGAAATACAAGTCAAATCAATTCTAGCTTTTGTAAGGAATTAGTACCCAATTAGCACCAACAGAAAACACCAACCCCCTAATTGGTACCTCAAAGGAACCCCTCTAAATCACGGGTAGTTCTTTCGAGCGTCGCCTCAGAATGCCACCTGTCGTAAAACAATTCGAATCATTTTGAAATTTTACCTCAAAGGAGCCTCCCGATATCGGGGGACAAAGATTGCGCGCGTTACCTCAGGACGCCACTTGTCGAAAAACAAGTCAAATCTATTCTACTTCTACCTAACAAAGCCCCAGACAAAATATATAAACCATTCACTTACAATAACGTTAATTTAAAACTGAACAAAATTTTACCAAAATTTAACATTTATCCCGCCTTTAAAAGCAATAATACTATCTATAAATTACTTTCAAATGTCAAAAACCCTAAATCTGTTATGGATGAGTCTGGAGTCTACTCAATCAAATGCTCTAATTGTAACGCTGTTTATGTAGGTCAAACCGGAAGGAAGTTGGCAAAACGAATAGCGGAACACAAATACAAAACTTCTTCAAACATTTATCAACACAAAATTTCAACAGGTCATTGTATAAAATACAGTGAACCTACACTTCTTCACAAATGTAATAAAAACTACAAGTTAGACTTATTAGAACAGCTCGAGATAGAAAAACATAAAAGAAACCACAACATAACTTTATTAAATGATCAATTGGACTTCCAACAGAAACCATTGTTCATGTTTACTTTGCGATAATTTTAAAATTACGAAATTTAAGTTGCCTACCTTGCACAAATAAAAATTTTTCGCTGTCCGTCTAGCTAACTTCCAGCCGCATGTCAATGTTTCGTCTTCGTTCACTAATGGCACACGTGCTTCGTTTATATGTTTTTAATTACCTGACCGTAAGTTATCTCCTAAATTATTGTTTATTTGTTTTCTTATCAATGTTTTCTAATTGTAGATTTAGGCTGATGATGTTTAAATACGAAACCGGTACCTAAGGAATTAATATATATTACAAAGGAAAAGAGGCATTTTTTTCAAGAATATTTATTTAATATAACCTTTGTCGACATGGACACTATCCAAAAAAAAAAAAAATCTATTCTAGCTTTTGTAGGGAATTAATACCCAATTAGTACTCACAGAAAACACCAACCCCCAAATTGGTACCTCAAAGGAACACCCGTAAATCACGGGTAGTTCTTTCGAGCGTCACCGAAAGACATGTCGACTCATTTTGAACTATTGTATGGATTTAGTACCCAATTAGTACCTTCAGAAAAAACTAACCACAAAATTAGTACATCAAAGGAACACACCAAAATCGTAGGTATAGATGGTGCTAAACATATTATTTTTATTTTGTGTAACATAGTACAAATTTTTATTTTAGCATAATAAACTATGGACTGACTTATTGTACTATTTTCTTTTGTTTCGTTTACATACATACATACGAACTACCTAGGTTCCTATCTAGAATGATTTTAAGTACATTAACAGCTGTGATAATCCGGGTGGTTTTAAATATCCAGATATGAACGGCGATTTGCGCGCGCAGTGATCATTCCATGTGTTCTGTCTCTGTAATCATCGTCTAATATTGCATATAGTGGCGATTACTTCAACTATACATATTATATATTACTACGTTTATATTTAAAAAATATGGCTGTAGAGTTTGTAGACATTAATGTTCTAATTAAACACCGGAAGTAAAATTTCAACTCTCTGGGAAAGGGAGTTCATATGTGGTATGTATATCGACATGGATAGCTATGAAGATAGTTAAACAAGTAAAACTTCAACTTCATAGAAAAGTGTTTTACTTCGAGGTACCAATTTAAGGGTTGGTGTTTCCTGTGGGTACCGATTGAGTACTAAATCCTTACAAAAAGATTCGACTTGTTTTACTACAAGTGGCGTTAGTAGGTGACGTTCGAAAGAACTACCCGTGATTTAGGGGGTATCTTTAGGAAGGTTTATTTAGGGGGTTTAGGGTTTCCTTTGGGGTACTAACTTGGAAGTTGGTGTTTTTTGAAGGTACCAATTGGGTACTAATTCCTTACAAAAGCTAGAATGAATTCGACTTGTTTTTCGAGTTGTTCTGAGGCGACGCGCGCGCAATATTTGCTCCCCGATAACGGGGGGTTCTTTTGACGTACTAATTTGGGGGTTAGCATTTTCTAAGGGTACTACTTGGGTACTAATTCCTTACAAAATTTCAAAGTGATTCGCGTTGTCTTACGACAAGTGGCGTTCTGAGGTGACGTTCAAAAGAACTACATACTCATAAATTAAGGGGGTTCCCTTAAGGTACTAATTCCGCGGTTGGTGGTACCAATTGGTACTAATTTGGTACTCATTATTTGTAAAGTTTAAAGTCAACTTGCGAAAAGTGGCGTTCTGAGGTGACGGACGTTAAAAATTCGAGAGCCATTCAACACGTTCCAAAAACTGCGCGTCAAATACGCTACCCAAATATTTTCACATACAGTAGCTGCTGCAATTACTACTGCCAGGAGGACCATTGAATTAAACAGTAGTACAGCATTAGATACAGCTGACTTTGTGGAAAATGTCAATAATATATTTGATTCTCTAAATAGTAGAGCACTATACAACGCCAACCGCCAACAAGAGAGCTCTGTCCATATATAATGAAACGCCGGAGAATATTTTATTAAATGGATTAACTCTCTTTCAAAACATTGAGGTGCATGAAAATAATAATAGAAGAAACAATATTTTTTGTTTAGATGGCTTTATTTGGACAATTAGATCTGTTTTATTACTATGGTCAGAATTAAAGTCTCTGGGCATTAAATATTTATTGACCAATTTCCTAAACCAAGATCCAATGGAAAATTTCCTCTCTGTGGTGAGAAGTAGAGGTGGTTACAACCCTACACCTACTGTACGTCAGTTTAGAATAAAAAATAAAAATCCCTTGTTCGTGGTAACATCAATTTAAGTAGAGTAACTTTCAGACTGGTTATCGATTTCGAAAATAATTTTTCATCGTCGGACCATTCTACGAACAAACATAAACTATTATATTTCGGCGTCCATTCCTCAATATCACATAATTAACAATGTAGTACGTGCAATCCTGCACTTCTGCCCACAAGTTTTAAAGAAGAAAAAGTTCACTCCGGCCCTGTGGTCTCCCCGCTACTCGTCCGTGGCACGGTGGGTTTGTCGTCATTGTGCTTTTTGTGCTTCGCCCGAAAGGTTGTATAACGTGCTCCGCAAGGAACGTTAGCTTGCCCAAGCTTCCCTCATCATCAAAACTCAACTGTTTGTGTGTGCTGAGAGGACAATATACTGAGGTGTTTACGCTTTTATTTGATTTGTAAGTAAAACAAATTTTATTTCTTTATTCAAACCTTTTAGGTTAGGTAGATACCCCGTTACGCGAATGGGCAAGCACAAGCGAAGTAAGCGGGACGCTTCCCGCAGCCCAAGATCGTATGATTTAAACTCTAAAGTAATTCGAGACCTGCAAGAAAGGCTTAAAAGGCTCGAGAGAGAAAAAAGCCGTAGCTCTTGCAAGAGTGCGTATTACCATCATGCCGGTAGAGCTCCGCCCCGCTCGCGCTCCCGATCTCGACTAGGACAGAGCCAATCACGTTCCGTCTCTGCCGAACGGAGACGACGACACCGATCGCAGTCGACTGCATCGACTAGTGCTAGCCCGAGAGAACGCGGCAACGCTTCGTTGCAAAACCGTAACAGGGAATTGGACAGGCCCGGACCGTCCCGGATTGAATCCGTGGACCGTGGAGGGAATATTGAAAATCAAGCTTGTAGTTTGATGGACGGCGTTTGCAACGCTGATAACAGTGATGATGAGTTAATCATTCACGCCGACGAGGAAATCCCCGGAGATTTCCTCGAAATATTGGGGAAAAATCCCGAGAAAATCGTGGATACCGGTTTTGCATTGCATGCGGAACTGGTACCAAGATGGAGAGATAATATATTGAATGGTATGCAGAAAGATGAAGCAGTTGCACTGCTCAATAAATACGCTTTACCCTCGAATTTACCTAACTTGGCTCCCCCAAAACTGAATCCAGAGATAGCGACTTTAATTAAGAAAAATAACCTTGTTAAAGTCCGCGACGCCTCCCAATCTGAGGTGCAGAATCAATTGGGTAAGGGCATAAGCGCCCTCGGTAGAGGCATTACGGCCATTCTAAATACCAAAGAATCACTGACTCCCGAACTTAAGAAGGAGCTATTGCAGAATTTCTGTGATTCTGGAAAGATACTAGCGAATCTCTTTCACAGAATTTCTACTTCGCGGAAAAATTGCATTTTACCACTTTTGAATGATAACATCAAAGACTCCGTAGACAAATGCCCCCCTACCGAGTTCCTCTTCGGAAACGACTTAACCGAAAAAATAAGATCACTGAAAAGCATGGAAAACATGGGAAAGGACCTAAAATCGCTGGGCCCTCGAACTCAAAAAAAGGAGGGGGGGAGCAGTCAGAAGAACTACACACCAAAAAACTACAATCGCCCTGCCCGTCGAATGGCCGAGACGGGGTTTCGCAAGGGCTATGCCCCGAAGAGCCGGGGGGAGGGCCGAACACACGGCCAGTATACCTACAGAAAGGACTTAGGGAGGAAAAGGACCTAAGCACGGTAAGTCCCAAAGGCCTTGCAGGCTATCTAAAATGTTTTTATACGCGCTGGTCCGCAATCACCCAGAATTCTGTAGTCCTGGGATGGCCCCAAGGCTACAAAATTCCATTTACTAAAATACCTGTGCAAACGCGTCCACCGAAACCTAAATCTTACTCTTCTACTGAATTAATTGAAATGCGCAGGGAAATTGGTAATTTAAGGGGAATGGGCGTAATTGAGCCTGCCAAGCAATCGAGACATCAATTCATCTCAAAAATTTTCCTGACGGACAAATCCAATGGTAAAAAACGTTTTATCCTAAACCTAAAGCGCCTAAACGCATTTGTGTATGCACCACACTTTAAAATGGAGGACACAAGGACTGCAGCTAAACTAGTACAAAAAGATGGGTTTTTGGCCACCATCGATTTAAAAGATGCGTACTATTTAGTACCAATGCATCCAAGTCACAAGAAATTCTTGCGCTTTGAGTTTCAGACCCAACTGTATCAGTTTACTTGCTTACCCTTCGGCCTCGCCTCAGCCCCCTATACGTTTACCAAACTGTTGCGCCCAGTCGCAGAATCTTTACGTTCTAATGGGGTTACGTGTGTCTATTACCTGGACGATTTTCTAATTCTAGGAGATTCGGAAAAGGAATGTTATGAAAACGTTCAGAAAACCTTACAACTACTAAAAGAATTGGGGTTCCTTATTAACACAGAAAAGTGTTGTTTAACCCCCAAAACTAGATGCAAGTATCTGGGGTTTGTACTGGATACGGTTAAACTAACCTTAGAGCTACCGCCTGAAAAACGGGACCGTATTACTAAACTTATAGACTCTCTCCTTCCCCTCGAACGTTGCAAAATTAAAAAAATAGCACGGTTTTTAGGCATTCTTACTTCAGCTTGCCCAGCGGTAAAATACGGGTGGTTATACACCAAACGCTTTGAGAGGGAAAAATTTCTTGCCCTACGCCGCAACCGTGGGGACTACCATTCTTATATGAATATAACGGGAGACCTTATTGAAGACATGCTTTGGTGGCGCCAAAACATCTATTTGTCTTATAACCACCTGAAACCTGGGTCGTTCGAACTTGAGATCTTTAGCGATGCCAGTTTATCGGGTTGGGGTGCTTACTGCAAAGGTGTAAGTACGCACGGCTGGTGGACTGTATCTGATCAATCTACACACATCAATATACTGGAACTCAAGGCAATATATTTAAGTTTAATTTGCTTTGCAAGACAGTTGGAAAACTGCTGATAAGAACCGATAATACTACCGCACTTGCCTGTGTGAACAAGATGGGTAGTATACAGCACAAATCACTTAATGATTTGTCCAGAAGAATTTGGAAATTTTGTGAACTTAGAAATATTTGGATTTTTGCTTCTTACATACAGTCCAATGATAATTCAGAAGCTGATAAAGCTTCGCGTGTCTTAAGATCTGATACTGAGTGGTCTCTTAACTTTGAAATTTACAATATTATAATAGGCAATTTTGGAACTCCAGATATTGATATGTTTGCATCATACTTAAATAAAAAATGTAGTCGCTACGTTTCATGGTATACAGACCCAGCCGCAGAGGCAGTTGACGCCTTTACTATAAACTGGGGTGCATTTACCTTTTATGCGTTCCCCCCTTTTCCTTTAGTGCTTAGAACGCTTCAAAAAATCGCGATGGACAAAGCCACAGGTATTTTAGTAGTACCATATTGGAAATCGCAATCATGGTACCCCTTATTCATGAAGATGATTGTGGGCCAACCATTATTTTTTGGACCAAATAAAAATCTATTGTCTTGTCCTTACAGCAACGCGGATCACCCTCTGAGTCAGGACCTTATCCTGGTAGCAGCTCTGTTATCCGGCAAGCATTTCGGATAAAAAAGATACCGGAGGAAGCCATAGACACAATGCTACACTCTCTGGCCCCCTCTACAATTAAACAATATAATACTAGTCTGAAACTCTGGTGGCAATTCTGCCAAAAGCAGGGTGTCTCACCTTTCTCGGGTTCGGTTCCAGAGGTCCTTAAGTTTTTCCAATCTTTACTAAACTCAACTAAAAATATGTATGGTACCTTTAATGCTCATAGAGCTGCGATTTCACTAATTACCCCAACAGATCTCGGGAATAATCCGCAAATCAAACGTTTCATGAAAGGGGTGTTCCGCAAAAGACCTCCGAAACCTAAGTACGAATCTACCTGGGATCCTCAACTTATCCTCGAGTTTCTGGAGAAAAGTGAGGACCCTAGCTTAAAAATGCTCTCACAAAAGCTGTTGACGTTATTAGCCTTAGCGACACGCCAAAGAATTCAAACTCTTTCACTAATAAAGTGTGCCAATATAAAAACTACTGAGGTTGGAATAAAAATCCTTATTCCTGATCTGATAAAAACCTCCGGAATCAACAGAAAACAGCCATGTCTAGAAATCCCATATTTTAGCCAAAAACCT
This sequence comes from Melinopterus prodromus, assembly GCA_964023965.1. Lineage (NCBI taxonomy): Eukaryota > Metazoa > Arthropoda > Insecta > Coleoptera > Scarabaeidae > Melinopterus > Melinopterus prodromus. Next base: position 25,332,764 of record OZ030396.1, read on the forward strand.
AATTTATGTGTGGCATCGTTGATTAAGCATTACGTGAACATCACTAAAGAATTTAGAACTTCTAGTAATGACTCTTTCTTCTTGACTTACAAGCCCCCTAATGGCCCTGCGACAAAACAAACGCTAAGCCGCTGGATTAAGGACACTCTTAGGGCAGCTGGTGTGAACACCAGCATCTTCAAGGCTCATTCAACCAGACACGCGTCTACGTCTGCAGCCTGGAGAAAAGGAATATCTTACGATGTTATACGTACATCAGCTGGTTGGAGTGGAGAATCCTCAACATTTGCGCAGTTTTATAATAGACCATTATTAGAAACTAACTCATTTTTAGAAACCGTGTTTCAAAATGACAGGCTAGAGTCTAGACAGTAAATGATTTCATTTCCTCTAGTTTCTCAATTTAGAATAATATTTTTGTTTTTTTAAGTCCGTTCCTTTCTATATTTACCGTTTATATTTACAATAAAGCTGATAAACACCATAAAGAACATGCTTTACATAATATCTCCAAACATCTACATTGTTAATTATGTGATATTGAGGAATGGACGCCGAAATATAATTAGAAAATCAAATGAACTTACCTGAAGTTCGATTTTAATTATATGAGGCGTCCATTCCGAAAATATCACATCCCACCCTACCCTACCCAGAGGAGTAAAACATGTTATCTTTAAACTAATGACGACAAACCCACCGTGCCACGGACGAGTAGCGGGGAGACCACAGGGCCGGAGTGAACTTTTTCTTCTTTAAAACTTGTGGGCAGAAGTGCAGGATTGCACGTACTACATTGTTAATTATGTGATATTTTCGGAATGGACGCCTCATATAATTAAAATCGAACTTCAGGTAAGTTCATTTGATTTTCTAATAAGTGGTCATTAAAAAACGGCAAACAAAATGACGCAACAATAGACACACACGAGAGAGATTTTTTAGCAAATACAGATTAAATATCAAATTTGAAAGACTGAAGGTCATTAAGTTTAAAATAAGAATTTTTTTTCGTAGTAAAATTAAAAACTGATTTTTTTTTTATATTATAATAAATATTGGTAAAGACTTAATTTTTTTGAGACAGAAAACATTTTCCGATGATATTACATATTTTACCGTTTTTTAATGTCAATCACAATACATATTTACAAATTTACGATTTTGAATTCCATAATTATTACTTATTTGAATCACCTTTAGTGGTAATGGATGATAATGAATTGCAAAGTACTTATCTCTCTCCATTGCTAAGGGGTTGGATAGTCATAAATGATAATCCCCAATGTCACCTACTAATACGTTTTATTGTCCTATCTGGTACATCGCCTTCAACTGCCTATTTCTAACTGTATCTAATTCTATTCCGTTTTCGTGTCGAAGCACATCCGTTCGCACTGTCAGCAACATCGGCGATATTGTCACCGGTGTATGTCCGCACTCGATCACGCCACTTACCACGCACTTTTCGGTCATTGTTCGGAATATGATTCCATTACACCTTTCCTATTACAATAGAAAAATTTAACATTACAATGTTAAATTTGTCTTTGTTCTAATATGATTATAACAAACCACATTTAAATTTTCTTAACTAATTATATTTTTTTTTTACGGTTTAATTCTATTTTTATGTACCTCTACTAACTTTTTATCTATTTTTAACATTACATTAGGCGGTTTTTCCTTGATTACTTTATAGGGTCCTCTGTATAAAGGATCTAGTTCACTACCTACTTCTGTTTTTAACAGCACTGTATCGTTAAACTTATACATTCTACTATAATTAACTTTATTATCAAACTTTTCCTTTCTCTTGACTTTAGATTCAATTAAATTACCTCTCGCGTCCTTCCAAGCATTTTGAAGTCTAAATTTTAACTCTGTTGGATAATTATCAAAGTTATACATCGGGTCAATATTATTTAACATATTACTTGGCAATTTACAACTTTTCCCAAAAACAAGCTCATATGGTGTGTACTTGGTCTCCGTATGTACTGTATTGTTAAATGCAAAACACCAAAATGGAATCCAAGTGCTCCATACATCTGGAAATTTTGAAATTTGAATTCTTAAATATGCTCCGAGATGTTTATGTGTATTTTCCAATGAACCCAGAGTTTGATGATGATATGCTGTTGAACTTAACTGTTTGGTTCCTAAAATTTTTGCTGATTCTTGAAATAATTTAGCTAAAAACTCCGTTCCCTGATCCGTAACAATATTTTGTGGTATTCCAAATCTTAAGACAAAATTACTAACAAATGATATGGCTACCGTATCTGCTTCCTTGTTTTTTAGAGTCATAAGCCTCTACAAATTTAGTTAGTTCACACTGTATCGTTAAAACATATCTGTTATCATCGTCATCTTGGTTTAGTGGACCCATGAGATCTTTTCAAATGCTGAAGAAGCAGTGGTGGTGACTGTCAGAGGTTCTGTATGACTATTCGAGTGCTTATACCTCTGGCAATCATCACATTTTCGTACAAACTTCACAATATCATCTCTCAGGTTTTGCCAAAAATAATACCTTTTGACATTTGCGTACATGCGATTAATGCCTGCGTGTCCGGCTGTAGGAAGAAGATAAAAATCATTTAGTATTAATTGCCTTGTTTGTTTACAGTCAATTTTTCTTGCATTACTTATTATACAACGCACCTCGTTCTCTGGTGCAATGTGGAGGCGTTACACAATGAATATATCAATATTTAACCCTGTAATAGGTAGCTCGTAGGTCCTAGGTTCGTCGGAATAAAATACGATGGTTTAATAAAGTAATAAATGTATTCTTCGCCACTAATCATTTACATAAATCAGGTAAATGCCATTTACTGGAAATGACGGGTTGCGGCTATGTTTTACTTCGGCGGCGGGATTCGGGTATTATTTAAACTAATAGTAATACAGGAGAGGTTAACGGGGCGGGAAAATATTACTAAATCAACATTTATCTGGAAAAAAGTAATATATCTGGAAACAAACATATATCTGGAAAACTACCTTGCCAACTACGGGCAGCAGAGGTAAGCAGTTCGACGTATTATGAACAGCAGGCAAAGGGCCATCACATAATACCTTAAGGGCTCGTATCAGCATACAAAGGGCCAACAACGAGATCTCTGCGCTATTTTATCAGCAGCGAGGGGCCAACGAAAATAGACTGATCTCCAGAGGGAACTGGCCGGTCTTTTATACCGTCAAAACGACCCCCACTATTCACAAAAACAAGTCCGTCCGGGCGGCTCAAAAACACTATACGAGAATCGCCTAGCAAACCAGTCTCGGGACCAGTTACATATCGAACGTTCATACGAGTTCAAAAATATATAAAAACAGGATTCTCCAAAATAAATGCATACAAGTAAAAAGTTATACAATCATAAAAACTTATTACTAACAAAATAAACATACATTTCATTATAACGAACGGAGTTTCGTGACACCATCCCCACGTCGAGGAAAAAACTTAGAGAAAAAAAAAATAAACACGGCACTCTCGCGGGAAATTCACTTGGGGAAAACGTCACTTTCGCGTGGAATCGTCACTATCGCGGGGGAGTAAAACGTCACTATCGCGGGGCAACTACTGTACTGCTACGAGGCAGCATCGTGAAGATATCGCCGTCTGCGGTGCTCTCCTTGGTGTATTCGGCTTTTGGGTACCTATATGACCAGCCTGGGGGAGCTGCGCGTTGCTCGGTTTTGGGTAGGAGCGGTAGCATCGTGTAGACATCGCCTGCCGCTGTGGTCTCCTTGGTGTATTCGGCTTTTGGGTGCCGATAGCACCAGCCTGGGGGAGCTGCCGGACGGATAGATCCCTCTGTTGGCGTCTTAAACCGCCTGTGAAAATTTTCGTGTAGATCTTCCTTCGATCCTGAAGGTATTTCCAGGACGGGCGTTCGGGGTAACTCGAAATTCGCTGACATCTTTTACTGTAACAAATAGGAAGAAAACATATTGACTTTGCGTTTGTATTGGGGATGCTGGTATTTTCTAGTAACTGGATAGGGTTCCTAGTGTATTCGGCTTTTGGGTGCCGATAGCACCAGCCTGGGGGAGCTGCCGGACGGATAGATCCCTCTGTTGGCGTCTTAAACCGCCTGTGAAAATTTTCGTGTAGATCTTCCTTCGATCCTGGAGGTATTTCCAGGACGGGCGTTCGGGGTAACTCGAAATTCGCTGACATCTTTTACTGTAACAAATAGGAAGAAAACATATTGACTGCGTTTGTATTGGGGATGCTGGTATTTTCTAGGAACTGGATAGGGTTTATGACTGGCTTTGTCGTGGACATCCCTCGGCCATCACTGTCGCGGGAGAACCGAGGCGCTTCCACGAGACACCATCGTAGATGCATCGCTGGTCGCGGTGCCTTCTTCTTCCTATATTCATTTTGCCTTTTTTCCTTCTTCCCATCATCTGAGTCCGTCACCCTATCGTCTTCCTTGTCGGCTTTTCCTTCTTCTATATCATTCAACTCCACTTCTTCATTTTTCTCATCGTCAGCATCCGGTTTCTTAGCAGTGCCTTCAGCAACTTCTTCGGTTTCTCCTGGTTCGTTATTTGCTTCCTGGGCGGTTTCCTTGTCCTTCTCCTCGGGAGCGTCATCCTCGGCGGTTTCCGTAGGATTTTTCCTTCCCTCTTTGGACGTGGACTTTGAACTCTCTTTGGTTTCTCCTGGTTCGTTATTTGCTTCCTGGGCGGTTTCCTTGTCCTTCTCCTCGGGAGCGTCATCCTCGGCGGTTTCCGTAGGATTTTCCCTCCCCTCTTTGGACGTGGACTTTGAACTCTCTTGATCAGGTTCACGGTTTGAGTCTTTTCGGTCGAGGTCTCGGTTGCCTCTCTCAGGTTGCTTCATGATATCTTTGGTTATCTCGTCGAGTTTAAACACTTTTCTAATTTATTTCAGAGCCACTATCATTAGTATTAGTCGAAAATTCTATCTCAGAATTATACCTTTTTAAACTACTAGTACTTTGAACGTTGCAGTCGCATCTATGACATTCTGCGAATCAGTTGATACTACGTTCGGTTGATAATTCTCTCCGTTGACCCTAACACCTTCCTCTAATGCGAGAGTATATCGGGGAGTCAAATATTCTAGTTTGCCAGTCATGTAAGGAGCTTCATTCTCAATATCGTCAATCGTGTCAAATTCTGTTGAAACCTCCTCAATGCCGATGCCGTATCGCAAACATAGACGTTCTGGGTTATCTATCCTTACTGTCACTGCATTGTTGACCGTAGCCCTTTCCGGCCAAATTTCCTCCTCTATTATGTTAATATATCGGGGCGGAAAATATTGTAGTTTGAAATCTTCCACGAAATCATTCCATGTTTCCCAAAAACATTTATTGTTACGGTACCACAGTAAACATTTGCCTCTCAATATTTCGGGTAAAGTTACCAACATTTTGCTTCCAGCAATTTCATAGTTTTCTTGGAAATCTCTAACTCTTTTGAGGAACGAAATCGCATCGCTATCCCCACTGAAATTTAGACGCCACTTACTGATACGCTGGCATACTGATACAGTGGACATTCCGCCGTTAAGACTATCGCGTCTTGGGCCTTCGTCTTGCTTACTTTCCACTGATCCTCCCTTGCCTCTCAGATACGCCGCAAACCGTTTTCGTAACTCGTCTACATTCCCAGACACGTCCAATCCTAAACCGTTTAGAATTTTCTCTATTTCGGCTTTTGATAAACAATGGAACCATGTCACTGGGGTCGGTTTTCCGGCTGATTAACTGGCGTCGGAATTCGGCATCTTAAATTCTTTAAGACGGTAATTTAACTGCTCGGGCGCCAATTATGTAACGCACCTCGTTCTCTGGGGCAATGTGGAGGCGTTACACAATGAATATATCAATATTTAACCCTGTAATAGGTAGCTCGTAGGTCCTAGGTTCGTCGGAATAAAATACGTATAAAATACGTAAAATAAGTAATAAATGTATTCTTCACCAATAATCATTTACATAAATCAGGTAAATGCCATTTACTGGAAATGACGGGTTGCGGTTATGTTTTACTTCGGCGGTGGGATTCGGATATTATTTAAACTAACATTAATACAGGAGACAGGTTAACGGGGCGGGAAAATATTCCCGATTCGGTGATGTCGGAAATCGATATTACTAAATCAACATTTAACTGGAAAAAAAGTAATATATCTGGAAACAAACATATATCTGGAAAACTACCTTGCCAACTACGGGCAGCAGAGGTAAGCAGTTCGACGTATTATGAACAGCAGGCAAAGGGCCATCACATAATACCTTAAGGGCTCGTATCAGCATACAAAGGGCCAACAACGAGATCTCTGAGCTATTTTATCAGCAGCGAGGGGCCAACGAAAATAGACTGATCCAGAGGGAACTGGCCGGTGTTTTATACCGTCAAAACGACCCCCACTATTCACGAAAACAAGTCCGTCCGGGCGGCTCAAAAACACTATACGAGAATCGCCTAGCAAACCAGTCTCGGGACCAGTCATATATCGAACGTTCATACGAGTTCAAAAATATATAAAAACAGGATTCTCCAAAATAAATGCATACAAGTAAAAAGTTATACAATCATAAAAGCTTATTACTAGTGATGGGCGCATTCGGATTACATAATCGATTAAAATCGATTTTGGAAATAATCGTCATATCTCGATTATTATTTTAAAAAATCGATTTTATTAATCGATTTTTAAAAATCGATTTTTATTTATCATTTATAATGACCCCGTACTTACCTTAATAAACGTTTTATATTTTTATTTTGACTAAAGTGAATTGAACTCATGTCCTAAATGAATCTAAATGCATTAAAAATAACTGTTTTGAATTATATCCGATTCCAATGGTGATCCACTTATTAAGGGTACATTCTGGTGTACCATTTTCTAAAATGACTTATTATTATGACTTATTATTTATTGGTTATTTTGATTGCACAACATTTAAGGAATACATTGACTGTAAAACTGTCAAAAAATAATTCGAAAAGTTAACGATTCCACAGCCAAAAGTCGAGCGGCTCGTCGAAGTCGATTAATAAAATCACGATTATCGGAAATTTCTTTTAACCATCTCCGATACGTACATCTTTCAATATTATTCACAAATTATTTTCTATAATGTACCCACATTTCTCCTCTTTAAAATGACGAACCATTGGTTAATAGTTAATTTTTCGAATTTCTTTGTGACGTTATTTTACAGTGGATTCTTTAAATGTTGTGCAATCTAAATACGCGATAAGAAATCATTAATTTTTGAAAATGTTACACCAATTACCATTAGATGTGATTTGGAATGTACGTATCTAACGTGTCATAAAATTCTTGATATAATTAAAAAGAAAACTGAAGAAAGCATTATATAGTGTAATTAGGGGGATTATTCAACTGCGAAATCAGTTATGCCTGTCTTTCTTTACACTTCAAAATTTGGAAATCAAAGAAGTGTTTTGTTAAGATTTATATAATTGTTTACTTTATTTTTTAGTTTTTGTCAGCTTGACGGTATTATGTCTGATGAAAACAATAGTGCAATTATTTCTACTTAACCTGAAAAATATATGCGGCTGTAATGTTCTTAGTAATTTTCATTCAGAACAAATCTTGCCAGGTCTCCAAATCAAATAACATAAACGCCGGACAAATTTTTATAACACATAACTATAAAATAAGGTAAGTTTTGGTTTAAAGATTTAGATTTTGTGGGGTTGTATAAAAATTGTATCCGCGCCTCTATTTTATTTTCATCAGTGTGAAAGTATATCGAGTTTCTATTATGTTTTTAAACAGTGTAATTTCTATTGAACAGGCATCACCCATTACACGTTTATCGCGAGTAGTAAGTGATGAATATTCAATCGTGTACGGCAGTTATGAGTGGTGAGTAAAGAAATCATCACTCATTCTGATGAGTGACCAATCGTAACTGATCACAACGAGTGATGATTAATTTAACTAATTAAAATAATTTTATCATCACTTGTTACTCAATCACTCGATTACCAAATGCCCAACTCTGGTCAAACTCAATAGACCATACCACAGTAAATAAGGGGGGTTATAAAAATGTGTATGTATTTGGTAAATAAAACTTGGCGTGCCCGAGAATTTTTTCAGTAACAGTTTCTATTTATTTCAATCAATTTATTCCACGGTTTTAGCGTCAATGCACGTATTTAGACAAAGCACAACAACGGACTTTGTACAATTTTAAACGGCAATGGAGAGCTTGTAAAGCGTTTGTTAACAATAAAGCGCTGACCAAGCATGCAGGTTGACGGCTCGGCGGTGACAGCTGTTTTTCTATTTTTTGTCAAAACCCCTAACTGGGAAAAGAAATAGGTATAAAATTATAAGTTTAGTATCGATATAACTCAAAAACTAGTTAATAAATTTAAATTGGACTTTCACACATAAATTCATTGTATTTGTAGTCTCTCCTCAGCGTTGTACATTGACCTCGTTGCGAAGGCCGACGTAAAATATATAAATAAAAAATCATCAAAAAATAAGTTGGGTAGTTTGACTTACATCGCAACAAAACATATAAATAGGGTAATTAGTTTTTGCACGGTAACCATATTACACTTAGAGCTTAGTTATCCGCGTTGAAAACATTTTAATACCCCTAGAAAATCTCTCATAAAACCAATTATGTTTTGTTAGAAACTATAACCAAGTCCCATGAATATTGCCGTGTAATGATTAGGTAATTATTCTTCGTATATTATTCATGTTAGTGCTAAATACTTAATAAATGATTTTTAATACTATTACTAAAAGGGAGTGTTTATTTTGTGAGAACCGAGTTTACGGCCTATCATATACATGCTATATAATAATAGCCTGTAGTGACCTCCGTAGGTTTGGCAACACCGCTGGAGTTATCAGCGACACATCAGTTTCCGTTCATATATAAATTGCGGAGGTCACTTCGTACCCTTTGTGTACCTTATATATGACTTACTAAAAAATCAAAAGTCGTTTCCCCTCTTTTGATGCTCGTGTAGCGAAAGTTCCCCTCATTAAAAATATGCAATCAGATCAACCATATATTATCTGGAACACCCGGAGCCGAGGTTGCCTGCTCTATATGCCGGAGGTGACAACTTAACATGTCACCTTCGATTTTGGAGCCATCAACGTTATACAGGGTCCTGCAACTAAGCTCCCGTCTTCTGTAGCTCACTTACTCGTTAAGCTAAGAGTTTGACATTTTGCAGGCTTACCCTGTACTTCAAGGTACAATTCAAGAAATTATTTTTTATTATACAGGGTGTTCCAAAAATGTGCAACGCCATGGTAATATATTTTTTTAAATTGCATGCTATACATTTTTGGAAGCGTTTTATGGTTGCCTACATATCACCAAAATTTTATTGAAATCGGTTGAGTGACCGCAGCGGAAAAAAATAAAAACCAAAAAAAAATTGATTTTGCATCGTAGGCTTTAAAAATCAATAAAAACCACAAAATGCACCTCGTTAATAAAAGTTTGCGACGTGCTTATTAAGTTAGATGTGATAGTCTCGTTAACCAAGCGGCATTGTTCCAAATTATACAGGGTGACCAAAATCGAGTGTCAAACTTGTCAAACTTCAAAGCGTGTTATTGTTCTTATTTTAAATTGGAACCCATAAATTTTTTTATGCGAAATGATGCAGAATTAAAAAATAAACATTGTTTCTAAATACAACCCCATCACAATTCCCAATATTTTAAAAGTTATTCGCCAAAAACTCATTTTTCAACGTTTCCAACGGCAATTTTAGATAATAAATATCGTACGTGACGTTGAAAAACAATTTATTTCATAAAAAATAATAGATCTATTTTAGATTTGAGTGTACTTAATTAAGTAGTTATTCAAATGCTAAATTTACTGCATAATTTACCTATAGCGGTAAGGACGGAAATGTGGCTATAGGTAAATTTTGCAGTAAATTTAGCAATTGAATAACTACTTAATTAAGTACAGTAAAATCTAAAATACCTCTCTGCGTTATATTTTATGTAATAAATTGTTTTTCAACGCCACGTACGATATTTATTACCTAAAATTGCCGTTGGAAACGTTGAAAAATGAGTTTTTGGCGAATAACTTTTAAAATATTGGGAATTGTGATGGGGTTCTATTCAGAAGCAATATTTGTTCTTTAATTCCGCATCGTTTCACCTAAAAAAAAATATGGGTTCCAATTTAAAATAAGAACAATAGCGCGCTTTGAAGTTTGACAAGTTTGACACTCGATTTTGGTCACCCTGTATGATTTGGATCAATGTCACTTGGTTAACGAGACTATCACATCTAACTTAATAAGCACGTCGCAAAATTTTATTAACGAGGTGCATTTTGTGGTTTTTATTGATTTTTAAAGCCTACGATGCAAAATCAATTTTTTTTGGTTTTTATTTTTTTCCGCTGCGGTCACTCAACCGATTTCAATAAAATTTTGGTGATATGTAGGCAACCATAAAACGCTTCCAAATGTGTAGAAAAATGTATAGCATGCAATTTAAAAAAATATATTACCATGGCGTTGCACATTTTTGGAACACCCTGTATAATAAAAAATAATTTCTTGAATTGTACCTTGAAGTACAGGGTAAGCCTGCAAAATGTCAAACTCTCAGCTTAATGAGTAAGTGAGCTACAGAAGACGGGAGCTTAGTTGCAGGACCCTGTATATGAGGTGACAACGTACACTCTATCATACGCGTTGGAGCCCACACCGTAGCAACCATATGTATATATATATATATATATATATATGATAGAGTGTACGTTGTCACCTCATATATAACGTTGATGGCTCCAAAATCGGAGGTGACAACGTATCGCCTTGCTTTCAACGGAAATGTGGTCTAGGTGGCACAGGGAGCTCAAATCCAAAAATTGCGTCGGAGCCGTAAACGTCCATTGTATATGTACGGATAAGTCATGTTAGTTCAAGCGTAGATCACGAGCGCTAGTGTCGCCCATGCTAGATACGGCCGCTACGAAGTCACCTCCGCATATATGACTCAGTGTTTTGTATCGTACAATACACGCTGTGACATCCGAAAAACGCTGGCAACGTTGCGGAGGTGGTAGCGCAAGAAATATATTATATATGAGTATTTTCGTATTTATTGCTGCTGTCGGACGCAGTTGGGTTGTGCATGGTACGCGAGATACAAAGGTTTTTGGTTCAAATCCATGACGTGGCTGAATTTTTTTTATTTCACAATTACATCGCGCATGTTTTTATCGTTTGTTAATTATTTTGAATGGTATAGGCTGGTTTATGTCACCTATTCTAGTGTACGCATATTGCAAATATTATTTGAAATAAAACTAAATAAATTATTTGTGGTGCTATTACATCAATAAATTCCATAAATTCCACATACCTTTTCTTGTGTTCACCACAAATCCTATTGAATCAAGTACTCAAGTAGAAATATTAAAACGGTGATGCGGGAATTTTTAGTTAATACGACTACATAGTTCACACAGTTTTTTGAAAATTTGAGACATGAAAAGACAGACATAGACATGAAAATGTTTACTCTTTGCTGTTGTATTATAAAAAATGTGTAGCAGTAGTCAAAGTTTCTCCGGGTGCCTGGGTTTTTAGCTTATTTATTGTTTTTTATAATCTCCAATAAATACCCTATTGTCACGGTAAACTTTAGTGGTATGTAGATATCAATGTAGATATTAAGGTAACAAGCTACAGTCGGGGAAAGATGTATGTTCGACTCCCATTTTTGTTGGGGCGAAATACTTCAAAACTTACACAACGAATTGTGAATATATACAGGGGGTCTCAACAGTGCGATCTTGGAAGATTGTGCCTGTGTTAATGAAGATATTTTAAAACTGATTTCACTTCAATATACACAAAGTCGAGGCGCACATTTCAAAACTATTAGCGTGTATACAGGCTGCTCCATAACACAGTACCAAACTTAACTTATGTTTTGTTAAATGGAACAACCTATATTTCGGCACAATTTTTAATTCCTCGCAAAATTTTACGACAATGAAAAATAACATTACATACCGAAAACTTTATACTTTTTGATTTATTGGCATTTTTAAGGAAAAACAGAAGTCTAAGAAAAATTGTATATATCAATACCGGTTTTTACTTTTATTGTGCTGGCTTAGATTATGATTAATTAAGAAGCGTTCTATTAGCGTGATTACCTGCGATATCCAAATTGTGTGCAGGTTGGTCATAATCTGCAACAAAATATAGCAAACAGGTTTTCCTAAGAAAGGTATTTTTTTTTTAAATGGACCATCCTGTATCGCATTATTTTTTTGAGATTTATGTATCGTTCTGCACAAAAAAGTACTACCACACACCAGTGCTAAAATAAACAATTGCATTGTTATCGTATACACAGACAGACGGACAGACCGATCGATAATTTTGCGTCAAACTCAGAGTTGGGCATCACTCAACTAACCCGAGATGAGTAACACTCATGATTAATGAAATCACTCGTCACTCAGTCATTACTCGTCAATCATAAATGTAAGAATCACTTATCACTCATTAATCGTAGAAACAAGTGTTTCAATTTTGAAAGCCGGTAGCGACGGCTTAATATTGTTTTAAAAATATTAAAAAGATAATACAATTTACTAAATTTTATTAGCAAAGTAAACCCACATTACGGTAAATGTAATGTGTGTATACTTTGTTTTAATTTATCCAGCTTTATCTGATAATAATTATGCTCATGTGCTAAATGAAACTAAATGCATTAATAATAACTGTTTTAAACTATATCCGATTCTATAGTGATCCACTTATTAAGGGTACCATCTGGTGTACCGTTTTCAAAAATGAATTATTATTTTATTGCATATATTGATTGCACAACATTTAAAGAATACATTGACAGTAAAACTGTCAGAAAATAATTCAAAAAATTAACGATTCCACAGCTAAAAGTCGAGCGGCTCGTCGAAGCCGATTATATCACGATTATCGGAAACTTTTTTAACCATCTCGCATACATACATCTTTCAATATTTTTCACAAATTATTTTCTATAGTGCACTCATTTCTCCTCTTTAAAATGAAGTACCATTGGTTAATAGTTAATTTTTCGAATTTATTTGTTACATTATTTTACAGTGTATTCCTTAAATGGTGTGCAATCTAAATGCGCGATAAAAATTCATTAATTTTTGAAAATGTTACCACCAATGTACCATTAAATGTGATTAGGAATGTACGTTGAACGTGTACGACGTGTACGTATCTAACGTGCCATAAAATTCTTGATATAATTAAAAAGAAAACTGAAGAAAGCATTCTATACTGTAATTAGGTGGATTAAACAACTGCGAAATCATATATGCCTCTTTCTTTACACTTCAAGATTTATAAATCAAAGAAGTGTTTTGTTTATATGTATATAATTGTATATTTTATTTTTAATTTTCTTTTTCAGTTTCACTGTCTGGTGAAAACAACAGTGCAATTATCTCTAATTAACCTAAAAAAATAAATGCGGCTCTAATTGTTCTTAGTAATCTTCATTCAGAACAAATCAAGCCAGATCTCCAAATCGAATAAAATAAATGTCGGACAATTTTTTTTAACACATATCTATAAAAAAAGGTAAGTTTTGGCTTAAAGACTTAGATTTTGTGGGATTATATGATAAATTGTATCCGCGCCTCTATTTTACTTTCATCACTGTGTAAGTATATCGAGCTTTTTTATGTTTTAAGACAGTGTAATTTCTATTGAACAGTCGTCACTTTTTGCGCGTTATCGCCAGTAATCAGTGATGAATATTCAATCGTGTACGGCAGTTATGAGTGGTGAGTAAACAATCATCACTCAATCCGATGAGTGACCAATCGTAACCCATCACAACGAGTGATGATTAATTTAACTAATTAATATAATTTAATCATCACTTGTTACTCAATCACTCGATTGCCAAATGCCCAACTCTGGTCAAACTCAATAGACCATACCACAGTAAATGGTTGGGGGGTATGAAAATGTGTATGTATTTGGTAAATAAAACTTGGCGTGCCCGCGAATTTCTTTCAGTAACAGTTTCTATTTATTCCAATCAATTTATTCCATGGTTTTACCGTCAATGCACGTATTTAGACCATGCACAACAACGGACTTTGTACAATTTTAAACGGCAATGGAAAGCTTGTAAAGGATTGGTTAACAATAAAGCGCTGACCACGCATGAAGGTTGACGGCTCGGCGGTGGCAGCTCTTTTTCTATTTTTTGCCAAAAAGCTTTAACTGGGATAAGAAATAAGTATAAAATTATTAGTTTAGTATCGATATAACTCAAAAACTACTTAATAAATTTAAGTTGGATTTGCACACATCAATTCATTGTATTTGTAGTGTGTCCTCAGCGTTGTACATTGGCCTACGTTGCGAAGGCCGACGTAAATAAAAAATAAAAAAATTATCAAGAAATAAAATAATAAAACTAGTTGGGTAGTTTGACTTACATCGCGACTAAACATATAAATAGGGTAATTAATTGTTGCACGGTAACCATATTACACTTAGAACTTAGTTATCCGAGTTAAAAACATTTTTTTCTACTTTGCGTTCGTTATGAACTCATAACGAAACCGCTTTCGGTGTCGTTATGAAAACACTAGATCACAACCTTTTAGTAACTTTTAGTTTTCCAAGATTTGTTGATGCCTGCCAGTAGTGCCAGTGTCAAATAAGTCGCTTGCCTCAATCGCATGTCAATCATATGGGTAATAATAATAGTGTGATATGTGCTGGTAAACTTAATAAATGCAAGATAAGAGCAAACTTTAGTCAACTTTTCTTCGTTTCTGTGGAACCGAACATAGAAGTACATAACCACATTTGTTAACCTAAACACATGTATTCTGTAACACGAAAGTTACGAAGTTTCAGCTGATAATTCTCTTTTTCAGATATGTATACAAGAACCAGGAACGATCTATAGATTACAATTTATAATGTACCACTACCGATAGATAATTTAGATCACCTGGTTTACGAAAGTGTTAAATGTGCCGTTACCAAAACTGAAACAGATACTTTGTTGATTAGTCTTCTCAGCTATGTTTGTATGGACGGCAAAAGTTTGAGATATATATGTTTCGATAAAGGTTTAAACAAGGCCGTAGCAAAGTTTAATTTTATTACGAACTATTTTATTTTTTTTTATGTAGGATTAATTTTGATTTGATTTTTGTTATATAGGATACATTTTGATTTTATTTTGTAATGTTACTTTTATTTATAGTTTGTTAACAGTGTAAAAACCTACTGTAACCGTGTTCGCTTATATAATTTAGCTAGATTAAATTAATAACACTTCAACTTTAGTTTTTATTATAGAAATGGTTAATTCTAATCGTAAGTACACTTAAAGATATAAAACAAATAAACTTTATTGTTTGTCTGCAGTAATTGTGCAGTTATTGTAAACATTGATATTTATGTGGCAGGTGTCCTTGGCGTTGATTGATATTCCCGGCAAACTTTGAGTAATAAGATTTTGAGTGTATGTTGTATCGCCTTCAACATTGTTAACATTTATATCATTGTCGATATGTGTATTATTAGAAACGTCGCTGGTAAGGGTAGAAGAGCTCGGCAGTGGCGATGCTGTTCGTAGCATTTCGGCTACTTCAATCTTTTTACTAGTCGAGTCTTCTATATATCCCTCCGCCACAGCCGAGGACTTCCACCCTCCATGACGTTTAATCATAAGCAAATCGCCCCCTCTATTTGCTAAATTAGTCACACTTGAACGTCTGAAGCAGTGTCCAGTATACTGCTCTGGATTCGGTAGCTTCAAATAAGTTGCAATTATCTTTGGCACTTGGCCCATCTTATTTATCCCAATTGGGCTGTTTATGCAGTGTCCATTTCGGTATGTTAAGAAGAACCGATTACTAGTTGTCCCAGCAGGGCGAAGATTCACATACTTTTGAACTAATGCAATCCACAGTTGATCAACAATCGCAAACGTTCTTGGAATGCCTGTTTTAGTTTGTGGAATGGAGATGATAATAGTTGCATCCTTATAGTTGATGTCGTTAACTGACATTTTTGTTAACTCCTCACGTCTGCAAGCACCTGCGTAACCCATTATTAATATGATCTAAAAACCAAATAATTTAAAAAAGATCATGATCATCGGTTACGTAAGGAATTTATTTTATTTTTAATTATTGTATTGTAATCAATTTATTTATTATTTGTATTTTTTTTTAATAAATCTATTTCGAATAGTGGTTGAATTTTAGCTTGAACAACTGTACGTACCTTGACCGCAAGATAATTTATATCATCCGCTTGATTAATAAAAGTATTTATATGGGCCGCTTCTAAAACTTTCGACTTTTTGGGTTGATAATTTTTAGATAGTCTTTTTAAAAATGTTTGAAGCCGAGCAAACTTTGAGATATCTATATTTTGGTATAGATTTAAGCAAGCCCGCAACATACTATAACACACCCACATTGTAGAAGGTCTTTTTGTTTTGCCTTTTTCGTTAATATATGCCAATACAACATTTTCTGTAATGTGTTGGACAGAATTCTTGCTGCACCATGCAGTAAAACCAGCATATTCTTTTTCATATACGGCTTTTGATTTAATTGGCAGCAAATTATTAATTACTTCCTCGGCGGCCTTTCTTACGTCGGGTGGCGTGGAACTAATTTCAATTTCGTCCATTATTCACGTTTTTTCGACAACTACTATACAAACATAGACAATAACTACCATTCGTAAATTCGAATATTTGTATTTGAATTTATTTGACAGGTATCACGCTACCAACTGCTGAACATAAAAATACTCTAGATTTAAGACGACAACCGTAATTTTCGAAATTTATGTAAAATTAATGTCGCAAAGTAGAAAAAATAGTATATAACACTCGTTTTATAAGACGTATTGGCGCACTCGTTCCATTTGGGCACTCCTCGCTACGCTCGTCGTGCCCAAAACTTCTCGTGCGCCAATTTTTGTCTTATAAAACTTGTATTATAATATACTATTTTTTACTTTGCGTTCGTTATAAACTCATAACGAAACCGCTTTCGGTGTCGTTATGAAAACACTAGATCGCAAACTTGTAGTAACTTTTAGTTTTCCAAGATTGATGAAATTGACGTCAAGTGTCAAATAAGGCTGACATCTCAATCGCTATTGGCTCGTGTCAATTCGTGTTTGTAAATTTTACTACAACTACCAACTGTTGAAGAAAAAAATACTCTAGATTGTAAGATGACAACCGCAATTTTTGACATATATGTAAAATTAATGTCGCAAAGTAGAAAAAATAGTATATAACACTCGTTTTATAAGACGCATTGGCGCACTCGTTCCATTTGGGCACTCCTCGCTACGCTCGTCGTGCCCAAAACAACTCATGCGCCAATTATTGTCTTATAAAACTTGTATTATAATATACTATAATACCCTTAGAAAAGTTCTAATAAAACCAATTATGTTTTAAAATAAAGGTAGAAGTTGTTTGTACTGATGATGATTCTTTATTAGATGAGTTCTAGCATATCAACGTGTAATAAAGAATCATCATCAGTACAAACAACTTCTACTTTTATTTTATTCACTTCGACTGATGAAAATGGAGTCCTTCCGTGCCCAATTATGTTTTGTTAGAAACTATAACCATGTCCCATGAATATTGCCGTGTAATGCTTAATCCTCCTCTGTAATATATATTATTCATATTAGTGCTAAATACTTAATAAATAATTAATTACTAAAAGTGAGTGTTTATTTTGTGAGAAGCGAGTTTACGGCCTATCATATACAGGCTATATAATAATGGCCTATTGTGACCTCCGTAGGTTTGGCAACACCGCTGGAGTTATCAGCGACACATCAGTATCCGTTCATATATAAATTGCGGAGGTCACTTCGTACCCTTTACGTACCTTATATATGACCTACTAAAAAATCAAAAATTGTTTCCCCTCTTTTGATGCTCTCGTAGCGAAAGTTCCCCTCATTAAAAATATGCAATCAGATCAAAAATATATTATCTGGAACACCCGGAGCCTAGGTAGCCTGCTCTATATGCCGGAATATGAAGTACGATCAAATTTCGAAAGTTTTCATGGAAGCAATAAGCATAAATATTAGACAATTTTAAAATAATACTAGAAATAATAGATTTTATAGTGATAAATATGGTAACATAGGTTCTTAATGGCCTCTATTATCACGTCTTAAAAGGAATGCATCGAACGGAAAATAGCATGAATAGCGTAAGTACCGTTTCAATACACAATATCGACTGGTGTAAACTTTCATTTTCTTCCTACCACTGGTCTAAAAATATAAAACGTTTTTCAACATTTTTTTACAACATAACAGACCCAAAAATATTATTTCATTCATTGCTTTTTTCCTGTTTTGTACTGTTTTATTGTGATTATTAAGTTATTAACCTTCAAATTCTTAGTATGAAGGTTAAAATGTTATACATAAGTAAAACAACGCATCTAGAGCCCTTTAAGGTGAAAAAATAATTTTGGCCAGGTTTTCGGGTCAAATGCCCCCTTGTGCGTAGGTCAATGTACCACGCTGAGGACAGACTACAAATACAATGAATTTATGTGTGAAACTCCAATTTAAATTTATTAAGTAGTTTCTGAGTTATATCGATACCAAACTTATAATTAATCATCACTCGTTGTGATGAGTAACGGATGGTCACTCATCAGAATGAGTGATGATTTCAGTACTCACCACTCATAACTGCCGTACACGATTGAATATTCATCACTGATTACTCGGAATTAACGCGTAATGAGTGATGACTGTTCAATAGAAATTACTCTGTTTTAAAACATAATAGAAACTCGATATACTTTCACACTGATCAAAGTAAACTAGAGGCGCGGATACAATTTTTATACAAACCCACAAAATCTAAATCTTTAAACCAATACTTACCTTCTTTATAGATATGTGTTATAAAAATTTGTCCGACATTTATGTTATTTGATTTGGTGATCTGGTTTGATTTGTTCTGAATTGTCAATTACAGCCGCATCTATGTTGTTAGGTTAATTAGAAATAATTGCACCGTTATTTTCGCCAGACATAATACCGTAAAAAGCGACAAAAAAGAAAAATAAAATAAACCATTATATAAATATAAACAAAACATTTTTGATTTAGAAATTTTGAAGTGTAAAGAAGGACAGACATAACTGATTTCGCAGTTGAATAATCCCCCTAATTACACTATAGAATGCTTTCTTCAGTTTTCTTTTTAATTATATCAAGAATTGTATGACACGTCAGATACGTAAACGTTCAACGTACATTCTAAATTACATTTACGGTACATTGGTGTACCATTTTCAAAAACTAATGATTTCTTATCGCGTTTTTAGATTGCACAACATTTAAAGAATACACTGTAAAATAACGTCACAAAGAAATTCGAAAAATTAACTATTATCCAATGGTAAGTCATTTTAAAGAGGAGAAATGTGGGTACACTATAGAAAATAATTTGTGCATAATATTGGTAGATGTACGTATCGCAGATGGTTAAAAAAAGTTGCCGATAATCGTAATATAATCGGCTTCGACGAGCCGTTCGACTTTCGGCTGTCGAATCGTTAATTTGTCGAATTATTTTCTGACAGTTTTATAGGCAATCTATTTTTTAAATGTTGTGCAATCAAAATAAGCAATAAAATAATAAGTCATTTTTGAAAATGGTACACCAGAATGTACCCTTAATAAGTGGATCACCATAGAATCGGATATATTTCAAAACAGTTATTATTAATGCATTTAGATTCATTTAGGACATGAGTTCAATTCACTTTAGTTAAAGCAAAAATATAAATCATGTATTAAGGTAAGTATTTATTCTCTATAAAAATGCATATTTATCATAAGATAAAGTTGGATAAATTAAAACAAAGTATACACACATTACATTTACCGTAATGTGGGTTTACTTTGCAAATAAAATCTATTAAATTGTATTTTCTTTTTCATATTTTTAAAACAATTTGGTTATGGCAGGTAAACACGTAATCATAATCTAAGCCAGAGCAATAAAATTAAGAACCGGTATTGATATATACAATCTTTCTTAGACTGCTGTTTTTCCTTAAAAATTCCAATAAATCAAAAAGTGTAAAGTTTACAGTATGTTATGTTATTTTTCATTGTCGTAAAATTTTGCGAGGAATTAAAAATTGTGCCGAAATATAGGTTGTTCCATTTGACAAAACATAAGTTTAGGTTGGTACTATGTTATGGAACAGCCTGTATACACGCTAATAGTTTTAAAATGTGCGCCTCGGCTTTGTGTATATATGAGTGAAAACAGTTTTAAAAGATCTTCATTAACAGAGGCATAATCTTCCGAGATCGCACTGTTGAGACACCCTGTATAGTGTATATATTCACAATTTGTTATGTAGGTTTTGAAGTATTTCGCACAAAGAATGGGAGTCGAACATACATCTTTCCGCGATTGTTGCTTGTTACCTTAATTGATATCTACAATGATGATCAATAAACTAAACTAGGTGCTGTACTATTCAGGCCTACCACTACAGTTTACTGTGACAATAGGGTATTTATAAAAAACAATAAATAAGCTAAAAACCCAGGCACCCGGAGAAGCTTTGGCTACTGCTACACACTTTTGTATAATACATTTTGTATAATTCATGTCTATGTCGGTCTTTTCATGTCTCAAATAAAAAAACTGTATGTAATATTTAGTCGTATTAACTAAAAATTCCCACAGCATCTTTTTAATATGTCTACTTGAGTACTTGATTCAATAGGATTTGTGGTGAACACAAGAAAAGGTATGTGCAAGTGATAGAATTTATTGATGTAATAGCACCGCCAATAATTTATTTAGTTTTATTTCAAATAATATTTGCAATGTGCGTACACTAGAATAGTTGACATAAAGCAGCCTATGCCATTCAAAATAAATAACAAACGATAAAAACAAGCGGGATGTAATTTTGAAATAAAAAAATTCAGCCACGGCCTGGATTTGAACCAAAACCTTTGTATCTCGCATACCATGTACAACTCAACTGCGTCCGAGAGCAGAAATAAATATGAAAATACTCATATAATATATGTTTCTTGCGCTATCACCTCCGCAACGTTGCCAGCGTTTTTCGGATGTCACAGCGTACGTTGTACGATACAAAACACGGGGCCATATATGCGGAGGTGATTTCGTAGCGGTCGTATCTAGTATGGGCGACACTAGCGCTCGTGATCTACGCTTGAACTAACATGACTTGTCTGTACATATACAATGGACGTTATCGGCTCCGACGCAATTTTTGGATTTGAGCTCCCTAAGCCACCTAGACCACATTTCAGTTGAAAACAAGGCGATACGTTGTCAACTCCGATTTTGGAGCCACCAACGTTATATATGAGGTGACAACGTACACTCTGTCATACGCGTTGGAGCCCACACCGTAGCAACCATATGTATATATATATATATATATATATATATATATATATATATATATATAAAGGGAGTGAATTCTCGCAGAAATCTGCATACATTAATATGAACATTGGAAATAGTTAATACAAGATGGCGGTAGTTTTTATTATTATTTTTTTTTATTTTGTAGTTTTTTTTTAGTTTTTATCCCAGGCGTGGCTGTAGTTTTTGAACTTAAAAACTACCGCCATCTTGTATTAACTATATCCAATGTTTATATATATAAAGTATGTAGTTGATTTTTTGGGTGTCGATCACTGGCCGTTTGGTTTAAATAAAACTCATTTAAAACTTACAATATTTCGGATCTTTATTGACCCTTCTTCAGGTAAGGTTCTGAAAATATCAAACATAAGTAATACAATTCCATCTTCAGGTGTGTCAATCCTACTTACTGCGAGTTAAAGGAGGTAGCGAGACATTAAAAGCAGGGTGAGAACATTAAGAACTGAGCACAACTAAACAATTTCACCTTTTGTGGACGATGCGGACATTTTTACAATATTCACAAACAAAACAAAACGAACGGCATGTACATGTGAAGTTGGTCAATAGATTGTTATTCTCGACTAGAGCTCAGATCCAGACAACTCAAAATAGCATATTCGATCCACCACAGTTACCAGTAGATACCTATATAAAAATACCGTCTATTCCGACGGTCACAACAAAGATTAGAAAAATAATTCAACCCTTTCTGCAAGAAAACATGAAATTAGTTGAACATTATCCTAATAAACTGAATACGCTATTTACTACGATCAAGGATAAAGTACCGTTGTTATTTCGATCTAACGTAATTTACAAAATTGAATGCTTGGACTGTGATGGATGTTATGTTGGCGTCACCGGTTAGTGTTTGCGGAGCCGAATTTGCTTACACAGAAGCGATTGCAATACAAAAAAGAATAGATGTGCCTTGGCGGCCCACGCGATAAACCACAAACACTCTTTTGATTTCAGTGAAGTAAAAATATTGGATTCGGATGCTAACTATAATAATAGAATGTTTTTAGAGATGTACAATATTAACATAACGGAAAATAATGTAAACTTCAAGCAGGATGTAGAAAATCTTAGTCACATATACTCGCACATAATAGATTTTGATTTGAAAAGAAGACCGCCAAGGGAAATAGAAAACTCAACTCTTGCGTTCTAGTTGCTATGTTTAAATTGTGTTTTTGGGGTTGAATTTGGTTGTTGAGCGAGGGATTGATGGTTAGCGGCGCTGTGTCTACGTGGACTTGCGCTTGTCGTAGTGTTGTGAGAGAGGAAAAAAAACAGTGATTTGTTTATATTCATGGCGATCCACGTTTTGTACATGCCGTTCGTTTTGTTTTGTTTGTGAATATTGTAAAAATGTCCGCATCGTCCACAAAAGGTGAAATTGTTTAGTTGTGCTCAGTTCTTAATGTTCTCACCCTGCTTTTAATGTCTCGCTACCTCCTTTAACTCGCAGTAAGTAGGATTGACACACCTGAAGATGGAATTGTATTACTTATGTTTGATATTTTCAGAACCTTACCTGAAGAAGGGTCAATAAAGATCCGAAATATTGTAAGTTTTAAATGAGTTTTATTTAAACCAAACGGCCAGTGATCGACACCCAAAAAATCAACTACATACTTTATTAAATTAACGATCAATTAATAAACCACTATCCATATATATATATATATATATATATATATATATATATATATATATATATATATATATATATATATATATATATATATATATATATATATATATAATCATTGTTTATCTAGCTACTAAGATGGCCATAACGTGCGCTTCGTGTGAGAATAATATTACACGTAGTGATGATTACGTAAGCTGTAGGAACAGTTGTGATAAAAACTACCACATTACGTGTGCCCAAATTTCTGAAAATGATTTCATGGAATTGAAGAAGACCGGAAAGATAAAGGAATGGGTATGTTTAGATTGTAAGCAAAACATAACCTCTGTTCAGGATGAAAAGTTGAATGATAGCGTGATGCAAAAACTTGATACATTGTTTGCTCAAAAATTAGATAATGCTTGTAAGAACATCACTAGTGTAATCACTACAACTTTTCAATTGGAAATCAACAAACTAATTGAAGATAATAAGCGCCTCTGTGATGAGGTAGCTCAACTAAGACGGCTTGTACAAAAGCAGAAATCTGTTCAAGGCGATAACAAGTTGCCTAGCTCTGGCAATATAGATACCCAGTTGTCGAAAAACTTTCCGCCGTTTCGTCCTGAACAAAATAAAAAATCTAAAAATAGCATGACTGAGGATCTAGTCACCCGTCCCAATAAAAGTTCGAATGGAATGAATTACTCTGATTCATTAAAACAAAATAACAAAAGTCTTGAGCATAAATCAAATAATCATGAAGGATTGATGTCATATAATAAGAATTTTAACAATATGCAACAAAAGCAGCAGCAAATAATGAGCACTGTAATTAATTTGGAAAACCAGGGAAGAGAAATATCACAAGAACATAACAATAACAAAAATAAAGAAGATGACGGTTGGCAAGAGGTGAAAAGAAACAAAATGAACAGGTACAAAGCTTTCCGAACATCAACTATTTTAGGATCAGCAACTGATTCTGGGAGTACTATTAAAGCTGTACCACGTATGGGATACCTTCATGTCTACCGTCTAGAACCTAATACCACGGTGTCACTGCTGGATGATTACCTTAAAGGAAAAAATATCACAAATACAAAGTGCACCAAACTCATGTCTAACCACCCTGAGGAATATTCATCCTTTATGGTTTCCGTTCCAATTCGGCACCTTGGAGTATTACGAACACCTGAATTTTGGCCTGATGGTGTAAGGGTTAACCGGTTTTTTCACCCAAGACCAACAAAACCACACGTTACATAGATTCGGTAACTCTCGACGGAACATTCACCACTAATATAAAATGCACTAACATAAAAAAACACGGACATGAACATATTAACGCAGTCAGCGCAAATAAAATACCAGAAGTTGTGGAAAATTGTGCAGACTTGTCTATATTTAGTCAAAACATTCAGTCGATAAAAAACAAATTGGACGATCTTGCCATTCTACTGGACGAAAGAAGTTATAATATTGTAACCATTAGTGAACACTGGTGCACTTCGATTGAGGCTGATATTATTGGGCTAAAAAACTATTCCTTGGCATCATTCTACGCCAGGCCTACAAGAATGCATGGCGGAACATGCATATATGTACGCGAAGATGTAAAATATGTTGAATTAACACATATAAAAGAAAGATCTGTGGAAATGATTCTAGAATGCTGTGCTGTGAGGTTGACAGACGTTAAGGCCGTCGTGTTAAGCGTCTATCGCCCACCAACTGGAGATTTGCACCACTTTTTTACTCTGTTGGAGGAACTGTTGAGAACACTGACCCATAGTTTTTCAAGACTTTCCATCTTTGTATGTGGCGACCTAAACATTAATCTCTTCAACAAAACTAATATACACGTAGTTTCACTAATGGATATATTTGCTTCTTTCAATTTAAAGCCAACAGTAGAAAATGCAACAAGGGTGAGTCACCACGGCAATGAAACTCTTATAGACAATATTTTCACGAATGCTCTTCAGTTTCATGCTGCTGTTATAAACTCAGCATTATCAGACCACATGGGCATTGAAATTATTGTCAATGATGGAAATTATATCGACAGCAGACGTCCACAACCAATGGTGAGGAGAAATCTGAGCCACAAAAATCTCCTTTTAATAAAGGAAGCAACTGAACATGCTGAATGGGATAACATTTTGAACCATAAAGATGTTGAACTTTGCGTCTGTAGATTTATATGTGTTCTTGGAAATATAGTGGATGAACATGCACCCAGAAAGAAAGTTAATCTTCAACGAAATACTGAAAAACCATGGATTAATGATTATATCAGAACCCAGAGTAGACTCAAACGGCAACTGTACGAGGGTACTATTAAGGGAAGAATTAGTCGTTACTTCTATAAAACTTTTTTAGTACAACATCGTGAACAGGAAGACCTGTAAAATGAACTTTTTTTCGGCTCAATTAAACAACTCCAGCAATAAAATCAAAACCGCTTGGCGCATTGTTAACGATATGACTGGAAGAAGGCACAAAACTTTCAATGTCAGCGATCTCCAACGGCAACACTGTGAGGATATTCCGGACATCCTGAACCGAGCAAACGAATTTTTCGCTGACGTCGGTAATGCTACAACTTCTGGTGAACTCAAAGAGAAATATAAATTACAGCAAAACAGTCTACAATGGTGTTAAGGGATACCGAACCTGTGGAGATCTTCAATGTAATTAACTCGCTCAAAAATACATCAGCTGTCGGTCCTGACAACATTCCGACCACTGTTGTGAAATACTGTGCTGACTCCTTGTCTGAACCTTTTTGGGCCCCGTTCTTTACATACTTTTCGTCAATGACCTACCTTTGATTACGGAACATGTAATTACAATGTACGCGGATGATACATCGGTTATTGTTACGGCTGCCGAGAGGCATGAACTTGCTGAACGTGTGGCAGATGCCGTAGCTATTTGCGAAGAGTGGTTCCAGGATCACAACCTACAACTCAATGTCGAGAAAACCAACATTATAAAATTCAACATCAGCAAGGAGGCGCCGATGAATTTTAATCTGAAGGGCAATGTAGTCATTTCTTCAGAGACGTCAAGTTTTCTCGGCGTGACAGTTGATCCTTGCCTACAATGGAAAGAGCACATCGACAGACTTGCTAAAAATGTAACTCGTTATGTTTATCTTATACGCAAAATTTCCACCACGGTGAATGAAGAAGCGGCACTGTTGGCCTATCATGCACTTCTAGTATCACGGATGTCTTACGGTATTATCTTCTGGGGAAATGCAGTCGGCGTGGATAGAATATTCAAGTTGCAGAAATCATGTGTGAGAAGTATTTACCAACTAAACCATCGGGACTCCTGCAGAGAAATTTTCAGGTCAAAGGGCTTGCTAACACTCCCTTCATTGTTCATTAAGGAATGTTGCTGCTTTGTTAAAAAGTACTATAAGGACCTGTTTCAGGTTCACCTCATGAATCATGTATACCCTACAAGAACAACTCGGATGCCGTTTTTGAAAATTCCGCAATCTACCTCAGGAAGAATTCACCGAAGTTTTGTAGTACAATTACTAAAACAATACAACCACCTGCCAACTGCGATTCGACAACAGCCATACAACAGCTTCAAGACTGTTCTTTCACATATGCTGTCGGAGAGGGTATTCTACTCGGTCCAAGAGTTTTTCACTTATACATTTGAATGATTATTTTGTTTGTTTTTTTTTTTGGCGGTAACTATGCTTGTACAGCTTATGAGCTTAATAAATATTATTATTATTATTATTATTATTATTATATATATATATATATATATATATATATATATATATATATATATATATATATATATATATATATATATATATATATATATATATATATATATATATATATATATATATATATATATATATATATATATATATATATATATAAACGTAATTGATATTGTGGGAAATATGGTCAGTTGGGCGATGTAAAAGAAACTCCTTTAGTCTCCGTTCAAATTTTCGTCTTTATTAAAGACTTCCTCAGGAACAAGCTAATTAGAATAAAACACAGACTTCAGTCAATGTATAGGTCTACACAATTATAAATAGTGAACAAAACATCGTTTCTACTTACACATAGAGTAGGACAAAAGCCTGCTAGCAGAAATCAACATTGTCATCGGAAACACATCAACGCACACGTCCGAATAACACATTTATAAACATTAAGGACGATGCAGCACACAATAAACAAAATTAAAATACGAGGACACATGCATTCTGCACGAATGACAACTGGTTGTGAGAAAACCAGTCAAAGCAAAAACAAAAACACATCAAATATGAGGGATAGGGTTACCAACATTAATACCAACCGCGTCGGGTGAATTCTTGAAGTTATGATTAATTAAAAAAGAGTATATGGTGCTTAATTTACTTGTGTCGGATTTAAAATTGAGGCAAATGTTTCTGTTAGATTGGATGTAAAACATTTCTAGAAAAAGTCTAGATTTATAATTATTTTCCGTAGCTATAATTTCGGTATCGCTCCACTTCATTACATGGTTGCAGTCAGTGGCATGTAGTGCGACTGCACAATTTTTCCTCCGTAATTTTGTATCACTTTTGTGTAAAGAAATGCGTGACTTAAGCCACTGACTGGTCTGACCATAGTATTTCAGGGAGCAACCACCGCAAGGAATACAATAAATAACATTTGACTTTAGTAATTGAGGGGTTTGGTCTTTGACGTTTGAAAAAATATTACTGATAGACTTCTTATTGCCGATAACAACACGAAAATCCTCATTTCTGAACAAACCAACCAGTTTAGAGGAAAGACCGTCAACCTGAACGAGTCGTTTGTACTTGATATTGGGAGTAGTGCAACCATCATCAGTCGCATGTTCGCGAAAAGGGCTATTGTAAATTAGTTTTTGAACCAATGATCTCGGGTATCCATTGTTCACGAACGTCTCGCTCAAGTCCCGTAAGTTACCGTCAATAAATGAGGGATCACTGATGTAAACAACTCTGTTCCTCATCGCTAAAACAGTGTTAATCTTTTGACTTATAGTGTGACTCGAATAAAAGTTAACATATCTACCGGACGCAGTGGGCTTCTTATACCAGTCCAAGATAACAGCATTTGAAGTAGGATTACGGATGACTTTGGTATCTAAAAAGGTTCTTCCGATGACAATGTTGATTTCTGCTAGCAGGCTTTTGTCCTACTCTATGTGTAAGTAGAAACGATGTTTTGTTCACTATTTATAATTGTGTAGACCTATACATTGACTGAAGTCTGTGTTTTATTCTAATTAGCTTGTTCCTGAGGAAGTCTTTAATAAAGACGAAAATTTGAACGGAGACTAAAGGAGTTTCTTTTACATCGCCCAACTGACCATATTTCCCACAATATCAATTACGTTTTGATTCCAAACTAAGTCGGTCGTTATTTCTATTCAACTATACTATATATATATATATATATATATATATATATATATATATATATATATATATATATATATATATATATATATATATATATATATCTATATATACTTTGTGTTACTTTAAATTAGCCTTGTAGATTATATTAATTAAAAACACAACAACTTTAATTCAAAATTGTTTATTTTTTTTGTTGGGCACTGTAGGCTTGTTCACATTCAACACATTAAAACTTATAACTAAAAGTCACAAATTAAAACACGCTAAAAACTATAAAATCTTACGTTTCGACACTGTTTATGTCTTGATGACAGATAGACTGAATTATTCGTGAAAAGTTTCATACAATTTCAATACCTACCTCCAAAGCAAAACCACCCATATAAAACTCGTTTTCAAAAACGGGAACTGGTATATGAAATAAATCCTTATAACTAAACGAAATTCTTAAATCAACGATTTTTATAGTTACATGTTTGTTGGTAAAATTAGCTTGTAACAATTTAGTAAATTTAAATCCGATCTGTCATTCACCGCATCCTTTTGTTTTAAAATTTCCATGGTTTCTAATACACAACGAGCTTTTAAATTATTCTCTTTTTTAATCACCTTCACATCACTAAAATTGAACTGATGCCCGGTATCTTGTTGGTGTTTCTTTAATGCTGTGATGTTTTTTGCGTATTTGTGACCTTTTAAGCGCTCCTCCAAAAGTTGTTCCGTTTGACCATTATAGACCTTTTTGCAGCTACAAGTAATCTGATAGACACAGTGAGAGTTTTTTAGCATTGGTGTGGGAGCCTTCAGTTTTGTGTACATTTTTGCCAAATTATTAGTGTTTTTGTGAACAACCTTAATATTGAACGGCTTCAGTATATGTCCTATCTTTTCCGATAATTGTCTCACGTACGGAAGAGATATATACTTAGTTCTTTCCGTTTGAGATTCCTGATTGTTTCCTGTTGTTGCGCCTTTGCTCTGCTCACTAGCAATCTTTCTCCTCTTTATTACTTTCTCTATCAGATCTTTCGGGTAGTTGTTCTTGTGTAAAATGTTTCTAACCTTGTTTAGTGTTTCGCCGTGATATTGAGTGCTAGTTAGCTTTATTGCTCGGTCTGCTAATCCTCTGATAACACTTTCCCTGTATGCACGTAGTTGGGTTGAATTGTAATTTAGATATCTGTGTGATGCTGTTTCCTTTGTGTACCATTTTGTGTATATTTTGTTGTTATTTCTATTTTGTATTAGGGTCACATCTAGGAAATTTATTTTGTTGTTTTTGTTTATTTTTATTGTAAACTGTAATCTATCATTATACTTGTTAAATTTTTCTAAAATATATATATATATATATATATATATATATATAGGAAACTGGTTTAATCGGTTTAAATATACTATATATATACTATATAAGGAATATGACGTAAATAGAATCCAAGAGGGAAGTAATTTTTAAAATTAATTAGAAGGATACTGTCTCAGCCCGGATTCGAACCGGGCCTTCTTCCTTGCCGGGGAATTGCTCTACCGCTGAACTACTGAGCCCTGTAGCAGGAGATAGATTTAATTCGTCATTTCAAACGATAGTAACAGTACGGGTTGCTGTCTAACTACTATTATCATGACATCTATTGGACACTGGTGGAAATTGGTTCATGGTATGCCAAGTTTATCGCAAATCTTGCTAGTGGAAAGTAGGAAACTGGTTTAATCGGTTTAAATATACTATATAAGGAATATGACGTAAATAGAATCCAAGAGGGAAGTAATTTTTAAAATTAATTAAAAGGATACTGTCTCAGCCCGGATTCGAACCGGGGCCTTCTTCCTTGCCGGGGAATTGCTCTACCGCTAAACTACTGAGCCCTGTAGCAGGAGATAGATTTAATTCGTCATTTCAAACGATAGTAACAGTACGGGTTGCTATCTAACTACTATTATCATGACATCTATTGGACACTGGTGGAAATTGGTTCATGGTATGTCAAGTTTATCGCAAATCTTGCTAGTGGAAAGTAGGAAACTGGTTTAACCGGTTTAAATATAGTATATAAGGAATATGACGTAAATAGAATCCAAGAGGGAAGTAATTTTTAAAATTAATTAAAAGGATACGGTCTCAGCCCGGATTCGAACCGGGGCCTTCTTCCTTGCCGGGGAATTGCTCTACCGCTGAACTACTGAGCCCTGTAGCAGGAGATAGATTTAATTCGTCATTTCAAACGATAGTAAAAGTACGGGTTGCTGTCTAACTACTATTATCATCACATCTATTGGACACTGGTGGAAATTGGTTCATGGTATGTCAAGTTTATCGCAAATCTTGCTAGTGGAAAGTAGGAAACTGGTTTAATCGGTTTAAATATACTATATAAGGAATATGACGTAAATAGAATCCAAGAGGGAAGTAATTTTTAAAATTAATGAAAAGGATACTGTCTCAGCCCGGATTCGAACCGGGGCCTTCTTCCTTGCCGGGGAATTGCTCTACCGCTGAACTACTGAGCCCTGTAGCAGGAGATAGATTTAATTCGTCATTTCAAACGATAGTAACAGTACGTGTTGCTGTCTAACTACTATTATCATGACATCTATTGGACACTGGTGGAAATTGGTTCATGGTATGTCAAGTTTATCGCAAATCTTGCTAGTGGAAAGTAGGAAACTGGTTTAATCGGTTTAAATATACTATATAAGGAATATGACGTAAATAGAATCCAAGAGGGAAGTAATTTTTAAAATTAATTAAAAGGATACTGTCTCAGCCCGGATTCGAACCGAGGCCTTCTTCCTTGCCGGGGAATTGCCCTACCGCTGAACTACTGAAGTACGGGTTGCTGTCTAACTACTATTATCATGACATCTATTGGACACTGGTGGAAATTGGTTCATGGTATGTCACAGTTCATATATATATATATAGTTGAGGTGAGATAACGACCGACTTCGTTGTGAATTCAAACGTAAGCAATATCGTGGGCAATCCGGTCAGGTGGGCGATGTAAAGGAAACTCCTTTTTTCTAGGTTCGAATTTTCGTTTTTATTAAAAACTTCTTCAGGAACATGCTGATTATAACAAAACAAAAGCTTCAGTCAGTATTTAGTCCATCTATCATATCCATAAACAGTGTACAAAAATAAAAATAAATATCAAATTGTCTCTACTTACAAACAGAGTTGGATGAAAGCTCGCTCGGAGAAATAAACATAGTCAGAGGCAACACGATCAAGCACCCAATCCAACAATGAATTGACGACACATCAACATATCACGACAATTTAAAATATATAAAAAAAATATAAACAATTTAAAATCAAGAGGACACCATGCGGACACATGTCTCCTGTATGAGCGACAACTGGTTATGAAAACGCGCCAAACAACAATTAACCATTAAAAACGAATAAATATTTATTCGTTTTTAATTAACCACAATTTTAGGACTTCACATGGGGCGGTTGGTGTTGGGGTTCGTGGCCCTGACGTTCGAGTTTGATTTGTCTTGTTGTTTGGCGCGTTTTCATAACCAGTTGTCGCTCATACAGGAGACATGTGTCCGCATGGTGTCCTCTTGATTTTAAATTGTTTATATTTTTTTTATATATTTTAAATTGTCGTGATATGTTGATGTGTCGTCAATTCATTGTTGGATTGGGTGCTTGATCGTGTTGCCTCTGACAATGTTTATTTCTCCGAGCGAGCTTTCATCCAACTCTGGTTGTAAGTAGAGACAATTTTATATTTATTTTTATTTTTGTACACTGTTTATGGATATGATAGATGGACTAAATACTGACTGAAGCTTTTGTTTTGTTATAATCAGCATGTTCCTGAAGAAGTTTTTAATAAAAACGAAAATTCGAACCTAGAAAAAAGGAGTTTCCTTTACATCGCCCACCTGACCGGATTGCCCACGATATTGCTTATATATATATATATATATATATATAGTTGAGGTGAGATAACGACCGACTTCGTTGTGAATTCAAACGTAAGCAATATCGTGGGCAATCCGGTCAGGTGGGCGATGTAAAGGAAACTCCTTTTTTCTATGTTCGAATTTTCGTTTTTATTAAAAACTTCTTCAGGAACATGCTGATTATAACAAAACAAAAACTTCAGTCAGTATTAAGTCCATCTATCATATCCATAAACAGTGTACAAAAATAAAAATAAATATAAAATTGTCTCTACTTACAAACAGAGTTGGATGAAAGCTCGCTCGGAGAAATAAACATTGTCAGAGGCAACACGATCAAGCACCCAATCCAACAATGAATTGACGACACATCAACGTATCACGACAATTTAAAATATATAAAAATATAAACAATTTAAAATCAAGAGGACACCATGCGGACACATGTCTCCTGTATGAGCGACAACTGGTTATGAAAACGCGCCAAACAACAAGACAAATCAAACTCGAACGTCAGGGCCACCAACCCCAACACCAACCGCCCCATGTGAAGTCCTAAAATTGTGGTTAATTAAAAACGAATAAATATTACTTAATTTACTTGTGTCAGACTTAAAATTTAAACAAAGATTGTTGTTGGTTTGAATGTGGTACATTTCAAGAAAAAGTCTGGCTTTATAATTGTTTTCCGTGTATATTTTTATATATTTTAAATTGTCGTGATATGTTGATGTGTCGTCAATTCATTGTTGGATTGGGTGCTTGATCGTGTTGCCTCTGACAATGTTTATTTCTCCGAGCGAGCTTTCATCCAACTCTGTTTGTAAGTAGAGACAATTTTATATTTATTTTTATTTTTGTACACTGTTTATGGATATGATAGATGGACTTAATACTGACTGAAGTTTTTGTTTTGTTATAATCAGCATGTTCCTGAAGAAGTTTTTAATAAAAACGAAAATTCGAACATAGAAAAAAGGAGTTTCCTTTACATCGCCCACCTGACCGGATTGCCCACGATATTGCTTATATATATATATATATATATGTAGGATGGAAAACTGGTTTATCGACGGTGAGATATTCAAGGAGAAAGCCATTTTAAAAGTACGGCGACTCAGAGCTATGACCTGCTAGACAAGACCACAGAAGAAGATTTTTCGAAACCATGCAGTACGCACGTATAAGAAAATGGGAAACATCAGAACACCAAACTATATTCGGCGGTGTCATTGGTCCTATTATTGCCGAAATCCAAACTCATAATGTATGAATAGATATTACTTAGTCCCCTCTAGGTCGGTTTTACGGTTTCATGAGAGCTATTCTAAGGTTATTAAAATGTTTTCTCGGATAACTAAGTTCTAAGTGTAAGATGGTTACCGTGCCAGAACTAATTCATCATCATCATTTCCCATTATTCCTCGTAGGACATAGGGGTTGTTGTCGTCGTCTCGAGTTCTTCGATGAGTTGTTTCCATTTTTCTTTATTCTTGGCAATGTCACGTAACTGTCCAACACTTCTTCCACTTTCCTCCTCTACGGTCCGTCTCCAGGGTGTCCTTGGCCGTCCGACTCCTCTTCGTCCCTGGGGGTTCCATTGCAGTACCACGTGACTCGGATCATCTCTGGGTTTTCGTAATGTATGTCCCAGCCAGCGGAACTTTCGCTTCTGAATTTATCTATTGATGTCAGTCTGTTCTGTTCTTTCCCATAATTCCACTGTGGTTATTCTGTTTGGCCACCAAACTCTCCAAAATCTGTCGAAGACACCGATTCACAAAAGTCTGCAGTTTCTGTCTAATCACATTCGTGACGCACCACGTCTCTGACCCGTACAACAACACCGCGTTTACGCAACCATTAAAAAGTTTCACTTTTGTTTTAATGTTCAAGCTGTTCAAACGCCAAATTTTATTCATTCCAAGGAACACTCCCCGTGCCTTATCGATTCTTTGCATAACATCAGTAACCGTTCCCCCATCCGTTGTCACCATAGTGCCGAGATAGTTGAATGCATCCACATTTTCTATTACATAGTTGTCCTGTAATTTTATACTCTGGGCAGCGATGTTGATTGTTAAGAGTTTTGTCTTTTCTTTATTAATATGCAAGCCCAGTCGTGCCGATTGCGACGCCAGCTCTTCTAATTTCTTTTGCATATTTCACAGGTGGCTCGTTATTAGGCATACATCATCAGCGTACTCTAAGTCCTCCAATGTACCTGTTAGACCCCACTGGAGCCCTCTTCGTCTATTGCTCGTTGTTTTCTCCAGTACAAAGTCGATAATAATCAAGAAGAGTATTGGGGACATTATGCAGCCCTGTCGCACTCCTGTCTCAGTCACAAATGGTTCGGATAAAGCACCGGTGCGACACCCGGCATGTATAATTATTATAACCCTCCTGAATAAGACATATTATTTTTCTGGTATACCTTTGTTTCTAAGAACCCGCCAGATACTGTCTCTGTCAACGAAGTCAAAGGCACGCTTGTAGTCAATAAAAAGGAGTTGCAGCGGCGACCGGTACCCTAAGCCAGAACTTATTACCCTATTTATATATTTTGTCGAGAAGTAAGTTAAAACTACCTAATTAATTTTATTATCTTATTTCTTGATTATTATTTTTTATTTATTTATTTTACGTGGGCATATTCTCGCAACGTTGGCCAATCTACAACGCTGAGGGCAGACCATAAATACATTGAATTTGTGTGAAAGCCCATCAAAATTTATGTAGTCATTTTGGAGTTATATCGATAGAAAGCTTAGAGTTTTATACTTATTTCTCTCCCGGTTGAAAAGTATTTTGAGAAAAACAGTTAGAATAAGCAGCTGTCAGCTGTTACCGCCGTCAACTTTCATACGTGGTCAGCGGTTTATTGTAAACCCATACCTACTTAGTAAACACCTGCTTAGTTATCATAAGAAATCGATATTTTACTGTTCGGGCTTGGTAAAGCTAAGCTAACACTTCTAAAACGGAGTGTTACGCACTCAAGTGACTCTTTTGATCAAATCGAAAGCAGCCAAAATTGAGACGTTTTTCGATGACATTAAGCCTATGTTTAGGTCGACGCAAACCGCGCGGATTTTCTTTGTCGGCATCGACCGCTGCCGGGTGCCGACAAAGGAACCGCGCGGATATCCGCGCGGTTTCCGTCGACCTAAACGTAGGCTTAAGCTTTCTGTTTCCAAGGTTTTTATATGGTTTTTATTGCCCTTTAAAATTGTACAAAGTCCGTTGTTGTGCTTTGTCTAAATCAGTGCATTGTCGCTAAACCCATGGAATCAATTGATTGGAATAAATAGAAACTGTTATTGAAAAAATCCTCGGACACGCCAAGTTTTATTTATCAAATACACATTTTATACCCCCCCCCCCACATTTACTGTAGTAGGGTCTATTGAGTTTGGCCTGAGTTATGGGCATTTGTTAATAGAGTGATTGAATGACGAGTGATGATTAAATTATTTTTAGTTCTGTCACAATCGGAAACAGCTGCTTTCGTTCGAGGCTAGAGAACCGCTATGGAGCTTTGCCGCTCTAGTGCGACAAAGTATAAAATACAAATTTAAAATAAACTTAGATAACCAATTTGATTGTTTGTTAATAAGGAATATCAACCCGTTGTTATATCTAATTCTAAAAAGGAAAAATTGAGAAAATTGTAAATAAAGTATAGCGATGAGTGTAGTTTTATTTTAGCATGTTGGAAAGCATGTGACATTTACAGCGTAATGAATACATATAAGTCTGTCAGAATTTGACTAGTTTTTACACTTGACCTTTCGGATCGAATCCCGGCTCGGGCTAAAATCGACTGTCCTGGTATTTTAGGCAGGGATGAGGAAGTAAAGCCGGTGGCCCCGTGTGCTGTCATTATGCGACGTGCACGTTAAAGAACTCTTACTGGAGGTTGGAATTCCTTCAGTAGGACAAACTTCCTGAGTATGTGTAGCCTGCCCTCAGCGTCGGTGATTTGCCTAAGTTGCGGAACTAGACCGACGTAAAATAAACAAGTCAAAAAAGAACACTTGACAACTATTAATTTATTATCTTAATCATCACTCATTCTGATGACTAACGATTAGTCACTCATCACTCATAACTGCCGTATACGATTGAATATTCACCACTTATCACTCGTGATTAACGCGCAATGAGTGATAAGTGTAGAAAGTGTATAAATTACACAGTTTTACAAAATAATTCTAGGCACAGCTACAATTTTTCATACGACTCCCACATAATCTAATTCTTTAAACTAAAACTTACCCCTTTTTTATTGATATGTCGTTTACCTTAATTTTTTTCTCCAAGTTCACACTATAACTGCTGTAATGTTTGAGCAATAAATCTGAAATTTGGTCTACTTCTTTCTTTAAAAGTAAGGACAAGTTAGAGAATGACGACAATCGAAAAAAAAAATGATCTTAAAATTCCAAATTCGCAAAACTTGAGCTTTTGTCTAGAAATTTCGAACATACTCTCTTTTTTCGTAGAGTGGGGGGTATTTTAACTTTCGCCTGCCCGAAGATAATCATATTACTAGTTTTATTAAAATTTTGAAAATTCCGACCATTAACTGTTTGATACTTTTTTAACAGTTTCATTTCCATACTGATATTCGTACCGAAGGTGCTAAGCAAAAAGTTACAGGATCAAACGAACTTACCTAAGTGAAGTTCGATCTTGATTATATGAAGCCTCGTCGAAATAAATAATGTATTTGTACTTCCCTCATTCCTTGTACTCAATCACACGTTTAGAGTAAATAACTGAAAAACTACCTGTTGCGCCGGCTGCGGGCTTATGCCTGATTCACTATTTCATTTCTTCAGAGTCTGGGAAAAAAATGTTTGCTGTTACTTTAGGGGCTATTAGGAAGTAGTGGGTGATTATTTATTTCGACGAGGCTTCATATAATCAAGATCGAACTTCACTTAGGTAAGTTCGTTTGATCTTGTAATTATATTTCAGACTCGTCTCATAAATAATATATTTGTAGATGTTTAGAGATATAAACAGCACAACTTTATTTCTCCCACATAAGAAGGTTTGTTTGAACAAACGATAATCGAAATTATTAACTCCAAAATAGCTTCCTATGATCCTAATAAAACTAATATTAAACTAAAACAAAAACTGACGACTATAACTTTAGGTGACTTATCTAAAATTTACAAAAGTTTTAGAATTATCCATCCGTCGCATTGTTAATCTTACTGTAATTAAACTCTTCAGCAGCGGGTAATGTGGAGGCGCCTGGTTTGTACTGTGAGACGGAAATGTGTACATTTCAATCCACTTTTATTATAATCATTTAGGAATTTTAGTAATATTTACTTTTATTACAGTACTGTACACCAGCAGTTACTGCACATATATTGCGATTTTGATGGAAATATGGCAGTTTCAGAGGAGGCCGTCTGGTTGGCCCGGATGTTGTTATCCGCTTGCCATTTTTTAAGACAACGCATGTTCATTGCTTTTATTATGCAACTAATTACGTCATCTAGCGTAATGCAGTGCCATCAACACTGCAAGTTCGGTGGACAACAGCTCCAATATGTCATGTATATTGTACATATCCTAGGACTATCTCCGATTCCCAGGTAACGTTATAATTTGACAAACTCGGTCGTAACCCAAACGCGCCTTTAATAAAGCTCTAAAACCTTGTGGTAATCACCAAAATTTGCAATATGGCTGATAGGCAAACATTAATTATTGAAAATTCCAAAACAAATACTACCGTTCGATTCTAACATTTAAACATCGATATCTAAGACGCTCCAGGTGTCCAGCTTTCTACAATGACTTGTACGACAGCTGTGAGGGCCAAAGAAGGATCACTATCCCAACTTCTCACCAAATTGACAAGAGTATCAAACCAACAAAAGTTTCCGGATATTTCATGAACGAAATAAAATTTTACAAATTTTACAATTTGTGTTCGTCCGAAATGCAAAAATATCAATTTTTGGCTTTTCGAACTTAACTAACATATCACAAAAGTAGCAGCTTAACTCCTCTTTTGTACCGTTATATCCCATTCTCGACTGAACTCCGTCTCATGTTTGTCTAAAGATGCCTGTAGTACTGATGCCTGTAAGTAAATGTTTTTGTTTTACACCATATCCATGTCTCCCTGACCAACCTAACTAGATGGTAAAATTGTACTGACCATACAGATGATATAAGATAAGGGTGTCCAGTGGCGGCCCGTGATACATTTTGATGGTAGAGCCACACAACATGAAAAATATGCCTTGGTTTTCTAAATAAAGAAATAACTTTTTTTTAAGGTTTATAATTTCAAACAGTTTTATAAAGTTATATATTTAGATATCAAGTATAAAAAATTAACTGAAAATAAACGTAAAGTTACATTTTGCGATATATAAACTCCATTCGACGTTTTTTTTACTTGAAAATAACTCAATCCCACACCTATTGAAATTTTCAATATTACCGAGAAAGGCTTTTTCAGAGGACAACATTCCGCACTAAGCCTTTCTTCGTCCATCGTATTCCTTAAAAATGTCTTAACTCTTTGTAACATAGAAAACATCGCTCAGCTTCAGACGTTGACATAGGTATCGTCACTAAGATTTTTAAAAGTTTTACAGTTTCTAGAAAAGTGTCACCCATATCTTATTGTAATATTAAGTGATAAAATTGAAACAGCTCCAGCAGAAACACTGCTATTCTTCTCGTTCGTAAAGTACCTGCAGTTCCGTTTTGAATCTATTTTTTTCCAAAGAAGGATAAAATCGAACTTCACAACGAACTTTCACAAAGAAAATTATCAGGAAATTGCTTGCGATATTTAGTAAAATTTTCCACTGTGAATAAATTAGCAGCTACTAAATGTCCCGTAAAACTAAATCTCGTTCTTATTTGCTGAACAATAGAATGACAAATTTCCAACGCTTCTCTTTTCGTATTTTTAGGAACTACTGTACGTTGTCTTTTTTGGATGGTGGTCCGTCTTCCGAGAATTCCAATTTAAATTTAGCAATAATTTCATCTATTTTATCACGTATTTTCCGTATTGCATTTTCAAAGTTTTGCAAATCGTGCCTAACCCTAACCGCGTCAGTGTTTTTCTTTTGTAGTTAGTTAAAAATTATCTCCACATGGGGCATTATTTTATGGAAAATTGTTAACCAAAATACACAATCCTTGTCCTTTAGTCTAAGTTGATAGGCACCCGCTTGTTCTATCGTCGACGCCAACTTAATATTGTAGCGTTTTTCGTTCGTTAAGGTGTGAATTAAAACACTCGGTATATTAAAATAGTCACTTAATTTATTTAACACTATTACAGTCTTATTACCTAATTATTAAAACACGAACACTAAAAACTAACTGTCACTTAAAGCTACTATAAATTTATCTTCACTGTATTTATTTCGAACTATTTATGTCGATCAATAATCGCGCCCGCGCTCCGACTGCACTCTGAATAATACTGCCGGTAGCGAGCGACGGCTCGCTTATATACCCGTATCGATCCGTGCGGACCCTTCGCGAATCTTCCACACTGGCACCGAACAGTCGTTACTCGCGCTCGCCGTCCGGATAGATCTCTCTGGAATGGGCCGCCTCGAGAATAACCTCGAACTTCTGGCGCCTTCGCGGCTGTTAAGATCGTCACACTGCCCCCCTCCTAAGCTCGTTTCGTCCCGAAATGATTCCAAAGATGGTGGATGTCGATATCGGCAGAAAGCTCCCTTGTTGCAGCAAGACCTCTTGTGGAAGTAACAGTCCACGGTTCTCTCCAGGGGACGACGTTGAGGGCTATAACAGCACACCAGAATTTGTACGCCCGTCAACCTGAAGAGTGCTTCCAACATGCTGCGAATCATCCTCCAGTCCAAGCCATCGAGTCCGCATGCCAGCTTGGGGATTGCCAGGCTTCTCAGGTCCTCGGCTAGCAATTCTTCCTTTAGAGAACACAAAGTGTCCCAAACATCCCTATAGGTTGGCTTCTGACCGGACGTCTCTTTGGTAACCAAGTGGAAGATCTTTCTGCCGGTCTTTTCGTCGGTTGCCTTGAGTGCTTGTCCGACTCTGGGATTAGACTGACGCAGCTCTGGAATATTTCCAAACTTCCCGCGGAAAACCTTGGCTATCCCTCTAGACATTTGCAAGTCCTTAGCCACACAATGTGCCAGTGCGTAGCCAGCTGGAGCAGTAAACAGGTCCCGCTGCACTTCACAGGTCACACCGAACCGACTCTTTTGACCATTAGAATGACGGGCCATGAATTCGTCGAATGTCAAATCCGGCTCTGGTTGGATTTGCCGCAGCTCCGCGTCTTCGTGGTCTCCGTAGTAAGGAGCCAGTCGGTTGAAGTGAATGACTCGAGCATTACCCCGCGGTGGCTTTTGTATCCGGTAAAGGACGTCGTTGATAGCTTCCAGAACTTTGTATGGTCCATCCCAGGATGTTTGAAGTTTTGGTGACAGTCCCTTTCGTCTCTTAGGGTCGTAAAGCCAAACCATATCACCGGCATTGTACCTGTGGTCCTTGGCATTCACATCGTATGCGTCCTTCATCCGATTACTGGCATCTTGAATGGAAATGCGAACTTGGCTATGAATGGCATCCATTCTTCTTCGCAGTTCACTGACGTAGCCCTCCCCGGCGACATCAGTTCCTGGCGGGCAACCAAACTTCAGATCGCATGGGAGACGGAGTTCTCTTCCCATAATTATCCGAGCCGGAGACTCTCCCGTGCTTTCGTGGACGGCCGATCGATAAGCCAGAAGGAACAAATGAAGAAAGCCATCCCAGTCTCTTTGATGGTCGGAGACCACTTTGGCCAAATACCGATTAATGGTTCTATTCATGCGCTCCACCATTCCATCTGACTGCGGGTGTAACGCAGTAGTTCTTGTTTTCTTGATTCCGAACGTCTTACAGATGTTCTGGAACAAACTGGATTCAAAATTTCGCCCTTGGTCCGAATGTAGTTCCAAAGGTACGCCAAATCGGCAAATCCATTCTTTCACCAAGGCGTCGGCAATTGTTGAGGCTTCCTGGTTTGGAAGAGCGTATGCCTCAACCCATTTGCTGAAGTAGTCCATCACGACCACGATGTACTTATTTCCTGCTTCGGATTCGGGAAACGGGCCGGCTACGTCAATAGCAATCCTTTCAAAGGGACATCCCACGTTGTACTGGCGCATCAAAGCCTTCTGCTTTCTCTGCGGCCCATTACTTGCCGCACATACAACGCATTTTCTGCACCAGTCCCTTACGTCTTCCTTGCTATTGACCCAGTAAAATCTTTCCCTCACCCTTCCCAGCGTCTTTGTCACTCCGAGATGTTCTCCTGACACACCAGCATGGAGTTCTTCTAGCAATTCCGCAATCCGACATTTGGGCACAACAATTTGCCTTCTTTCCTCTTGGCCGTCGTGGTCAATTATTTTCCGCCGCAGGAGTCCATCTTCCAGAATTAGGGAGTCCCATTGTGCCCAATACGACTTGATGGTAGGAGGATACTTGGCAACTTCTCCCCAGGTTGGCTTCTTCTCCTCTTTCATCCAGTTTAGGACTATCTGGATATCGGGATCTTCCTCTTGGTCTTTTATAAGATCTCTATTTTGTCAAGTATCGTCGACTATGGTGGTTCGTAACAAGTCAGCGTATTTTTCCTCTGCCCGCTGGCAAGGCTTGCAGGCCCGTGGACAGGGTCTTCTTGATAGGGCATCTGCATTTCCATGGATTCTCCCTGCTCGGTGCTCGGTGTCGAAGTCAAACTCCTGTAGCCTCTCTATCCATCTTGCCACTTGTCCCTCTGGACTTTTAAACTGAAGGAGCCATTTTAAAGCTGCATGGTCTGTTCGTAGCAGGAACTTCCTTCCGTAGAGGTACTTGTAAAAGTGCTCCATCGCTTTCACAACAGCTAGCAACTCTCGGCGGGTGACGCAGTAGTTACGCTCTGGCTTGGACAACGTTTTACTAAAGTAGCCTATGACTTTTTCTTCTTGCCCATCCTGAATTTGGGACAGCACGGCTCCTATGCCCACATTGCTAGCGTCGGTGTCCAGTACAAATTTTCCTTCAGGTAGGAGATAGCTCAAGATAGGTGCGCTTATCAGAGCCCCTTTTAGGTGATCGAAAGCTTCTTGACATTCCTGGGACCACTGGAATTTTCGTTCTCCTTCGGTGAGCCTGGTTAATGGTTTTGCGATGTTGGCAAATCCATTCACATAGCGTCGGTAGTATGTGCATAATCCCAAGAAGCTGCGCAGCTCATGTTTGTCATTGGGAACTGGCCAATCTTTGACAGTCTGGATCTTTGCCGTGTTAACCGCCACTCCTTGGCTGGAAACAACGTGACCCAGGTACTGCACAGCTCTTTGAAATAGGTGACATTTCTTTGGGCTCAATTTCAGTGCTGAACCTCGTAGCCTCAGGAACACTTCTTCTAGGTTTCGCATGTGGTCTTCAAACGATTTTCCTACTACAATAATGTCGTCAAGATAGACCAGACATGTCTTCCAGGACAGTCCTCTTAAAATCGTTTCCATCAGTCGTTCGAAAGTAGCAGGAGCATTGCACAATCCAAATGGCATCACGTTAAATTGCCATAATCCAGCACCTACCGTGAAAGCTGTCTTTTCCCGATCTTCGGGGGCCAATTCAACTTGCCAGTACCCGCTCTTCAAATCCAGCGTGGAAAAGATCTTCGATCCGGCCAGGGTGTCCAAAGTGTCATCGATGCGAGGAAGAGGATAGCTGTCCTTTTTGGTCACATTATTAAACAGCCGGTAGTCAACGCAGAATCTGGTCGACCCGTCTTTCTTCTTTACCAGTACTACCGGTGAAGACCATGGACTGCTGGATGGTTCTATGATTCCTTCCTCGACCAT
The DNA here is from genome assembly GCA_964023965.1 of Melinopterus prodromus. Taxonomy (NCBI): domain Eukaryota; kingdom Metazoa; phylum Arthropoda; class Insecta; order Coleoptera; family Scarabaeidae; genus Melinopterus; species Melinopterus prodromus. Next base: position 25,376,215 of record OZ030396.1, read on the forward strand.
ACTTTCAATAATCTTGTCAGCCTCCTCTCTCTTAGCCAGCGGTAGCCTTCTAGCTGTCTGCCGAATGGGACGAGCATTTTCCGTATTGATTTTATGCTGGATTATATTTGTCCTCCCTTTCTTCCCAGTATCAAAAATATCTCGATACTTATGGACCAAATGTCTCAGCCTCCTTCTTTGGTCTGGCCTTAGACCGGTGCCTGACGACGATACCAGCACTTCTAATTCCTTTGGAATGGCTTCCCGGCTGGATTCCACGGCCGCAACCTGTCGCAGTATCGCTGAAACTCCAGAGCAGTGCCCTAACTCCGTGCCCTCCTTTAATAACACCGGATAGTTATTGACGTTCATTATCCTCACAGGAATACTCCTGCCAGCCCGCACAAGGGCCTTTCCGACCGCTATTCCTCGACCAACAGCCTCGTCATGCATTACGGGTTCGAACATGACTATCTCACCATCTGTGGTCCTGCCATCAATGCAGCCGTCCAAAACAATCTCGCTCCGTTCTGGTATCAGTGTCTCCTCCGGGAGTAGGACCTGAACACTTAAATTCTTTTCTCGATGTAAAACAACTTCCTCGTCATCTACCCGCAGAACTCCCCGCCTAAAGCTTAACTCGAAGCCCTTGGTGTCCATTATGTCTGTCCCGATGATCACCTCATCCTCAATCTCAGCCACTATCACAGGATGGTCAAACGTGGCTTTCCCGATGGTAAACATGACATTTGTTTCACCATGCACTTTTGCTTGATCTCCCGTTGCTGTGCGTAGACGCCATTTTGATTGCCGAACCTTAGCTGCAGATTTTATTATGTCCGGCCTTATGATTGTCTTCGTCGCACCTGTATCCAGCAGCACAGTGCGGAGGGTTCCATCCACGCACGCGTCGACGAAAACACTGTTGGCATGGTGTTGCAGTGAGGAGACCTGGGCGGTATTTGCTGGGGCTTGCTGAATACAGGTCGACGTTTGCCCCGTCGCATCGACCTTTTTTTTGTTTTCCGGATTGGCGGAAGTGGGACTGACGCCTTCTGGACAGCGTCTTCTTATGTGGCCTGCCTTGCCACATTTCCAGCACTCCAACTTCCGGTCCTGGCGGCTACATTCTTTATCGATCTCCCTGACGATCCGCTTGACTGATTCTTCGAAGTCGTCCTCTCCTGGAATCACTTGTGGGACACGAGCTTGACTTGTGTTCTTGGCAGCTTCGAACTCAAGGGCCCGTGTTAGTGCATCAACTAGCTTAGGTGGATGTGCTAGTAGTAAGGCTTGCTTCATTTCACCATCACGGAGTCCGTCCAAGAATGCTTGAACCGCCAAACGTTCCATGATCTTTTCTGTAAGGGCTCCCATGACTTCTGGCACCGATTTCTTAGCTGAGTGTGGTAGACATGTTCCAGGTGTGACTGGCCATAACGCGTCTCCAGGTGTCTCACCAGGTGGTCGTAGACTTCTTGCTCTTCCGGGGACATTCTTTGCAAGATAGCAGCAGCATCTCCTCTCAAAGCCAACGTAAGGGCGGTCGCCTTCTCCCTGGATGACCAACCGTTCGCTTTTGCAGCCGCTTCAAACTGACGCTGATAAACATTCCACGACGTTGAACCATCAAATTGCGGAGGTTTGAGGCGCATCAGCCCAACGGATTCCGGATTGGCACTAACTTTGCTCTTGTTGTCCATTACTGAAGGTTGATAGGACAAATCCTCGAAGGTGTTGACGCCCAACGTCGTGATTTTGTTCGGAGATCCCTGGATCCTGCCTTCCATCAAAAGAATTCGCTCTTCCAGTGTAGAAGATTTTTTTAAAATTTCTTCGTGTAATTCCCTTTTTAGGTTGGCATTGTTTTCTAACATCTCTTTTTTCAACTTGGCAGAATTCTCTTCTAGCTTTTCCCTAAGCTCGCTTTTTAGACTGGTAATAAGTTCGAGCGGAATTTTCTAGCAATTTAGCTTCCAGGTCGGCGGAATTTTCTAGCAATTTAGCCTCCAGGTCGGCGGAGTTTTCTAGCAATTTAGCCTCCAGGTCGGTGGAATTTTCTAGCACTTTAGATAGGTCGGCGGAATTTTCTAGCAATTTAGCCTCCATCTTAGCCTCCAAACATTGCAGCATTTGGCCGATATCACTTGCACTAGCAAAAACAAAGTTGTCCGGGTCATTGCCTTCTTCCATTAATGCTTTTCGAAGACGCTCCTGCAAGTCCGCTTTCTTCCCCGTCGTATCGCAGTCCCTTTCCTCCAGCTCCTTCTTCAGCTCACTAACCTTTAAGTCCGCTAGTTTCGCCATTTTCACGCATGCTAATTAGTCCGATTTATTTCACTTCAATTTTAATTTCACTAATGTCCAATTCACACCCCACACCTGACACCAATGTAGCGTTTTTCGTTCGTTAAGGTGTGAATTAAAACACTCGGTATATTAAAATAGTCACTTAATTTATTTAACACTATTACAGTCTTATTACTTAATTATTAAAACACGAACACTAAAAACTAACTGTCACTTAAAGCTACTATAAATTTATCTTCTCTGTATTTATTTCGAACTATTTATGTCGATCAATAATCGCGCCCGCGCTCCGACTGCACTCTGAATAATACTGCGTAATAATATAATACTGCTTATATACCCGTATCGATCCGTGCGGACCCTTCGCGAATCTTCCACACTGGCACCGAACAGTCGTTACTCGCGCTCGCCGTCCGGATAGATCTCTCTGGAATGGGCCGCCTCGAGAATAACCTCGAACTTCTGGCGCCTTCGCGGCTGTTAAGATCGTCACAATATGTTCGTCATTTTGCAAAGTTTCCATTACATTTATTAACTCTTTTCTATATACTCAAAAGCGGCGTTAACCCCTCGCGAATGAAAATTCCATCTCGTTTGTGACGAACGAGGTAAGAGTCTCTGAACAATTTCGTCCAGAATACTCGTTCTTTCTGGAGACGTAGAAAAAAATGAACAAATCCCGGACAAGTGTGCGAAAAATATTTGAGTAGATCGATTAATTTTGCACTTTTTCCTCAATAGTACATGTTAGAAAAGGCTTATTCTGTAATGAACTAATTTGATTCATTGTGTATGACACCGAGCGGAACTTTTTGTGTCTGATTTAACCGATATGAGACGCGAAATACGAGTAACACATGCACGCCGCACTCGAAGGAGCCAGCTCGAGCTTGGCTCCAAATGCACATACAGAACGCGACGTCGCTAGACCCCTCTTACCCGCGCACCGCCCCACGCTAGCCCTAGCTCTAAGGAACTGCGGTGCCAGAAATAAGTTGGCTCCGATGGTGCTGGCGCGGCGTTATAATAGCACGGTTAACCGCGTTGTGTTGAGTGAAATGCGTTGCGATGTTTCAGTACCCATTAAACCTACGCAGGCCATTTAACATTTAAAACAAAAAAAGGTTTTTAGATTTAATTAAAAATTCTTGCTGAGTTGGAAACTACAGGTAGTGCCATGGCTCATTGGCTCTATATAACGAGCCGCCCCTGAGGGTGTCGTATTATCAACACTACATATAATATTACAGTTTGATGTGTTTTTGGAAAACCTACTTAAAAATCTCTACTTAAAAATAGAGCCAGTAATTCTAAATAAATTTATAGAAAACTCTGTTCTAATTTTTGTCAGTCTCCGAATACCCTATCCGGTTTTATAACGCATCTGAACAATATAATGTGTTGTGGATTTTTTTGAATTGTTTTGGGGATATTCTGTACCCACTAACGACGTCTTTCGGAAGATTATCAGAGAAGTTGATTACAGCATTAAAACCTCAATTTAACAAAATTCAATCGAAAGATTTCATAAAGAGTCGTCATAGCGTCCAGCGGCACCAGCTGAAGTTTTTACCCGTAAGAATCTTGTAAATTCCCGTATTTTGCACATATTTATTTCTTGAATGTGTTAAGGTACGACAAAATTCTTACCATTTTTTTGTTTATTTGGCAACGAAATTGCTATTCTAACGGAATTACGAATGCAACCTAAAACTATTTCTTCCTTAGTGCATAATATACACTCTGTAGTTTACGTTTATGATAGTTAATTCCATATCCCAAATATTGTAGCAGTAGTTTAATTGTATCGTTAACTTTTTCTGACAATTCACTGCTGTTTTATTATAAAGCTATAAAGCAGCAAATCATTCCGGTAACTAACCGGCAAAAAAAACATTTTTCTTATCTTTCACCACCGTTTCATTATTTTGATAAAATAATAGGTAAGCAAAGAATAATATAAGCGGCATACAATGACATTGATGATGTACATTGTAAAATTTAAATCTAGATATTTTTTTCCGATTCTTTAACACCGACTGGTAAATAGGTGTCTAAAGTTGCCATTTAGTAATTTTTACCAATTTAATAACAACTGAGAATGACAGCTCAGTTTGTTAGAGCATTGTGCTACGTAATAGTCCAGCTACGCAATAGTCCCTGGGTAATTTCCAGGTTATCGCTGTAATTTATTTAAAACCTTCATTCGTCCGGAATATCGCCATTTTTACTTTATCATATGCAGTATGTAAAGTATTGTAATCGTGCCGAAAACATTTTTTGAGATTTTAGCGGAAATATGTCCTTTTGGGTCCCCTGAACATATTTGACCAAGGTACAAAAGGTATCGGCACGGAACTTCATATTTAGAACTTTCATGACCAAACTTAGAGTTGAAAAGCTTTTTGTTCAAAAGGGTCCAAAGGAACTGGGTGTTTACTCTAACCCTTTTTCAAGGATTTTAGACATGAGCCGCCATTTCTGTAATTTCGTCAAAATAGTTAAATAATAAATTAAAGCAGAGGAAATTTTGAATAATTTATGCTTATGACATTTTTTGGTAAAATTAATAGTTTAGCTGCAAGAGCAAATTCTATTTGATCGAGATTGGTCGCATCTGCATTGATTTCATACTATATAGTGACCCAGGATTTCCAAATATTTCAGTCTAATGACAGTACCGGTAGTGTCAAATGCTGACAGAACCGGTAGTGTCAAATGCTGATATTTTGACATTATCTCACAATTAATATTGACCGTAGTTAATAGTATCAAAAGATCTCATATTGTGATACCGTGTACAGTCCTTGCCTGATGGCGTCGGATAGGCAGCGTGTTGAGCGTGTCCCAAATGCATGTGTTCTGTTTGTTTTTGGTTTGCCGAAGTATGCTCATGCATCGAATGGGCTGGGCGACTTGGGGTGGTTGAACATGGATAACACTACGATGTTGCATGCAGCAATATTGTATCATAAGTTGCTATCCACTAGGATCCCACAATACCTCATGCGGAAGATATGCTGTCGAACGTCCATAACTTTAATTTAAGATTCGGGGGTTTGTTTGCTCCACCTGCCCATCGGACTGAGCTGTATAAACGGTAATTCTCTTAGCATGTCAGTCACAATGGTCACAAGGAAGATACGAAAATTTTATAGTGAAACAGTGTTGGGGGAAAGGTGAAGCGTTGGCTGTTTGCTCAACAGGGGGGACTTTAGGCATCGAGCGCACATTGAAGGCTTTTTATTTTTTATTTTTTATGGGCATGTGCGATGTTTTGTTGAGTTGGATTTGCTGCAATTACGTGTAATTAGACTCTAGATTAATTTTGTTGTTTGTTTTTGTTTTGATAAGTTCTCGGAATTATTTTTATATTATTGCTACAATTATGGCTTAGTTCTACTTTGCGTAAGGGGTTGAGTGGAAAAGTAAGGCAATTTGGAAACAAGTGTGCTGAACTGCGCCCTAAATATAAATAATATTTTGTTGCAATTAATATTATCTTATTTTAATAAAGGAATTATTTATTTATTTAATTATTTATTTATCTGTTAAATCCTGGCTAACTAGTTTTATTTTAATGCAGATACGACTGATCTCAATCAAATAGATTCTCATGCAGGTAAACAATTAATTTTATATATTGTATGATAAACTCATGTGCCTGGCTACATCAGATTTTTTAAAGAAAACAATGGTACGCCGCTGGGATATTTCAAATTAAAAATCATTCTGGAATTCCTCGTTCAATTTATGACAAAAATCTCTCTCTGCCTTTCTTCGTAGGGGGCACAGTTTTTCAGTAAAAATTTAAACATCTTAATGATCTCAATTTTTTTAAAGAACTGTTTAGTACAATAACGTTAATCTAAGACAATAACAGAAAATAACACTAATAAAATTTTAAAAAGGCACAAAGCTACAGAAACTGCTGAAAATGACCTCCCTCAGACGTGACACAACACTTCAATCGTCAGTTTTATGGAAAAACTTTAACACCCCGTATCTTAGAAAACGAAGCATTTGCGGACATACGTTTATATAGCAAACTGTCATTAGTTTGTCATGCAGAATCACCCCTTGAAGTTTGTACAACTTATTAACACCCTGTACAAATAAAAATAAATAAAAAATCTGATGTGGCCAGGCACATGACTTTATCATACAATATATAAACTTAATAGTTTAGCTGCATGAGAATCTATTCTATTGAGATAAATCGTAGGTATTGTCAAAGCATCAGCATTTGACACTACCTACACTACGTCATTAGAATAATAGTTATTTATGTCACAAATGCCGAAAGTACGGAATAGTGCTACGAGCGGTTATGCGGCGCGTCACCGAAGGCGGAGTGTCGCCGTCGCATGAGAGCGAGTCGCGCTATCTAGTTTTTGGCAGGAGCGACATCAACGTTTATTGTGTTGCTTGTTAAGAAATACGTATTAAAAAAAATAAATAAATGATTTCTGTATAGTAAATGCTAGGTTGGTACCACTTAGACGAACGTCAAGTTTAAAGGTGCGTTCCGATTGGTAGGTAATGGTAGCTAATGGCGGTGGTAGAATACGAAATTACAGTATTTCTTACATATCGTGATAATGACACATATTAGTTTGCATGTACATAAACATGAGTCACTAGCAATTTTCTATTGGAAATACTATAACGGCGTCTGCCAGCACTGCCATTATCACTAATGAAAACGCACCTTAAAAAGGTAATTCAAATTCTGACAGATTTATATTTGTTCATGACACATCCCTACCAACATACTAAAATAAAACTACACTCATCGCTATACTTTATTTATAATTTTCTCAATTTATCGTTTTTAGAATTAGATATAAAGACGGGTTGGTATTTCTTATCAACAAACAATCAAATTGGTGATCTTATTTTATTTGAAATTTGTATTTTATAATTTGCCGCACTACAGCGGAAACGTTCCATAGTGGTTCTCCAACCTCTGATGAGATCAGCTGTTTTCGAATGTGACAACACAAAAAAATATTTGTCAAAATCCTGGCTACGATGTAATTTCATATCAATGCAGATGCGCCCGATCTCGATCAAATAGAGTTTGCTCTTGTAGCTAAACTATTAATTTTATCAAAAAATGTCATAGGCATAAATTATTCAAAATTTCCTCTACTTTAATTTATTAATTAACTATTTTGTCGAAATTACAGAAATTGCGGCTCATTTGCAAAATCCTTCAAAAAGGCTTAGAATAAACTAGCAGTTCCTTTGGATTGGACCCTTTTCAACCAAAAGCTTTTTAGCTCTAAGTTTGGTAACAAAACTTCTAAATGTGAACTTTCGTTCCGACACCTTTAGTAGTTTCTCCGGAATCGTCGCCACAAAAATCGTTTACACAGACATGGGGACCCATAAAGACCTATTTCCGCTAAAATCTCAACTTTTTTTTTCGGCACGATTACAATAATTCATCATACTGCGTATGATAAAGTAAAAACAAATCTAATAAATGTATAAATAATGTATTGGAATTGAATGTGTTGCTTTTAACATTCATAATTTAGTTGAGCAATCGACTTTCATTAAAATTTACTATGAAATCAAAAACTAGTTTAATATTATAATCATAGCCATCGTTATGTTAGGTTATGTTTTTTTAAAATAAACTTACTCAACAGTAAAACTCGAATCTCAATAAAAGAATAACAAATATTTATTTACAATTAAAACAAATGAATTAAAACAATGAACTGGAACTCTAAACCTACCAAATATTTTGAGGAGTTGTCAGATTTAACAAAACACAATAAATTTTGAAATTAAACACAAATTAAGGAAGTAATGATCGGCTTACCATTTACAAAAACACACACTAAAAAACTACATTTTAATATAAAGCAAGCGGGAAGCTTGCGACTCTATCTCTTTTGGATCTTTTCTGGATCGTTTCTGAATGCCAACGAATTGACGCCTCACCCATTTATTAAAACTTCCCCCTCCCTGACTTCATGTTAGGAGAAAAAAGGGTCCACACGAAAAGCTAAATAAAATTTGTAGATGAAAAGCCCGTTGCCCCAAACGCATACTGATCAGTAACCTAGTAGTAAAATATACATTTTATGAAACTCATAAATCCGTTATGAAAGAAAACCTCTATATGTATGGAAATAAACATAATTAAAGTTTCACAGTGACCAACGCGCTTCACCACTGTCGCGCAGAACAATCAATCTCACACAAAAAATATAGATTACAGGCGCATAATTGACCGCCGAGAATATGGTATCAACACTATATGTGATTGTCCCTCGCAGACGAACGCGCGATAACGGTGGTCCCATAAACAGAGTAATACCAATTAACACATTCCCTCCCCGTTAAATAAAATAATCATCACAAAAATAATGCCAATTATTACAACAAATCGGACAATGGTACTGATTGAGGTATTGTCAAAAGCCCCCTCGATGTCAAGGAAAGTAGCCAGTGCCACTTCTTGGTTGTTCATCGAATGCTCTATCCTTGTCACCAGCTGGTGTAGGGCGGAGTCGCATGACTTTCCTGCTTGAAAGGCGTGTTGATAGGGGTGCAGTGGCCTAGCGGTGAGCGAGGTTTCCTTGATGTGCCTTTCAATTAACTTCTCCATCGTCTTTAGTAAGAACGACGTGAGACAGATTGGTCTGTAACCCTTGGGCTGAGCGAGGTCCTTTCTCGGTTTTGGTATAAAGACCACTTTTACCTTTTTCCAGGGTTCTGGGACGTATTTCAATGCCAGGTTTCCCCTGAAGAGTCGGCATAGGACAGGTAGTAGGTGGAAGAGCCCGTGCTGGAGTAGCGCCGGATATATCCCATCTTGTCCAGGTGACTTGAACCCATTAAATGTTCCAATGGCCCATTTGATTCGTTCAGGAGTTATGCACTTTTTCGAGAGTTCCCAGTCTCCTTGTACCTTCCCTTGGTCACGGTTTGTGTGGTCAGGGATTGTGTTTGACTCTTCTGTGGATATTATTACAGATTTTGGGAAATGGGTTTGCATGCGTAGCTCTGCTGTTTCCCTTTCTGTTTCAGTGAATTTACCGTCAGGTTTCCTGATGGTACCTCCAGGGTTAGAAGGGATTTTCGCCAAGATTCTATTGAGTTTTGATCCATCGGTTATCTGGTTGATCTCCGAGCAGAACGCCCTCCATGATTCCCGGCGCGCCCTTCTTATCTCCTTGCTATATTCCGTTAGTGTTTTGGAGTATTCCTCCCACTTACCGGTCTTCTTCGCTCTGTTATACAGCTTGCGTGTTTTACTTCTCAGTTGCTCGAGGGTTTCGGTCCACCAGTTTTGTATTTTCCCGGTGGGTTTCCTCGTTACGGGCAGTTGTTGTGGTAAGAGGTTATAATGGCCTCTTGTATTTGTTCAGCAGCAAGCTCCACGTCTGGACGTGTTTTAATGTAATCTTTAACGCTCAGTAGCTGTGTTTTAAGGTTTTCCTTATATTTTTCCCAGCAAGTTTTCCGTGGGTTCCGGTACGTTACTGCCACTGCTCGGGGTTTGCCGAGTTCTATGACAATGTACCGGTGGTCTGAGAGGGATGGCTCGTCCGACACATACCACTTCACAAGTTTGGAGGTTACACTCCGCGACGCGATTGTTATGTCAAGCACTTCGGAGCGCATTGGGGTTACAAAAGTGGGTTCCCGCCCTCGATTTAGAATTTCAAGGTCTGACGACATAAAGTAGTCTAAAAAGGACTCACCTCTTTTGTTGGTGTTGGTACTACCCCAGAGTTCATGGTGAGCATTGGCGTCCGCACCGATGAGGATCTGCAGTCTCTTGGTCCTGCAGAAGGTTACCAGTTCCTCCAGTTCTTTGGAAGGAGGCGGCTGGATTGAGTCATAGGGTAGGTAAGCTGAGGTTATGATTACCTCGAGACTTGTACCGTCCCCTATGTATTTTACTTTGGCTCAGCTAGGTCTGTGGAGCAGAATTCGTGAATTTTAAAAGTGGGTAAATCATTCTTTGCATAAATGAATGCCCTGATTTTCAGAGTTTCAGAGTTTGAACTGTATATTACCTTACCTCTGGTGTTACCCAGTCCTTTAACAATTCCCTTGTGTTGCCAGGGTTCTTGTATACAGGCCAGGTCAAAGTTCCCTGTGTCCAAGAGTCTGCACAGGGATGCGGTGGTAGCTGCTTTGGAGTGGTGAAGGTTAATCTGTAGTACCTTCACCATGCTCCTGAGACTGCGGCTTCTTTCCGAGGACCTTGAAAGTTAGCTGGTGGAAGCCAAGGTAGGCTTTTAATCCTACCTTCTCCAGTGCCTTCGTTGACGCCTCGTCGATGTAGAGGATCAGGGTTTGTCCTTTCTCCTCTTCGTGTCGACTGACGACTCTCCACTGTGCCGTGTCCAGCCCCATGTTCTTGGTTTTCAGCAGTCCTCCGTCTTTTTTGCCTCAATCAGGTCTGTTTTAGGAATCCAGTCCGTGACTTTGGTGGTTTTGACAACCTCTCTAGCAGTTCCGGTGCGCAGAGCGGCACCCTCCAAGGGTTTTGTGGGGGCAATTCTTTCCTCCAGCCACTTCCTTGAAATTTCGTTGGCACATGTTATGTACACAACCCCTTTCTCGGAGTAGCTGTTGGTGAATTGAGGTCCTTTGGAAGGTTCGCACTTCCACACCTGGACGTCTTTGCATTGCTGCTCGGTCAGGAGTTCTTCTGGGAAGCGTTCAGCAACCACGGCCATCTTAAGGCTAACAACGCCTGACTGAAGGTCTCCCCAGCAGAAGTGCTGGGTCTCACCTCCGTCGGACTGGCGTTTCTGCGGAGCTTTTTGCTCGGGGGTTTCTTGGACCCTCCTGTCGATGGTGTGCTCACTGCTGATCTATGTCTTTTTCCAGGAGTTGCCAACTGGGTTGATGGCCCGGCTTGGACTTTCTGTCCTTCCTTATAGACCGCGAGCCCGTGACCGCCAGACCTTCCTCATAGTATAAAAGCTGCAAATTTCTCTGCGCATTTCCCAACACAGCTAAAGAACGATTGGCTACTATCAAGTTTGGATCATAGTGGCTTTGGCAGATAACAGGTAGCAAAGGTGTATAAAATTGTTACCCAAATTCGGCAAAGTATAAAGCGTAATTTCTTTATATTTTCTTCGGAATAACAGTAGAAATCTCGTTAACCATTGCCAGACACTTACTATCGTGGCAACCCTTCGCCACACACCCTTAAACTTTAATAAATTGTAATTGTACTTTCGTTATTTTATAAAGGCTGAATTTTATATATGTTACTTGGGTAACTATTACAAGATGTTTTCTGAGAAGCCAGACAGTTTCGACAGTTCTAACATCTTACCAGACAAAGCTAAAGGCCAGTTGAAGGTGCAAGCGCTGAGGCAATACACGTTCAGGCGGGTGCGAGTAAAGATAGGTATTAGGATTCATCGGATAATTTCATTATATAAAATTATGTTTGAAAAAAAAATATTTTCAATACAATTTTCATGTTATACAGGATGTTAGTAAATAAGTTGTACAAACTTCAGGGGGTGTATCTGCATGACAGAATAATGACAGTTTGCTATTTAAACGTATGTCCGCAAATGCTTCGTTTTCAGTTTTTATTAAAAACTGACTATTTATTTATTGCTGTGAAACCGGTCGAGATATGCAAATGAAATTTAGTGGGTTTTAAGAGGTAGTCATTGCGCATTTTTTGACATGCAATTAAGAATTTTATGTTCATCATTGGCGCGGATACGGGTAATGATATCATTTTTACTTTATCATACGCAGTATGTAAAGTATTGTAATCGTGCCTAAAAATTGTTTTGAGATTTTAGCGGAAATAGGTCTTTATGGATCCCCTGAACATTTTTGACCAAGGTACAAAAAAATGTCTGTGTGTGTGCGTGTATGTGTGTGTGTGTGTACCCAATTTTTGTTAATTCATTTCCGGAGAAACTACTAAAGGTATCGGCACGGAACTTCATATTTAGAAGTTTCATGACCAAACTTAGAGCTGAAAAGCTTTTGGTTCAAAAGGGTCCAAAGGAACTGGGTGTTTACTCTAAGCCTTTTTCAAGAATTTTGCAAATGAGCCGCCAATTCTGTAATTTTGTAAAAATATTTAAATAATAAATTAAAGTAGATGAAATTATGAATAATTTATGCCTATGAAATTTTTTGGTAAAGTTAATAGTTTAGCTGCAAGAGCAAATTCTATTTGATCGAGATCGATCGCATCTGCATTGATATGAAACTACATAGTAGCCAGGATTTTGACAATTATTTTTTTGTGCTGTCACACTCGAAAACAGCTGATTTCATCAGAGGTTGGAGAACCGCTATGGAACGTTGCCGCTCTAGTGCGGCAAATTACAAAATACAAATTCATCACCTATTTGATTGTTTGTTGATAAGAAATATCAACCCGTCTTTATATCTAATTCTAAAAACGATAAATTGAGAAAATTGTAAATAAAGTATAGCGATGACTGTAGTTTTATTTTAGTATGTTCGTACGGATGTGACATCTACAGTGTCATGAACAAATATAAATCTGTCAGAATTTGAATTAACTTTTTAAACTTGACGTTTCGTCATAGTGGTACCAACCTTTGCATTATTATTTTTTTTTAAATACATGTTTCTCAAAAAGCAACACAGAAAACGTTGATGTCTCTCCTGCCAAAAACTAGATAGCGCGACTCGCTCACGTGCGACGACGACGCTTCGCCTTCGGTGACGCGCCGCATCACCGTTCGTTGCGCTATTCCGTACTTTCAGCACTTGTGACATAAATAACTATTATTCTAATGACGTAGTGTCCAATGCTGATGCTTTGACAATACCTACGATTTATCTCAATAAAATAGATTCTCATGCAGCTAAACTATTAATTTTATATATTGTATGATAAAGTCATGTGCCTGGCCACATCAGATTCTTTTATACATTTGAGAATAGTTAATATAAACCAATTCTAGCCTCGTAGTCACAATGTTTTGGCCGGGACATTTTACAAAAAGCAAATTTACCCAACATCCGAGCTAATTTTCCATCTTAATTTTAGTAACGTTACATCAGCTACTGTAAGAAAGGCTCAAAGTCCAGCAGTTTTTCAAACCTGTACATTTACTTAATGTTCTTCTCCCCTGTCCGTTCATTGCGTTGGATGCGACCTGTACCCTGCGGAGGTACTGGTTCTAGTGTAGAGAGTCTTTGATTGTTCACGCTGTTCGCTCTGATCTGGTCCTTTAGACTATGTGTGAGATGGACCCTTGATGTTTAACTTCTTTGACCATTCCTTTCATACTAATTTTTGGTATTCATAGGTGAAAAAAGTCATGTCAAATTACCAATAATTTGTGGGGGTTTCATTATGGCCACATTAAAACCCTTGCTTAAATTGTAAGCCACAAGCTCCCGTCTGATTTTGTTTTTGAATCGCTCAAACCCATTATAAATCGTCGAGTGGATTCTACTCCCTCTCCTTTTCTAACCTTGCTGTTAACACTCTACATATAGCTGAACAGAACTGTCTCCACTTTGAGTCAAATTAGATTGTCATCTATTGTCTCTTTTGATATGAACTCGCGAGATTCCAATAGTCGCTACTGGATCTAGCTTTGAGCCCACGGCAAATGACACATTCTAGTAGGCGATATTACTCCCTGCGAGAATATTTCTTCTTCGGATGAACGACTTTCCATAGAAACCTCCTCTTTGTTTGGAAAACAATTATAATAGCCGATTGTATTGTTTATGCAATCAATTGCGTTTCCAAAAAACGTGAGTATTTTGCTATATGTATATAAATGTTAACATATACTCGTATAATATGAGCAAACAAGCTAATTCCCAAGTATGCTGTCACAAGCAAGTTTCTATTATAATGATAACGTATTATATTTTATTATACGTATTATATTTTAAACGTTTTCGGTCATCTCGTGTAGAAAATATACTTTATTCGCAACGTTTCGACAGACTCACATCTGCCATTATCTAGCGTTTAAAACTAACTACAAAACTTTTAAACTATGTCAAACAAACTAGTGTCAAATGTATTCGCCTTCTATTTTTCTATGACGGTTACCATAGTCGCACGAACGCGACTGCGTGTCATGGGTCCACTCATGGTAACTGATGAAGCAGTCCTGTCACTGCCCGTCGAAATCACCAACCGTGTATACTTATATATATATATATATATATATATATATATATATATATATATATATTATTTAATAATTTATCTTCTTTATAAAGTTAAATCAATATAATTAGCCTTGTCAAGATATAAAATTGGTTTTTATTGGGGTTAGAGGCCATATACACAGTTTTTACACGTAGGTACACTTAAAACTAAACGTGGGTACACTAATTACACATATTAAAAACTTGAATAAATCTGACGTTTCGACGCAGTTCGCGTCTTGGTCACAGACATACTAAAATTTTCGTGAAACAAATCTAAACATCTGGACAACTGTACATTTTACACATTTCAAACAAAACAACTCTGCCATATGTGAACATAAACTGGTTGAAATAGTATTCACTTTAAATTTTTTTCGCGTTATTTATCTTTTTTCTATTTGTCTTTTTCAAGAATCAAGTCATAACATTTGGATAGGTTAATGTCTGATCTATCGTTCACTGCTTTTTTATTTTTTAAGATTTCAATTGTCTCCACAACACACCTTGCTTTTAAGTCTCTTCTTGATGTTTTTTGAGCGCCGTTATGTTCTTTGCGTATTTGTGGCCTTTCAACCTTTCTTCTAGTAATTGTTCTGTTTGCCCTATATAAACTTTATTACAACTGCAACAAGGAATTTGATATACACAGTGAGATTGCTTAAGGAGTGGTGTTGGAGCTTTCAATTTGGTGTACATTTTTGATAAGTTATTAGTGTTTTTGTGCGCTATTTTTATGTTAAACGGTTTCACAATATGGCCTATTTTTTCTGACAGATTCCTGACGTACGGTAGTGCTATGTATTTTGTTGTATCTGGTTCAAGAGGTTGCATCGTGTTTCTCATGCTGTTGTAAATTGCTATTCGGCTATTAATTGTCCTTGGAATAAGATTTTCTGGATAGTTGTTTTTATACAAAATATCTTTAACTTTCTGTATTGTTTCTCTATGGTATTCAGGACTTGTAAGTTTAATAGCGCGATCAGCAAGTCCTCTAATGACACTTTTCTTGTAAGTTTGTGGTTGTACGGAGTTGTAGTTGAGGTATCTGTGAGACGACGTAGGTTTTGTATACCATTTTGTAACAATCGTGCTGTTTTTTTGTATTAGAGTCATGTCTAGGAAATTAATGACATGGTCGTTGTTTACCTCCATTGTAAATTGAAGTTTACTGTTATAACTATTAAATACATCTAGTACTTCCGTTTCTCGACCCTTTGGTACAGCAACTATACAGTCGTCCACATATCTTTTAAAGAATGGTATGTTGATTGAAATTGATGAAAGCACTGTGGTTTCTAGCTCTTCCATGACTATTTGTGCGACTACACTGGATATGGGAGAGCCCATTGCGCAACCGAAAATTTGTTTGTAGTATGTTTCCTTGTATTGGAAGTATGTGTGAGTTAGTGTGACTTCAACTGCATCTAAAAATTCACTTTTAGGTAAGAATGCAACTTCTTCTATCAAGTGCCATCTCTTATTTATGGCGTCTTTTGCCAATTTGATTGGCACATTTGTATATAAGGAAACAACATCCAATGAAACAAGATGGTATGAGTCATTCACCGACACCCCATCAATAAACCGTTTAAAACACCATGAATCCTTAATATAGTGGTCATTTTTTCCAACGATTATTGCTAAGTTGTTAGATAGCTCTTTAGCTAATTTATAAAACGGTGACTGAATGCAAGAGACTATTGGCCTAAGTGGTCTATCGGGTTTGTGCAATTTTGGCAGTCCATATATTTTAGGTGGTTGAGAGTTATGGATTTTAAGTTGGGTAGCGAGTTGTTTTGTAATTAGTTTCTTAGTCAGCCACTTATTAGTCATGTCGTTGTTCTTTTTCTCATATACTTTTGTTGGATTACTTCGTAATGTTGTATATGTAGTGCGGTCTTGCAACAGTGTGTCCATTTTTTGTTCGTATTGTGTTGTGTCCATTATCACCGTTTTATTAGTTTTGTCGGCTCTTAATACACTAATTTGTTTGTTATCTGTCAGGAATTTTTTTGTGGTTTGTATGTTTTTCTTTAGTAGTCTGTTTTGTATGTCTTGCTTAACGTTCTTTGTCTTAAAATTGTGTATGGTGTTGCTTACTTTGGTGGCGATATCACTTCTTTGGTGTGAAAACGTGTAAAAACTGTGTATATGGCCTCTAACCCCAATGAAAACCAATTTTATATATATATATATATATAAGGACAATAAGTCTTTGCCGTTGGATATAAAAATGGTAGTACTTTGTTGGGGAATCCAGCAATAGTAAAACGTTTCAATTAATTAGTACGTTCTTTATTCTGTCACCAAATTTTCGCGTGTGGATACACGCTTCTTCAGGGTCATCTGAAGAAACACAACAATTAACACAAGCTTTAAAATCATTAAATCTACTTACAATTAGAACGATATCGAGAAGAAAAGAAAGTCTGTGAATTAGCAATCATGGGTTTCATCCAAAACAATCATCAGAGTTGGTTTCGGGGCCGCCCGCCACGTGTTTATTGCAGTCAAATATACACAACACCCTCAGGACAACTGGCGAAATCAACTGAGCGGCCTGCGTGCAATGCGCGCCAAGAACCAGTGTTCACGATGAAGGGAGTAGCAGGCTGCCGCGAACCAAAAATGTCTACACGACCAACATGACTACAGAATTTCCCCAATATAATTTACAAAAGTCAATATATAAAACAGGGATGCCAATGCGCATCGATGTTTTTTGTTCTAATGTCACTCTTATGGAGCGCAAGCCTTTGTTTTAACCAAGTGGAAGTCTGCCCCACATACACCTGCTCACAAATCTTGCAGGCAATTGAATAAATTATGTTGGATTTATATTCTAACTCTGTCTTATCCTTAGTTTTTGTAAAATATTTACGCACTGGGTGATAATTGTAGAAGGCTACTTTTAACCTATCGCTCGCAAAAACGCCGGATATCCTGGAGGCAATCTGAGGTATGTAAGGAAATTTGAAATATCTCAGATCAGAAGCAACAGTAGGCAACCGGGTGGCAACACGCACTTGCGTATTAAATAAAATCTTGTTGATTAAGGCTTTAGGGTAACCGTTGTTTAGGAACAATCCCGAAAGTTGATTCAAGTTTTTCTGCAAGAAGGTGGGGTGGCTGATCCTGGACACTATATTTTTCATCCCTTTTATGAGATTGACTTTGTGGCAAATGGGGTGGTTGGAGAAGTAATTCAAAAACCTGCCGGAATTAGATGGTTTGCGGTACCAATCTATGATTATTTGATTGTGATCATTTCTCATTACTTTAGTGTCCAGGAAAGGAACCCACCCACCCCGTTCCTCCTCGACAGAAAACTGAATGCTGGGATGAAAAGAGTTGAAGAATTCCAATGCTGAATCCACCTCCCGCTCCGGCAAGGCGCAAATTATGTCATCGACATATTTTCTCAAAAAAGAAAATTCAAAAGGTAATACCTTGACAATGTTGTCCAAACAAAGATCCATCACCACATTAGCAAGAGCCGGACTGAGAGGGGATCCCATGGCCATCCCATCAATTTGTGAATACATTTGATCATTAAAAGAAAAATAGCTATTGTATGTTATGAGATTTATCAGTTGAAAGAAGGATTGCCTACTGAGTCGTGTGTGATCCGATATTAAGTCCCAGTCCTTGTCCAAAATATGAAAAACAATATCCAGCGGTATGTTCGTGAATAGTGAAATAACATCAAGTGAGATCACCCTATGCCCCTCCGGCAGTTGAAAGTTCTGGAACAGATCCACAAACTGAAAGGAATCCCGTACATCATAAATACTGTCGGGGTAAGCGTCCGAAAGGATCCCAGCAATTAACGACGAGACAGAATATGTGGGTGAATTTATGCTCGAAACAATCGGTCTGAAAGGTACCTCCGGTTTGTGGAATTTAGGCAACGTATACAATTTAGGACAATAGGAGGTGGTATTATGGAGCTTATGGTATAAGGGCATATCTATTTCCAGATTGTCTTTTAGTTTTTTCAAAAAGGTGTTGATTTCTCTTTGTGTCTTGAAGGTAGGGTCAATATTGATGTTTTTATAGGTATTGGTGTCGTTTAGACGTTCTAAAGTTTTGCTTATATATTCGTTCTTGTCAACTGCCACCGTGACTGCACCTTTATCAGCATTGAGTATATAAACGTCAGGATTATCCTTAAGGAATTTCCTGCATTGATTGATGGTCCCCCCCCAGACGCCCGAAACACCTGAGTTATTCGTTAAGTAATTAGTTAAAATATTTGTCAGCTTGGCTCTACGAATATTATTGTCGTCGCCGTCCAAAAACCCCAGAATGAGCTCACTCTCAGCCAACAATTCATCCACGCGAACCATGCCCTCGCTAACCGGCATGCCAAATTTCGGCCCTAACGAAAGAAAATCTCTGACAGCCTGCGGAACACCGACGCTAGTGCGATCGACAAACCAGCGCGAGTTATCCTTAAAATATTTGACCTTTCTGGCATTATCACAGAGTTGATTGAATTTGACAGAGTTAGCTTGTTTAGTTTTATTAAAAATAGTCTCATATTTCTTGTTAGAAGTTAGCTCAAAGTCCGCAAAAACGTGTACCGGTAATCTCTCTCTGGATGACTGTTTATATGAATTTAACTGTGAATTATGATATTTCAGATCAGACATGGTAATTGCAATTTCTAAATTTAACACTTTTTGCCCCAACCTGTTATTTAAATTTGTCGCCTTCCTCCGTAATGCGTTGTTGGCAGTAGCCAGCAGGCTTGTGATGTTTTTTGTCCCCTGGCTGATGTGCTTCGGAATTATCCCCTGCTTGCGGCATCGTAGGAGGAAATTCCGCCTATTCTCCAACCTTGCTATTCTTTCTGATGTAGAAAGCCATTGTTTTAATGTAAGAGTTGCGTCTCTTCCATAGTTTCGCGTGATGGTCTCGAAATACCCCATTTCAAACAGAATAAGGACAATAAGTCTTTGCCGTTGGATATAAAAATGGTAGTACTTTGTTGGGGAATCCAGCAATAGTAAAACGTTTCAATTAATTAGTACGTTCTTTATTCTTTCACCAAATTTTCGCGTGTGGATACACGCTTCTTCAGGGTCATCTGAAGAAACACAACAATTAACACAAGCTTTAAAATCATTAAATCTACTTACAATTAGAACGATATCGAGAAGAAAAGAAAGTCGGTGAATTAGCAATCATGGGTTTCATCCAAAACAATCATCAGAGTTGGTTTCGGGGCCGCCCGCCACGTGTTTATTGCAGGCAAATATACACAACACCCTCAGGACAACTGGCGAAATCAACTGAGCGGTCTGCGTGCAATGCGCGCCAAGAACCAGTGTTCACGATGAAGGGAGTAGCAGGCTGCCGCGAACCAAAAATGTCTACACGACCAACATGACTACAGAATTTCCCCAATATAATTTACAAAAGTCAATATATAAAACAAAAGTCAACTTAACATAAAACACAACACAAAATAATTTAAACAGCTGAAGGCGAGCCATCATACATCAATTTCCCTATTGTTGGAACGTCCCAAACTCAAAATATACGCGTAACCCTCACTAAGACCATTCACATCTGACCTGAAATTCATATTATTCGGCGTGTTATTAATTTCTACCATTTCCAGAAATGCCCTGCTTTTACGAACCTGCACTGTTCGTTTGACTTCCACCCTGTCAAAATCAATCTCATGGTTATTATTGATTGTGTGGGATGCCAATGCGCATCGATGTTTTTTTGTTCTAATGTCACTCTTATGGAGCGCAAGCCTTTGTTTTAACCAAGTGGAAGTCTGCCCCACATACACCAGCTCACAAAACTTGCAGGGAATTGAATAAATTATGTTGGATTTATATTCTAACTCTGTCTTATCCTTAGTTTTTGTAAAATATTTACGCACTGGGTGATAATTGTAGAAGGCTACTTTTAACCTATCGCTCGCAAAAACGCCGGATATCCTGGAGGCAATCTGAGGTATGTAAGGAAATTTGAAATATCTCAGATCAGAAGCAACAGTAGGCAACCGGGTGGCAACACGCACTTGCGTATTAAATAAAATCTTGTTGATTAAGGCTTTAGGGTAACCGTTGTTTAGGAACAATCCCGAAAGTTGATTCAAGTTTTTCTGCAAGAAGGTGGGGTGGCTGATCCTGGACACTCTATTTTTCATCCCTTTTATGAGATTGACTTTGTGGCAAATGGGGTGGTTGGAGAAGTAATTCAAAAACCTGCCGGAATTAGATGGTTTGCGGTACCAATCTATGATTATTTGATCATGAGTTTCATCCAAAACAATCATCAGAGTTGGTTTCGGGGCCGCCCGCCTCGTGTTTATTGCAGGAAAATATACACAACACCCTCAGGACAACTGGCGAAATCAACTGAGCGGCCTGCGTGCAATGCGCGCCAAGAACCAGTGTTCACGATGAAGGGAGTAGCAGGCTGTCGCGAACCAAAAATGTCTACACGACCAACATGACTACAGAATTTCCCCAATATAATTTACAAAAGTCAATATATAAAACAAAAGTCAACTTAACATAAAACAAAACACAAAATAATTTAAACAGCTGAAGGCGAGCCATCATACATCAATTTCCCTATTGTTGGAACGTCCCAAACTCAAAATATACGCGTAACCCTCACTAAGACCATTCACATCTGACCTGAAATTCATGTTATTCTTCGTGTTATTAATTTCTACCATTTCCAGAAATTCCCTGCTTTTACGAACCTGCACTGTTCGTTTGCCAGAAAGGTCAAATATTTTAAGGATAACTCGCGCTGGTTTGTCGATCGCACTAGCGTCGGTGTTCCGCAGGCTGTCAGAGATTTTCTTTCGTTAGGGCCGAAATTTGGCATGCCGGTTAGCGAGGGCATGGTTCGCGTGGATGAATTGTTGGCTGAGAGTGAGCTCATTCTGGGGTTTTTGGACGGCGACGACAATAATATTCGTAGAGCCAAGCTGACAAATATTTTAACTAATTACTTAACGAATAACTCAGGTGTTTCGGGCGTCTGGGGGGGGGGGGGGGACCATCAGTCAATGCAGGAAATTCCTTAAGGATAATCCTGACGTTTATATACTCAATGCTGATA
The DNA here is from genome assembly GCA_964023965.1 of Melinopterus prodromus. Classification (NCBI taxonomy): domain Eukaryota; kingdom Metazoa; phylum Arthropoda; class Insecta; order Coleoptera; family Scarabaeidae; genus Melinopterus; species Melinopterus prodromus. The sequence continues at coordinate 25,397,779 of OZ030396.1, forward strand.
ACGGTGCAGTCACGGTGGCAGTTGACAAGAACGAATATATAAGCAAAACTTTAGAACTTCTAAACGACACCAATACCTATAAAAAAATCAATATTGACCCTACGTTCAAGACACAAAGAGAAATCAACACCTTTTTGAAAAACTAAAAGACAATCTGGAAATAGATATGCCCTTATACCATAAGCTCCATAATACCAGCTCCTATTGTCCTAAATTGTATACGTTGCCTAAAATCCACAAACCGGAGGTACCTTTCAGACCGATTGTTTCGAGCATAAATTCACCCACATATTCTGTCTCGTCGTTAATTGCTGGGATCCTTTCGGACGCTTACCCCGAAAGTATTTATGATGTACGGGATTCCTTTCACTTTGTGGATCTGTTCCAGAACTTTCAACTGCCGGAGGGGCGTAGGGTGATCTCACTTGATGTTATTTCACTATTCACGAACATACCGCTGTATACACTGGGGACTGGGACTTAATATCGGATCACACACGACTCAGTAGGCAATCCTTCTTTCAACTGATAAATCTCATAACAAACAATAGCTATTTTTCTTTTAATGATCAAATGTATTCACAAATTGATGGGATGGCCATGGGATCCCCTCTCAGTCCGGCTCTTGGCTAATGTGGTGACGGATTTTTGTTTGGACAACATTGTCAAGGTATTACCTTTTGAATTTTCTTTTTTGAGAAAATATGTCGATGACATAATTTGCGCCTTGCCGGAGCGGGAGGTGGATTCAGCATTGGAAGTCTTCAACTCTCTTCATCCCAGCATTCAGTTTTCTGTCGAGGAGGAACGGAGTGGGTGGGTTCCTTTCCTGGACACTAAAGTAATGAGAAATGATCACAATCAAATAATCATAGATTGGTACCGCAAACCATCTAATTCCGGCAGGTTTTTGAATTACTTCTCCAACCACCCCATTTGCCACAAAGTCAATCTCATAAAAGGGATGAAAAATAGAGTGTCCAGGATCAGCCACCCCACCTTCAGAATGAGCTCAGCCAACAATTCATCCACGCGAACCATGCCCTCGCTAACCGGCAAGCCAAATTTCGGCCCTAACGAAAGAAAATCTCTGACAGTCTGCGGAACACCGACGCTAGTGCGATCGACAAACCAGCGCGAGTTATCCTTAAAATATTTCACCTTTCTGGCAAACGAACAGTGCAGTTTCGTAAAAGCAGGGAATTTCTGGAAATGGTAGAAATTAATAACACGCCGAATAACATGAATTTCAGGTCAGATGTGAATGGTATTAGTGAGGGTTACGCGTATATTTTGAGTTTGGGACGTTCCAACAATAGGGAAATTGATGTATGATGGCTCGCCTTCAGCTGTTTAAATTATTTTGTGTTTTGTTTTATGTTAAGTTGACTTTTGTTTTATATATTGACTTTTGTAAATTATATTGGGGAAATTCTGTAGTCATGTTGGTCGTGTAGACATTTTTGGTTCGCGGCAGCCTGCTACTCCCTTCATCGTGAACACTGGTTCTTGGCGCGCATTGCACGCAGGCCGCTCAGTTGATTTCGCCAGTTGTCCTGAGGGTGTTGTGTATATTTGCCTGCAATAAACACGTGGCGGGCGGCCCCGAAACCAACTCTGATGATTGTTTTGGATGAAACCCATGATTGCTAATTCACCGACTTTCTTTTCTTCTCGATATCGTTCTAATTGTAAGTATATTTAATGATTTTAAAGCTTGTGTTAATTGTTGTGTTTCTTCAGATGACCCTGAAGGAGCGTGTATCCACACGCGAAAATTTGGTGAAAGAATAAAGAACGTACTAATTAATTGAAACGTTTTACTATTGCTGGATTGCCCAACAAAGTACTACCATTTTTATATCCAACGGCAAAGACTTATTGTCCTTATTCTGTTTGAAATGGGGCGTTTCGAGACCATCACGCGAAACTATGGAAGAGACGCAACTCTTACATTAAAACAATGGCTTTCTACATCAGAAAGAATAGCAAGGTTGGAGAATAGGCGGAATTTCCTCCTACGATGCCGCAAGCAGGGGATAATTCCGAAGCACATCAGCCAGGGGACAAAAACATCACAAGCCTGCTGGCTACTGCCAACAACGCATTACGGAGGAAGGCGACAAATTTAAATAACAGGTTGGGGCAAAAAGTGTTAAATTTAGAAATTGCAATTACCATGTCTGATCTGAAATATCATAATTCACAGTTAAATTCATATAAACAGTCATCCAGAGAGAGATTACCGGTACACGTTTTTGCGGACTTTGAGCTAACTTCTAACAAGAAATATGAGACTATTTTTAATAAAACTAAACAAGCTAACTCTGTCAAATTCAATCAACTCTGTGATAATGCCAGAAAGGTCAAATATTTTAAGGATAACTCGCGCTGGTTTGTCGATCGCACTAGCGTCGGTGTTCCGCAGGCTGTCAGAGATTTTCTTTCGTTAGGGCCGAAATTTGGCATGCCGGTTAGCGAGGGATGAATTGTTGGCTGAGAGTGAGCTCATTCTGGGGTTTTTGGACGGCGACGACAATAATATTCGTAGAGCCAAGCTGACAAATATTTTAACTAATTACTTAACGAATAACTCAGGTGTTTCGGGCGTCTGGGGGGGGACCATCAGTCAATGCAGGAAATTCCTTAAGGATAATCCTGACGTTTATATACTCAATGCTGATAAAGGTACAGTCACGGTGGCAGTTGACAAGAACGAATATATAAGCAAAACTTTAGAACTTCTAAACGACACCAATACCTATAACATCAATATTGACCCTACCTTCAAGACACAAAGAGAAATCAACACCTTTTTGAAAAAACTAAAAGACAATCTGGAAATAGATATGCCCTTATACCATAAGCTCCATAATACCACCTCCTATTGTCCTAAATTGTATACGTTGCCTAAATTCCACAAACCGGAGGTACCTTTCAGACCGATTGTTTCGAGCATAAATTCACCCACATATTCTGTCTCGTCGTTAATTGCTGGGATCCTTTCGGACGCTTACCCCGACAGTATTTATGATGTACGGGATTCCTTTCAGTTTGTGGATCTGTTCCAGAACTTTCAACTGCCGGAGGGGCATAGGGTGATCTCACTTGATGTTATTTCACTATTCACGAACATACCGCTGGATATTGTTTTTCATATTTTGGACAAGGACTGGGACTTAATATCGGATCACACACGACTCAGTAGGCAATCCTTCTTTCAACTGATAAATCTCATAACATACAATAGCTATTTTTCTTTTAATGATCAAATGTATTCACAAATTGATGGGATGGCCATGGGATCCTCTCTCAGTCCGGCTCTTGCTAATGTGGTGATAGATTTTTGTTTGGACAACATTGTCAAGGTATTACCTTTTGAATTTTCTTTTTTGAGAAAATATGTCGATGACATAATTTGCGCCTTGCCGGAGCGGGAGGTGGATTCAGCATTGGAAGTCTTCAACTCTTTTCATCCCAGCATTCAGTTTTCTGTCGAGGAGGAACGGGGTGGGTGGGTTCCTTTCCTGAACACTAAAGTAATGAGAAATGATCACAATCAAATAATCATAGATTGGTACCGCAAACCATCTAATTCCGGCAGGTTTTTGAATTACTTCTCCAACCACCCCATTTGCCACAAAGTCAATCTCATAAAAGGGATGAAAAATAGAGTGTCCAGGATCAGCCACCCCACCTTCTTGCAGAAAAACTTGAATCAACTTTCGGGATTGTTCCCAAACAACGGTTACCCTAAAGCCTTAATCAACAAGATTTTATTTAATACGCAAGTGCGTGTTGCCACCCGGTTGCCTACTGTTGCTTCTGATCTGAGATATTTCAAATTTCCTTACATACCTCAGATTGCCTTCAGGATATCCGGCGTTTTTGCGAGCGATAGGTTAAAAGTAGCCTTCTACAATTATCACCCAGTGCGTAAATATTTTACAAAAACTAAGGATAAGACAGAGTTAGAATATAAATTCAACATAATTTATTCAATTCTCTGCAAGATTTGTGAGAAGCTGTATGTGGGGCAGACTTCCACTTGGTTAAAACAAAGGCTTGCGCTCCATAAGAGTGACATTAGAACAAAAAAACATCGATGCGCATTGGCATCCCACACAATCAATAATAACCATGAGATTGATTTTGACAGGATGGAAGTCAAACGAACAGTGCAGGTTCGTAAAAGCAGGGAATTTCTGGAAATGGTAGAAATTAATAACACGCCGAATAACATGAATTTCAGGTCAGATGTGAATGGTCTTAGTGAGGGTTACGCGTATATTTTGAGTTTGGGACGTTCCAACAATAGGGAAATTGATGTATGATGGCTCGCCTTCAGCTGTTTAAATTATTTTGTGTTGTGTTTTATGTTAAGTTGACTTTTGTTTTATATATTGACTTTTGTAAATTATATTGGGGAAATTCTGTAGTCATGTTGGTCGTGTAGACATTTTTGGTTCGCGGCAGCCTGCTACTCCCTTCATCGTGAACACTGGTTCTTGGCGCGCATTGCACGCAGGCCGCTCAGTTGATTTCGCCAGTTGTCCTGAGGGTGTTGTGTATATTTGCCTGCAATAAACACGTGGCGGGCGGCCCCGAAACCAACTCTGATGATTGTTTTGGATGAAACCCATGATTGCTAATTCACCGACTTTCTTTTCTTCTCGATATCGTTCTAATTGTAAGTAGACTTAATGATTTTAAAGCTTGTGTTAATTGTTGTGTTTCTTCAGATGACCCTGAAGAAGCGTGTATCCACACGCGAAAATTTGGCGAAAGAATAAAGAACGTACTAATTAATTGAAACGTTTTACTATTGCTGGATTCCCCAACAAAGTACTACCATTTATATATATATATATATATATATATATATATATATATATATATATATATATATATATATATATATATATATATATATATATATATATAATTGATAACTTCTCGACCTTGCCGTAACTAATCAAACAAATCTTGGGAAAAAGGTCAGTGCAAACATTGTTTGGCGAAATATATTGAAGTAAAAAACGATGGAGTAGCTTCATTTGCACTGACCTTTTTTCCACGTCGTGTACCTACTGAAGGCATCATCTGCCAGATAGAACGAGTAGTACAAGGTTTGGCCCAAAACGTTGCAGATAATGTAAGGCAGGAAGTAGCACACATTTTACGACACAATAGACTACCAAAATCAAATATAACCAGAAAGGAGTATGAAGCTTTGAAATCTTTGAAAGACGACACTTCTATTATAGTTTTGCCGGCTGATAAAGGCAATGCTACCGTAATAATGAACGCCTCAGACTACAAACGTAAACTACGCGACCAGCTCCTAGATCCAAGTTATAAATTAATCAATACTGACCCAACAACATATTTGGAAAAGACGACAAAATCCATTATAAAACGTTTAATTGATGAGCAAGATACACAAATTAAGTTAATACCTAGAGAGAAGTCATCAATATGCCCTAAGTTATACGGACTTCCAAAAGTACATAAATTGGACGTACCACTGAGACCAATTGTCAGCAGTATTGATTCGCCAGTTCAGCGCCTAGCAAGATATGTAGCTAGTCATTTGCAGACGTATGCAGAGGAGGCGGCTTCATATGTAAAAAATTCTACAAATTTCATCGACGTACTTAAAGATGTCAGAATATCACATGAAGATATACTAGTAAGTTTTGATGTAGTGTCGCTATTTACCAGAGTACCAGTGCATGAAACACTTAACATAATCAGGGAGTGTCACCAACCATGTGAAAAGATTATGAAACTGGCTTATCATTGCTTAACCAATACCTACTTTTCTTTTGAAGGCAGAAAGTACAGACAGGTTGAGGGTGCTCCCATGGGCTCACCGTTATCACCTGTTATAGCTAACCTGTTTATGCAAAATTTTGAGGAGATGGCGCTGGCGGAGGCTACAATGACACCTACGTTATGGCTGCGTTATGTTGATGATATTTTTGCGATTTGGTCTCATGGCAGAGATAATCTAAACATCTTTTTGAATTATCTCAATGGACGTCATCGAAACATTCAATTCACAATGGAACTCGAACATGAAGGCAAGCTACCATTCTTAGATGTACTTGTTTTGAAGAAAGGTGATGGTACTTTTGGATATACGGTGTACAGAAAACCTACCCATACAAATAGATACCTGAATGCACTATCTCATCACCATCCACAACAACTTAATGCGGTGTTGCGTACGCTAGCAATTAGATCCAGACGGCTGACTGATGCTGACCACGCCGCAGAGGAGCGGCAGACACTAGTTCGAGTTCTGAAGAGGAATGGATACAGCAACACTTCCATTAATAATGCCTTAAGATCCCAAGAACATACCGACCAACGGAGAGATGATCAGTTAACACGACGGGTATGCTTACCTTATATCAAAGGCACCACTGACAGGATCTCCAGAGAGTTGAGAAGACATGGTATTCAAACGATCTTCACAACAGCGACGTGTATAGGTTCATTTCTACCTCGACCCAAGGATATTATCAATTTGGAAAATCAGGGTGTATACGAAATTAGCTGCGGAGAGTGCAATAAATCGTATGTCGGCCAGACGAACCGACGTGGAGTGCGCGGATAGAAGAGCATAAATTAGCTGTGAGGCATAAATTAGTAACAAATTCTTTGGCGGCTCATAGAATTGAAACTGGGCATAAGATTAATTTTGACAGTGCAAAGATAATTTCGAAAGACAATATACAAGCGGTTCGGGTGGTACGTGAGGCAATAGAAATTGCAAAAAGGCCGAACAACTTAAATAAGCGTGATGACGCGCTTAATTTATCAAGTGTTTGGAAGCCGCTGCTACAGGAAGTACGTTACGACCCTGTATGTCATAGAACACTGAGGCACCGTGAAGATACACGGTTGGTGATTTCGACGGGCAGTGGCAGGGCTGCTTCATCAGTTGCCATGAGTGGTCCCATGACACGCAGTCGCGTTCGTGCGTCTATGGCAACCGTCATAGAGGAATAGAATGCGTATACATATGACACTAGTTTGTTTGACATAGTTTAAAGTTTTGTAGTTAGTTTTAAACGCTAGATAATGGCAGATGTGAGTCTGTCGAAACGTTGCGAATAAAGTATATTTTCTACACGAGATGACCGAAAACTTTTTACATATACATAACGATCGTGAAAATCTAAAGTTAAATATATATATATATATATATATATATATATATATATATATATATATATATATATATATATATATATATTGTTAGAATTACATTTGCGATTTGGAGCCGCTGCCGGTCAGAAGGCGCCATTACTCGACGGGGAGAAGTGGGGACGCGTTCCCGCTTTGGACGACTCTCGCCCGTATTGGCCGTGTCGCAGTCAGTCGAGTTGCAGTGCCCTTCGTGCTCGGGTGTCATGCCGCTCTCATGTATTTTTCTTAAGTTTGTAATTAAATAAGTTATATGGAGTGGTGTGGTATTTTTATTAAACTATGAAGCTTACATCAGAAGAGGGATCGTATTCGCGTGCAGGATCCAAGAACAAAGAAGCGACTGGAAATGTCGACCCTCGCTGCCTGACGGAAGTATTTGAGATCATATTATGGAGATTATGATATTACGGATAAGGAATTGTTTGTTTTCGAAATATTAGTGATGCTTAAGGGGGATCGTATGGTTTTGGTGAGTCATAACTTGTTGAGAGAATTATTTGCACTGGAAAATCATGTAAGTACAGGTGTGCATAATTGCAATTTGCAAACCTAATGTCAATTTTCGATATGACTTAATGTGTTGTTGTTTCTATTTGTTTATGCCGAGAGAATTGCACACTAACTGAAGTCAATGGATGTCAGATGAGTTTTGAAGGTGCCGCACTGCCTTAATTTTGCCAGGATGAACGAGCTGCTTGTGAGGCTTCTGCTGGTATTCGGTTCTACGCCGCTCAGAGGCGTGATGAAGAGATGGAATGTTCTTTAATATTGAAAATGTATGCAACGATGTTATGCATCGAAGGTTGGTGAATGGAGAAGGAGTAAGATAAAAACAAATATTATTTTTAAGGTTTTTGATTGATAAATCATAGATGCAATATCGAAACGTCTGAATGGTTTGTGTTTTCTAATTTAATAATTGATTGTTTTACGTAATGAGTTTAGGTAATCACTGAAAAATTTAAAAGTGATTGCACTTGGTGTTTTAATGATGAAAATTTGAAAATGCAAAATATCGTGTATTATAATTTCTTATTTATTCCATGACTGAGAATAGGAATGTCCCAATCATTTATTGTTTAAGAAATGAAAGTACTTTTACTACGTGTATTGTAATTCGTGAAATTGAGGGGCTTGCACTTGTATTTCATATTTGGAAATATAATGGTACTTTTGTCTAGCGTATTATAAACTGAAAAAAATTAAAATCTTATGTTTTATAATTTCATGGTGCAAATATGAAATATTGTTATAAGTTGTGTTGGTAAACGAATTTAATAATCCGTTTTGCAATTTAAAATATGAAAGTGTTTGATAATGTGTAATGTGATACTTAATGTGTGTATGATAATTAGGAATTGAAATTGATCAGCTTTTGTGTATTTGAAGTTTAGAATTTTAAAGTTTTTGAGATTAAAGATTTTGTATAATGTGAATTGAAAATTGAAAGTTAATGTGTGTCATGAATAATAATTAGAGAATTGAAATTTATTAGCCTTTTGTAGGACTACAATTTTGTGTTGAATTGAAAATTGAAAGTTAATGTGTGTCATGAATAATAATTAGAGAATTGAAATTTATTAGCCTTTTGTAAGATTACAATTTTGTGTAATATTATTTGAAACTTGAAAGTTAATGTTTGTCTTGAATCCTAATTAGGACTTGAAATTTATTAACTTTGTGTAACTGAATTTTGGGAATTTAAAGTTTACAATCTTTTGTAATAGGATTTGAAAATTGAGAGTTAATGTTAATCGTAAATCATAATATTAGAGAATTGAAATTATTAGCTTTGTCTAACTGAATTTGAGAATTTAAAGTTTACGGTTTTGTAAAATATGATTTGAAAATTGTAAGTTAATATTCATCGTAAATCATAACTAGAGAATTAAAATTTATTAACTTTGTGTATCTGAATCTGAGAATTTAAAGTTTGTGCTTTTGGGCATAATAATCAGACACTTATAAGTTACTGTACTTCGTGTGTTAAAGTTAGAGGATTGAAAGTTATTATATTTTGTGGTTCACAATTTAAGAACGAAAAGTATGTGTACTACGTGTGAACTGAAAGTTAGCATGTTTGCTGTTTTATAATTTAAGAATCGGAAAGTTTATACACATCATGTTGTCATAATTTAAGAACTAAAAGTTATCAATGTTATGTGTTTCATAATTTATGAATTGTCTGTTCATATTCTTCAGGCATCATAATTTGAGAATGGAAACTCTTTATGTTTTGTCTATCATAATCTGAGTATTGAAAGTTATCACTGTTATGTGTTTCATAATTTATGAATTGTCTGTTCATATTCTTCAGGCATCATAATTTGAGAATGGAAACTCTTTATGTTTTGTCTATCATAATCTGAGTATTGAAAGTTATCAATGTTTTGTGGTTCATAATTTATGAATTGTATGTTTATGATCTTCAGGTATTATAATTTGAGAATGGAAACCCTTTATCTTTTGTCTATCATGATTTGAGTATTGAAAGTGATCAATGTTTTGTGTTTCAAAAATTAAGAATCGTAAGAGCGATACCCCCTTATGTTCTGGCTAGCATAATTTTTGAAATGAGTTCAAATTTGTGTATTATAAATTGAGGTTTGAAATACCGTATTCCATGTACTACGTAACGTAATTCGAGAAGTGTAAGTTTATGCTTCTGGAGTATCATAACAGCAGCCTTTTCAAGTTCTTAATTTTTAAGAAAGATAAGAAAGATAATGCGTTCCGTCTAGCATGTTAAGAAAATTGAACGTTGTCATGAAGTACAAAAGTTCTTATAGTTTGTGTGTCCCAATGAAAAGGAGTGGAACATTTTTACGCTTTGCATTTATTTAATTGTTAATTGTGAGTTGGCCCTTTGGTACTAGCATTGTTATGAGACCTATCGTATGTGGCCGTCAAATTGAAATGAGCACTTAATTGATGCTATCGAATCAAGAATTAAATTATGCAAAACGTAAAACACGATGCTATTGCAATTGCTATAATTACACAACTGATTTAATGTTATTTTCCAAAGGTTGGCGTAAACCAGTGGTGTGCAAACACTGTCCCGCGGCACAGTAGTTGCAGAACGGTGCTATAAGACTGCCGTAAGAGGGGGACGATTTGCTAGGACCAGGTTGCGGAGAACTGCTAGGAGCACTTTGCGGAGAACTGCTAGCAGCAGTTTGCGGAGGACTGCCAAGAGAAGTTTGCGGAGGACTGCCAAGAGAAGTTTGCGGAGAACTGCTAGGAGCAGTTTGCGGAGAACTGCTAGGAGCAGTTTGCGGAGAACTGCTAGGAGCAGTTTGCGGAGAACTGCTAGGAGCAGTTTGCGGAGACTTGCCAAGAGAAGGTTGCGGAGAACTGCTAGGAGCAGTTTGCGGAGAACTGCCAAGAGAAGTTTGCGGAGAACTGCTAGGAGAAGGTTGCAGAGCGCTGCCGTAAACCAACACAGATAATTATTTATTATTATTATTTATTCCATCGGATTTGATTTATGTACTTTAATTTGTCTGGTCTCTGTCCCGTTAGCGGTTGAGCCAGGTGGTAACCGAGGTTTCCACATGTTTTTGTTCGTGTACTTTAATTTATCTGGTCTCTGTCCCGTCAGTGGTTGAGTCAGGTGGCAACTGAGGTTTCCACATGCTTTTGTTTTTACACGTTAATTTGTCTGGTCTCTGTCCCGTTAGCGGTTGAGCCAGGTGGTAACCGAGGTTTCCACATGTTTTTGTTCGTGTACTTTAATTTATCTGGTCTCTGTCCCGTCAGTGGTTGAGTCAGGTGGCAACTGAGGTTTCCACATGCTTTTGTTTTTACACGTTAATTTGTCTGGTCTCTGTCCCGTTAGCGGTTGAGCCAGGTGGTAACCGAGGTTTCCACATGTTTTTGTTCGTGTACTTTAATTTATCTGGTCTCTGTCCCGTCAGTGGTTGAGTCAGGTGGCAACTGAGGTTTCCACATGCTTTTGTTTTTACACGTTAATTTGTCTGGTCTCTGTCCCGTTAGCGGTTGAGCCAGGTGGTAACCGAGGTTTCCACATGTTTTTTTAGTGTACTTTAATTTATCTGGTCTCTGTCCCGTCAGTGGTTTGGCCAGGTGGCAACCGAGGTTTCCACATGCTTTTGTTTTTGCACGTTAATTTGTCTGGTCACTGTCCCGTTAGCGGTTGAGCCAGGTGGTAACCGAGGTTTCCACATGTTTTTGTTCGTGTACTTTAATTTGTCTGGTCTCTGTCCCGTCAGTGGTTGAGCCAGGTGGCAACCGAGGTTTCCACATGCTTTTGTTTTTGCACGTTAATTTGTCTGGTCACTGTCCCGTTAGCGGTTCAGCCAGGTGGTAACCGAGGTTTCCACATGTTTTTGTTCGTGTACTTTAATTTGTCTGGTCTCTGTCCCGTCAGTGGTTGAGCCAGGTGGCAACCGAGGTTTCCACATGCTTTTGTTTTTGCACGTTAATTTGTCTGGTCTCTGTCCCGTTAGCGGTTGAGCCAGGTGGTAACCGAGGTTTCCACATGTTTTATTCGTGTGCGTTAATTTGTCTGGTCTCTGTCCCGTTAGCGGTTGAGCCAGGTGGTAACCGAGGTTTCCACATGTTTTTGTTTGTGTACGTTAATTTGTCTGGTCTCTGTCCCGCTAGCGGTTGAGCCAGGTGGCAACCGAGGTTTCCACATGCTTTTGTTTTTGAATGTTAAGTTATCTGGTCTCTGTACCGTTAGCGGTTGAGCCAGGTGGTAACCCGGGTAACCGAGGTTTCCACATGTTTTTTGAATATTAGGTTATCTGGTCTCTGTCCAGTTAGTGATCGAGCCAGGTGGTGACTGAGTTGTCCACAATGCGGTTTAGAGTGCCGAGAGCGTCTCTAACGTCAGGTGGGCCGTGTTAGAATTACATTTGCGATTTGGAGCCGCTGCCGGTCAGAAGGCGCCATTACTCGACGGGGAGAAGTGGGGACGCGTTCCCGCTTTGGACGACTCTCGCCCGTATTGGCCGTGTCGCAGTCAGTCGAGTTGCAGTGCCCTTCGTGCTCGGGTGTCATGCCGCTCTCATGTATTTTTCTTAAGTTTGTAATTAAATAAGTTATATGGAGTGGTGTGGTATTTTTATTAAACTATGAAGCTTACAATATATATATATATATATATATTTATATATATTATAAAACCTATAAATTTCCATCGCCTCTGTAGCTCAACTGGGAGAGCTTTCAACCGGCAATTGGAGGGTTCCTGGTTCAAATCCAGGCGGAGGTGTTTTTTCCAAAAATTATCCTCACCTGGGTTAATTATCATTCGCTTCTTTAGTTTGATTCAATATTACTGACGAGTTTACGTAATAACCATTTTCCCTTGAATTTATTCATCTATATGAGCTGTTTAGCAATAAACATTAGCGATTCCTAGTTACCAAACTTCCATCTAGCCCCAATAGGTGTCACGACGGGTTTGTTTAATTCGAAAACTCGGATTGCAGGTCCTGAAGTGACAAATAAAACCTATAAATTTCCATCGCCTCTGTAGCTCAACTGGGAGAGCTTTCAACCGGCAATTGGAGGGTTCCTGGTTCAAATCCAGGCGGAGGTGTTTTTTCCAAAAATTATCCTCACCTGGGTTAATTATCATTCGCTTCTTTAGTTTGATTCAATATTACTGACGAGTTTACGTAATAACCTTTTTCCCTTGAATTTATTCATCTATATGAGCTGTTTAGCAATAAACATTAGCGATTCCTAGTTACCAAACTTCCATCTAGCCCCAATAGGTGTCACGACGGGTTTGTTTAATTCGAAAACTCGGATTGCAGGTCCTGAAGTGACAAATAAAACCTATAAATTTCCATCGCCTCTGTAGCTCAACTGGGAGAGCTTTCAACCGGCAATTGGAGGGTTCCTGGTTCAAATCCAGGCGGAGGTGTTTTTTCCAAAAATTATCCTCAGCTGGGTTAATTATCATTCGCTTCTTTAGTTTGATTCTATATATATATATATATATATATATATAAAGGAGAAAGGTAATTTGTCGGGCAATTCCGTCATACGAAGAAGCAACCGTAGACACGTGTTTCGGACTATTAGTCCTCATCAGTACGGTATAGCCAAGGAGTAAGATGGACCAATTGTGACGCACCTGAAGCACCAATTGGCGACATTGGGCACCCAATGCGACATTGCGACAATGCGACATTGGTCTCCATTTGGGTGGTTCTCTAATGGGAATTCGACGGGAGACTTAATAATACTACCACTCTTTAATCATTAAGCCAAGCTTTCGGCGTATTTATTTTACCGCCTTCTTCAGGGCAATGGTATGTGAGGTTAAATTATAAAATATACATCCAATCTTCACAACTAGCATTCCTTCATATGCATTTCTCGACTAAATTGTTAAAGCTTTCTTTGAATAGCACTCTTCTTTCAATTTTGTTGTGCTAAACTGCAGCTGAAGGCGATGGATCGAAAACTGCAGGTAAACGAACCAGCCATACCACCATCTTGTGGCATGTGTGTCACACATGCCACAAGATGGTGGTATTATTAAGTCTCCCGTCGAATTCCCATTAGAGAACCACCCTTAATTAATAACGGACGACAGTGACTCCTTGTATATATTATATATATATATATAATTGATAACTTCTCGGCCTTGCCGTAACTAATCAAACAAATCTTGGGAAAAAGGTCAGTGCAAACATTGTTTGGCGAAATATATTGAAGTAAAAAACGATGGAGTAGCTTCATTTGCACTGACCTTTTTCCCAAGATTTGTTTGATTATATATATATATATATATATATATATATATTAAGGGTGGTTCTCTAATGGGAATTCGACGGGAGACTTAATAATACTACCACTCTTTAATCATTAAGCCAAGCTTTCGGCGTATTTATTTTACCGCCTTCTTCAGGGCAATGGTATGTGAGGTTAAATTATAAAATATACATCCAATCTTCACAACTAGCATTCCTTCATATGCATTTCTCGACTAAATTGTTAAAGCTTTCTTTGAATAGCACTCTTCTTTCAATTTTGTTGTGTATTAGTGTTGTATCAATCAAATAGCTACAATAACAGGCTTCAATTCACAATGGAAATGCATGACACGAATACAATAAACTTTCTTGATACAACACTAATACCCAAAAACAACAAGATATATACAAAGTGGTACACAAAAGCAACATCATCCCACAGATATTTAAATTATAATTCAGTACAACCACTAACATACAAGATTAGCGTAATTAAAAGTCTAGCTGATCGGGCTATCAAATTGACAAGTCCAGAATATCTTGGGGAAGCTATACAAAAGGCAAAAAGCATTCTACAAAGAAACAACTACCCTGAAAAGTTAATTAGCAAGATAATAACAACACAAAAAGCAATACACAGTGATAGTAGATTGACAACAAGGACACAACCAGCTACAGTTCCTGAACAAGACACAAGCAAATACATCGCAATACCATATGTAAAGAATATGCCAGAAAAAATAGGCCACATAATGAGACCATTTAACATCAAGATTGCCCACAAAAACACAAATAACCTGGCAAAATTTTACACAAAACTAAAAGCCCCAACACCACTACTAAAACAATCACATTGTGTATACCAGATTCCATGCAATGAGTGCGAAAAAGTGTATATAGGGCAAACAGAACAATTAGTCGAGGAAAGGTTAAAGGGACACAAATACGCAAGAAACATCACAGCCCTTAAGAAACACCAAGAAGAATCAGGACACCAATTTAATTTTAAGGGTGTGAAAGTGATACAAAAAGAAAAAAACTTAAAGTAAGATGTGTGTTGGAATCGATCGAAATATTAAAAAACAAAAAAGCTGTTAATGATAGGTCAGATATTAATTTGTCAAAGTGTTATAACTTAATTCTAGAAAATTCGTAAAAGCTGTAAATTAAACCAAAATAAGTTTCAAAGACATTGTAAACTAGTTTAAAATTTCCACTTTTGACAAGTCTAGCAAGGTTGGATTCTTTCTCTCTCGGTCTTGTGGTTGTGTTCGATGTGTTTGTTTTTCGTTTTCACGTTTTAGTATCTCTGTGACCAAGACGCAAATAGCGTCGAAACGTCTTTAATATGTTTGTCTTATCGTAAGATTAAGTGTTCGTGTTAAAAAACAAATTTTATTAAACAAGCCTCTATGCCCAAGAAATAAACAGTTTTTGTGAAAAAGTGTTTTAATATATATATATATATATATATATAAACTGATATTCTCGACCCTGATATATATAATTCTCGTAATTCTTGGGAAAAGGGGTCACTTCAAGAAGTTACTCAATTGTTTCTACTTCAATATATTTCGCTGCTCATTGTCAGCATCATCAGGAAGAACTAAAAAGTTTGTATAAACAATAAAACAGTTTAACGGTAAGAACAATCGACAATCAGCAACAACTTACAAACTAGAGTACTCAGCATATTATGCGCAAGGTGTAATGTAATTCTCAATGAACTAACATCAGGCAATAGGTTGTAACTATGCTTTATAGAAATGTACATACAAGTAAGCATGTGGTGCTAAAAACAACAGAAAAACACTTATTACAGATACTCCAACTAAGTACAAAAATAGTACACTCACCAATGACAAACACGAGGGTGATTTATAGACGGAATTTAAAACAGTAGGGTCCAACAAAACTACGAAAGCAAGCCGCTGCTATAATCTAACGATGTCTGTTTGCAGGTTAGGTCCGTGTAAGGGCGCTTCGATCAATGTACAGTGTAGCCACCACAAACCGCAACGTCGCACCTGTGTTCGACCACAATGATGCCAACATAAAGACCAGCGCACTAGTAAAGTCACAGCACTAGCAAAGTCACAGAGAACAGCAGACCCGACAAACCTCTTACTAAGACAAAATAAATACAAAACGCAACGCAACAGTCAACAAGAAATAAAATGATCAAATTTCACGATAAACAATATGAATAAAGGAGATGTTAAGCTATGTTCACTTATTCAACAATTGAAAAATATAACTGTACATGCAACTCACCGCATTAGTGTCTGTTTTAAAGTTAACGCAATTATTCCTTTTTATGTGAAACATTTCCTTGAACAACCTTCTCCTGGTGTTATTGTCACAGTCCAACACCTTTGCACTGTCATAATCAAAAAGATGGTCCAAATTGTGAGAATGTGATGCCAGAGCGCACCTTTTGTTGGTGTTTCCATATACCTTTACGTCGCTCTTGTGTTGTATAAGGCGATTGCGCAACCACTGAGACGTATGTCCGACATAGCACTGTTCACATTGTGAGCATGGTACACTATATACAACATGTGACTTGTACTGGTCCGGTGTCTTATCTTTCAATTATTTGAAGAGGTTGCCAATTTTTGTGCCATTGTATTTGACAATCCTCACACCAGCCTGTGGTCCGAGAAACTTCACAGTCGATTCAGTAAGATCACCCAAGTGCACTAACTTGCTATACCTAACAGCCTCACCTGCACCATCTTCCCTTTCCTCACTTGTCGCGGACGACCTCACAGCATCACCAAACAGCAGTCGTCTCACAAGATGGTGAGGGTAGCCATTGTTCCTGAACACCTTATACAGCTTCTCCAGATTTATCTGTCTCCATTCAGGATCGCTGATCTGCTCAACCCGACGCCTCATACCCACCACCGTGTTGATTTTCTGCTTATAGCTGTGGTTGGAGAAGTAGTTCAGATACCTCCCAGATGCCATGCTCTTTTGGTACCAATTCAACCTGATCTGTTGTTCGGGTGCTCTCACCACCTTCGTGTCTAAGAATGGTACAGATCGATCAACCTCCATTTCCATTGTGAATTGTAGTTTAGCATGGTATCCGTTGAACAACTGCAGAGTGACTTCCATCAAGTTCTCAGGTACAGCACAGATCAGATCATCTACAAATTTGTATAACACCGGGAATCGGTAAGGTAGGGCAGCGGTCACCGAGTCGAGAAGATCGTCCATCACAACGGTTGCAAGGATTGGACTAATTGGACTGCCCATCGGCACACCCTGTATCTGTCGGTAAACCGTATCACTATGCGTGAAGTAGCAATTATTGAAGACGAAAGTCAAGGCTTCCAAAAATGACTCTCTGCTGAAGGCGCACTGCTGTTGTATCGCATCAAACCTGTCAGCCACTATTCTCATGACCAAATCAATGGGGATGTTGGTAAATAGGGACACAACATCAAGGGACACTAAGACGTAACCAGGAGGCAGAACCTTGCCTCTCATCAGTTCAACAAAGTGAAAGGTATCCCTCACGTTGTATTCAGTTCTACTCGCCATGGCCCGAGTGAGAATCCCCGCCAAATAACTCCCAAGTCTATAAGTTGTGCTACCCACGCAAGATACAATCGGTCGCAAAGGCACCGTCGGTTTGTGAACTTTAGGCAAGCCGTAGATTTTTGGATAATAAGAGTTATTGATTACTAATTCACGACTTATCTCCTGTGTTATACATTTCTTAGCCAATAGTCTCTTAATCACCTTGTTGTGGTTGCTTTGTAGCGTAAACAGAGAATGTCTCACACATCGCTGGTACGTTGCAGCATCCGATAGTAGTTGCTCCATTTTTCTGTCATAATCATTCTTATCCATAATAACAGTGGTATTCCCTTTATCGGACTTTAGTACGTACAAGGATGGGTTGGCCTTCAGGTAACGTTCAGTTTTGTCATACATTCTATATATCTGATGCGTTGAGTTGCCCGCGTTATGCGTCATGAAGTTAGTTATGTTTGTTACCACTCTGGCCCTCATTATCTCAGCCGCTTCCACATCTATGCCATCCAACACAGTCTCCACCTCCGAAATAAATTGACAGACATTTCGGGCCCCAGCACGTCCTGGTAATGCAAACCCAGGTCCAAGCGACAGGAAATCCATCACGTCTGTTGGAACCAGAGCATCAGACACATTCACAATCCATTTCGAGTTGTCATCGAAGAACTTCCGCTTTGCCGACGAAGCTAGAAGGCTGTCAAATTTGGTCCTGTTTCTCGCCCTCACCATCTTGAAGTATTTCTCGTACGTGTGAAAACGCTGAACTCTGTAGTCCTCCAACACATGGTCAGGTAAGTTGTCCAATAAATAACCATACGCAGCACCCACCGTAGCTATCAACCTGCGGATCTTTCGGTTAACGGCCTCTATCTCCATATTCAGTATTTTTGCCCCCATCTGATCATTTAACTGCATTGCCCTACGAGACAGCTTGACATCTTGAGCAGTGATCAACGCCAAGACACCCTTATAACTATGCTTGACATGGCACGG
>OZ030396.1:25421281-25653781 GCA_964023965.1 Melinopterus prodromus
CAATTTTTAACAATAAATAGCACTTTACTTGAAGACGCGTTAACGGGTATAAAAGTCATTATACGTATTTTTTGTAAGCAATGATTGTCTAATTTAAAATGCAAGCAGTTTGTCTATTTGCATAATAAGCAGTATGAATTATAAAGTTTTCCAATTTTGTCTTAAAGAAGAAAACAAAAAAATCATCAAAATCTTTATTGTCGTTAATATGAAAATTTAAATGAAATTTGACTCTTACTGTTCCTTATTTCTTTTGCCGTGACAATTCCTTAAACATTTTACGGAAAACGTAAAATTTTTGAGCTAATTTAAGATGGAAGAGCAAGTTATTATCTATTAGAGTTTAAATTTTGTTTAATATTGATGTCAGTACGCACACTTTGACACCTTTTAAACAGACAGTTTTGGTTTTCTACTTGTAAGGTAAAATTTGAACACCTTGATCATGTTTCGGGGTAAAAGATGTTGTCCAATCAGTATATTTTAGGTGTAGTGTATTTACTGACTGGATTTGGTAACTTTTGGCATTCCAGGCGTTTTGATCCGGCAAGTTTTGTTTCCGTGAATCTCGGGATCCCCGGATTACAGAACCTTTAATCCCGAAATCCCGGGATCATTATATTTTTCCGGGATTGGGAGCCCTACTACTCTACGAGACATCATCTTCAGTCGGTAATCTACAAAATTTCGTATCCTAAGATAAATATTTCATCATTTGTTACTTTATGTTATTAGCTTTCACATACAAAATAGTAATTATTATTGCTGTTTTTTATATGTAAAACTACTGTCCTAATTAACTCACAGTTTTTTATTGAATAGGTGATTAAAGAAGAGTTTTTGCGATATTCTGAAACCGATAGATTTCGGAAACCGTTATCATTAAAATTATTAAACCGAAAAACGATACTTTTTGGGTTGTCGGGGCTCCAGTGTCAATTAGCTGACCATGTTATTCATTCAATTATTTTGTCAGTAAATGTAGACTGCCTAAGGTATTAAAATTACAAAAGGCATCAACATGATAGCAATACAATAAAAGCGGATCAAACATACCAAGTAACAGTGGCAACTTTTACTATCGGTCGAAAAAGTATTGAATCCTGGTTTTGAAGGGTCATAAGTCGTAACCCTAAAGAGTTAAGGGGACCATTAGCGAGCGAAAAGCAACAGCCGATTAGCTGTTTTTGGTAATTATATTACATTAATAGTTATTGTTTTATATGAATGTACATATTTTTATGAAAACATAACAATTTTTAAATGAAAAAATATTCCAAATTGCCACCCAAGGCATCTCATAATATCATATGTATACAAGTAGGTATATAAATCTTCAGGTGATTATTTATATACGTACGTAAGTGCACGTCAATTGGTGTCCTAACAGTTGAAGTAGTCAAGATTGGACATCATTTCTTTACTATTTCAGGCAAAAGCTTTAACTGCACAATAGACAAGTAGAAAGATGTGTAATAAATCGCGATTTGTCAAAATACACATTAGCATCATAAGTCGTAAAAAAACTTAAAAAATGGAGGGTTTCTATGAAAGCTGCTTTCGATTGTTTAATATCCATCAATAAGCGATAAAAGGTCATTTCATGACACGAAACCTGCTACGAAATACGTGCAGATTTTTTATTTATCGCAACGGACAAATTTGTACTATTTAATTGTAGAAAATACAATAATTATTTTTATTTTTAATAAGTATTTTTACTATTGTTATAAAATTTAAACTGCACGGTTTTGAAATATGGTCAAACTTATTAATTTGAGTTGTGATCCTTACCGGTTTTATATAGGTACTGATTAACACTTTCTTATTTAAAATTTAATTAGGAAATACATACAGTTAAAATATTGTTGACGTTGGTACGTCATCGAGCAAACTGATAAAAAGTTGTTTACATAGAGAAAAAAAAAACAGCAACATCTATGAACATTATCGTGATCAACCAATGTTTTCATAAGAAATAATATAAAAAAATAAACTGCTTCCGGGTTATGCCGTGTGTCAAGATTTGTTAATGCTGACGTTTCGCGAACCATGTTGCTCGCTTCTTCAAAGCTAATTGAATACTGACGACCTACCTAGACAATCTCCCTTATATACCTAAGTTTACACCTCACTGCGCACATCTGGAGAACCGCTCCCATGTGCTTTTCCACCTGACCGCGTTAGGATCGATTTCCAGACCCTACTAATGTCAGTACCGTCCTCGCGATTGATGTTGTCAGGATGTTTGTAGATTTCGATTGCTTCTCTAATAAGCCTTCGATGATAATTACCTACCCTTGCCAACATCTTCGCGTCATCGAAATTCATTGTGTGTCCCGACTCGTGGCAGTGTTGAGCAACAGCGGACTGTTGAATCTTGCGTAGCCGGGTGTCTCTACTGTGCTCCTTGACTCTACATTCGATACTTCGTCCTGTCTGTCCTACATAGCATGTTCCACACTCACATGTTATCTTGTATACTCCTTCGTTCTTCAGGAGTGGTGTGATATCCTTTGGGTTAGGCAAAAGATCTTTTACCTTTGCTGGCGCTCTGTACCTTACCGTGATACCCGATTTCTTCAGTATTCTACCGATTCTTTCCGATACCCCACTTACGTATGGCAAACAAGCGAACCCCTTTGACTCTTGCCGCTC
Source organism: Melinopterus prodromus (assembly GCA_964023965.1). Taxonomy (NCBI): domain Eukaryota; kingdom Metazoa; phylum Arthropoda; class Insecta; order Coleoptera; family Scarabaeidae; genus Melinopterus; species Melinopterus prodromus. The sequence continues at coordinate 25,423,940 of OZ030396.1, forward strand.
CTCTGAGACTTGCGGTTTTCTCTGTGTGACACCCCGTATGTCAGACTTGGTGTATCCATTCTGACGCAGAGCCCACTCCAAGTGTTTCCGTTCGTCGTCCAAGCTGCTGGCGTCGCACACCTTCTCGGCTCTGTTGAACAGAGTATTAATAACACTTCTCTTCTGTTGGGGATGGTGGTGCGATTTGGCGTTCAAGTACCGATCGGTATGTGTCTTCTTACGGTAGACAGTATGTCCAAGCGCACCAGTTGGCGTTCTGTATACCAGCACATCCAAAAATGGCAGCTTGTTATCCTCTTCTATTTCCATCGTGAATTTGATAGAAGGATTGACATTGTTCAGCTGGCTAAGGAACTCAGTAAGTTTATCTCTACCGTGTGGCCAAACCACAAAGGTATCATCAACATATCTGACCCAATGCTTGGGTTTGTAAGGACATGACCTAATGGCTTTTTCTTCAAACAATTCCATGAAGAAATTGGCGATTACCGGTGAGAGAGGAGATCCCATGGGAGCACCCTCTACTTGCTCATACATCGCTCCCGCCCACTTGAAGTATGTGGTGGAGAGACAATACTCTACAAGATCCGGTATATCGGTTGGTAGACCTAGGGGAACAAGTGTTGTCCGAAGGCCTTCGACCGCCTCCTTAACCGGAACACACGTAAAGAGTGATGTTACGTCGAAACTTACAAGTATATCCTGCGGGTCAATGACAATTTCCTTCAAAATCTGAATAAAATGTTCAGAGTTCTTAACAAAAGATGTAGTTTGTCCTATAAACGGTTGGATGGTTTTCGACAAGTATTTTGCCAACAAATAGGTTGGGGAGCCTATTGCGCTGACGATTGGTCTTAAAGGTACGTTATCCTTGTGTATCTTTGGCAAACCGTAGATCCTCGGTGCCCTAGGGGCTTGAACAAAAAGGCCTCTTTGTTCCTGTTCGGGAATCGATGACGATGATTTAACCAACTCTTTCACTCGCCTTCCTATCTTATCTGTTGGGTCCTTCGCAATTTTACGGTAGGTATTTGGGTCCAATAGATCATTCATCTTCCGGTTGTAGTCCTCCTTGTTCAATATCACCGTTGCATTCCCTTTATCCGCTGGTAGTACTGTGATGTTCTTGTTGTCCTTGATGGTCTTCAGAGAGTACTTCTCTTCTTTGGTAATATTGCTCTTCGGCGGAGTAGCTTTCCTAATTACCCTTGAAACCTCTTGACGAATGTCCTCTGCTTGTACACCTGGAATTTTGTACAATGCGGCTTCTACTTCCGTAACAATTTCCTCCTTAGATATTCTTATCGGTGCGATTGCAAAGTTCAATCCTTTGCCTAGGACCGACAATTCACCAGTGGAGAGTTGGTGATTAGACATATTTATAACTACTTTGTCAACAGTAGTAGATTTGGTCACAACTTTCTTAGCCTCTAACTTAACAAACTTGTTCTTTTGAGATTCAGTTGCTTTGTCAAACTGGAACTCCGCTTTTCTCCATGTGGTGGAATCAAGCTTACTCCAATCTTCGGCTGACAATCTATTTGCTAATTTAAGATGAAGTTTTAGCAGTTTATCTGTAATATCCTGTAAAGATCGGTACGTAAAATGTACCCTTTCACGTAATAAGGCAGTCTCCGTTCTCCTCAAAATCTTCTTGGCGGCAGCGGTGTTGATATGGTGCTTGGTACGCAGGAATGTTGGTACCAAACCTTTGTCCCTACACCTTCTCAGAAAAGCAAGATTGGTTAACATCTTGCTTCGTTTTGTTCGTAAAGTGTCAAAATCCTTGGTAAGTTTGTAAACATCCTCCCCGTAGAGTGAGATTAAATAAGTACGTAGGCTTTCACGGCCAGAATCATTTAGAAAATAAACTGCTTCCGGGTTATGCCGTGTGTCAAGATTTGTTAATGCTGACGTTTCGCGAACCATGTTGCTCGCTTCTTCAAAGCTAATTGAATACTGACGACCTACCTAGACAATCTCCCTTAAATACCTAAGTTTACACCTCACTGCGCACATCTGGAGAACCGCTCCCATGTGCTTTTCCACCTGACCGCGTTAGGATCGATTTCCAGACCCTACTAATGTCAGTACCGTCCTCGCGATTGATGTTGTCAGGATGTTTGTAGATTTCGATTGCTTCTCTAATAAGCCTTCGATGATAATTACCTACCCTTGCCAACATCTTCGCGTCATCGAAATTCATTGTGTGTCCCGACTCGTGGCAGTGTTGAGCAACAGCGGACTGTTGAATCTTGCGTAGCCGGGTGTCTCTACTGTGCTCCTTGACTCTACATTCGATACTTCGTCCTGTCTGTCCTACATAGCATGTTCCACACTCACATGTTATCTTGTATACTCCTTCGTTCTTCAGGAGTGGTGTGATATCCTTTGGGTTAGGCAAAAGATCTTTTACCTTTGCTGGCGCTCTGTACCTTACCGTGATACCCGATTTCTTCAGTATTCTACCGATTCTTTCCGATACCCCACTTACGTATGGCAAACAAGCGAACCCCTTTGACTCTTGCCGCTCCTCTGAGACTTGCGGTTTTCTCTGTGTGACACCCCGTATGTCAGACTTGGTGTATCCATTCTGACGCAGAGCCCACTCCAAGTGTTTCCGTTCGTCGTCCAAGCTGCTGGCGTCGCACACCTTCTCGGCTCTGTTGAACAGAGTATTAATAACACTTCTCTTCTGTCATCGATTCCCGAACAGGAACAAAGAGGCCTTTTTGTTCAAGCCCCTAGGGCACCGAGGATCTACGGTTTGCCAAAGATACACAAGGATAACGTACCTTTAAGACCAATCGTCAGCGCAATAGGCTCCCCAACCTATTTGTTGGCAAAATACTTGTCGAAAACCATCCAACCGTTTATAGGACAAACTACATCTTTTGTTAAGAACTCTGAACATTTTATTCAGATTTTGAAGGAAATTGTCATTGACCCGCAGGATATACTTGTAAGTTTCGACGTAACATCACTCTTTACGTGTGTTCCGGTTAAGGAGGCGGTCGAAGGCCTTCGGACAACACTTGTTCCCCTAGGTCTACCAACCGATGTACCGGATCTTGTAGAGTATTGTCTCTCCACCACATACTTCAAGTGGGCGGGAGCGATGTATGAGCAACTAGAGGGTGCTCCCATGGGATCTCCTCTCTCACCGGTAATCGCCAATTTCTTCATGGAATTGTTTGAAGAAAAAGGCATTAGGTCATGTCCTTACAAACCCAAGCATTGGGTCAGATATGTTGATGATACCTTTGTGGTTTGGCCACACGGTAGAGATAAACTTACTGAGTTCCTTAGCCAGCTGAACAATGTCAATCCTTCTATCAAATTCACGATGGAAATAGAAGAGGATAACAAGCTGCCATTTTTGGATGTGCTGGTATACAGAACGCCAACTGGTGCGCTTGGACATACTGTCTACCGTAAGAAGACACATACCGATCGGTACTTGAACGCCAAATCGCACCACCATCCCCAACAGAAGAGAAGTGTTATTAATACTCTGTTCAACAGAGCCGAGAAGGTGTGCGACGCCAGCAGCTTGGACGACGAACGGAAACACTTGGAGTGGGCTCTGCGTCAGAATGGATACACCAAGTCTGACATACGGGGTGTCACACAGAGAAAACCGCAAGTCTCAGAGGAGCGGCAAGAGTCAAAGGGGTTCGCTTGTTTGCCATACGTAAGTGGGGTATCGGAAAGAATCGGTAGAATACTGAAGAAATCGGGTATCACGGTAAGGTACAGAGCGCCAGCAAAGGTAAAAGATCTTTTGCCTAACCCAAAGGATATCACACCACTCCTGAAGAACGAAGGAGTATACAAGATAACATGTGAGTGTGGAACATGCTATGTAGGACAGACAGGACGAAGTATCGAATGTAGAGTCAAGGAGCACAGTAGAGACACCCGGCTACGCAAGATTCAACAGTCCGCTGTTGCTCAACACTGCCACGAGTCGGGACACACAATGAATTTCGATGACGCGAAGATGTTGGCAAGGGTAGGTAATTATCATCGAAGGCTTATTAGAGAAGCAATCGAAATCTACAAACATCCTGATAACATCAATCGCGAGGACGGTACTGACATTAGTAGGGTCTGGAAATCGATCCTAACGCGGTCAGGTGGAAAAGCACATGGGAGCGGTTCTCCAGATGTGCGCAGTGAGGTGTAAACTTAGGTATATAAGGGAGATTGTCTAGGTAGGTCGTCAGTATTCAATTAGCTTTGAAGAAGCGAGCAACATGGTTCGCGAAACGTCAGCATTAACAAATCTTGACACACGGCATAACCCGGAAGCAGTTTATTTTCTAAATGATTCTGGCCGTGAAAGCCTACGTACTTAAATAATATAAAAACAATTAAAATAATACATTTTCCCAAAAGTTAATAACAATACGTCTGCTATTTTATAAATACCAAAATTTTAAAAGACCGCCATAGGAACAAAAATACAACATAGATTAAACTGCGGCTACTCAGTGGATAACCGGTTCTTAATTGTCGCAAACGGTGATCGATTTAAAAATCGCAATAAAACGCATATACAATACTGTGCGAACGGCTTAAAATGGTCTTCATGATATATGGAAATAAAAGGGGGGTTAAACGCATGTTTTTTGTTTAGTCATTGCTGAGTTATAAGCTTTCAAACACAGGGCGCAATGCTTTTGCAACCGGTAGTAGTCGTAAATTGCCAATATTTACAACAATTTAACAAAATTAAAACGGCTAAACAAGTTAACAAACTACCAAACAATTAACATTATACCAAAATGATACAAAACATGAGTGTAACATGAAATACGCAATACATGAAAGCGACAATTAAAGAAAAATGGCTCGATGATATCAGTCGCACCTATGGTAGTATTACTTAATTCGGTTGAGTTATTACAACCTACATTTAAAGAAAAGCTGAAGATATTAACTCAAACTTTCAGTATCCGATCGCAAGCTCATGGCAGCATTTTTTTCAATAATGCGTTTTTTGCTTCGCAATAATGGTGCTGTGTAACAGAAAAAATTAATTTAACATTTAAATAAAATGGAACAGTTTAATTTACCACCTAACCGGCAACCGCACTATGTTGATACATTGCATTAAACGAACGCTGAGGTCAGTCGAAAACACCGTGTACGGCCGATACTATTCTATCTCAACACCAAATGAGGGTGAAACAAACAAAACCGGTTTAGACACCAGTTACCGATGATGCCAAATCAACTGGGGGTCGTATCATCGATGGCTTGGTATGAAGGTATACGCCGTCAGTATACACGATGCAGCGCCACCCGCGGCGACGGTCAAGCACGGAACTAAAGTATACGAATTTGCTCCACATATTCATATTTATGGCGTCCTCCAAAAATTTGTCTATGGTTCATGTTCACGCTTACGATCACATTTAGCACAGTTTCGCGATATGGCGCCCGTATACGGGCGCCATATCCAAACCGGGCGCCACATGTAATGGAATCGGTCAATTGAAGGACGCCGTATGTATAGCAGGATGTATATATATATATATATATATATATATATATATATATATATATATATATACAGGGTCCTGCAACTATGCTCCCGTCTTCTGTAGCTCACTTACTCATTAAGCTAAGAGTTTGACATTTTGCAAGCTTACCCTGTACTTCAAGGTACAATTCAAGAAATTATTTTTTATTATACAGGGTGTTCCAAAAATGTGCAACGCCATGGTAATATATTTTTTTAAATTGCATGCTATACATTTTTCTACACATTTGGAAGCCTTTTATGGTTGCCTACATATCACCAAAATTTTATTGAAATCGGTTGAGTGACCGCAGCGGAAAAAATAAAAACAAAAACAAAATTATTTGGCGTCGTAGGCTTTAAAAATCAATAAAAACCACAAAATGCACCTCGTTAATAAAATGTTGCGACGAGCTTATTAAGTTAGATGTAATAGTCTCGTTAACCAAGTGACATTGATCCAAATTATACAGGGTGACCAAAATCGAGTGTCAAACTTGTCAAACTTCAAAGCGTGTTATTGTTCTTATTTTAAATTGGAACCCATAATTTTTTACTTTATCATACGCAGTATGCTAAAGTATTGTAATCATGCCGAAAAAAAAAATTGAGATTTTAGCGGAAATAGGTCTTTTTGGGTCCCCTGAACATTTTTGACCAAGGTACAAAAAAATGTCTGTGTGTGTGTGTGTGTGTATGTGTGTGTGTGTGTGTGTATGTGTGTACTCGATTTTTGTGACGACGATTCCGGAGAAACTAATAAAGGTATCGGGACGAAAGTTCATATTTAGAAGTTTTATGACTAAACTTAGAGCTGAAAAGCTTTTGGTTCAAAAGGGTCCAAAGGAACTGGTAGTTTATTCTAAGCCTTTTTCAAGGATTTTGCAGATGAGCCGCCATTTCTGTAATTTCTTCAAAATAGTTAAATAATAAATTAAAGCAGAGGAAATTTTGAATAATTTATGCCTATGACATTTTTTGGTAAAATTAATAGTTTAGCTGCAAGAGCAAATTCTATTTGATCGAGATCGGTCGCATCAGCATTGATATGAAACTGCATAGTAGCCAGGATTTTGACAAATATTTTTTTTGTGCTGTCACCATAGAAATGTCTATGGCTGTCACCACGCTGTCACACTCGGAGAACCGCATGGAACGTCATCTACAGTGTCATGAACGAATATAAATCTGTCAGAATTTGAATTAGCTTTTTAAACTTGACATTTCGTAGAAGTGGTATCAACCTAACATTTTCTATACCGAAATATACCATTTTTGATTTTTTTTTTAAATACGTATTTCTCAAAAAGCAACACAAAAACGTTGATGTCACTCCTGCCGAAAACTACATAGCGCGACTCGCTCACAATCGACGACGACGCTTCACCATCGGTGACGCGCCGCATCACCGCTCGTTGTGCTATTCCGTACTTTCGGCACTTGTGAGATAAACAACTATTATTCTGATGACAGTAGGTAGTGTCAAATGCTGATGCTTTGACAATACCTTCGATTGATACTATTGACTATCAAAATATCTGTCAAATCCTGGCTAACTAGTTTAATTTTAATGCAGACACGATTTATCTCAGTCAAATAGATTCTCATGCAGCTAAACTATTAATTTTATATATTGTATGATAAAGTCATGTGCCTGGCCACATCAGATTTTTTTAAGTGAAATGATGCAGAATTAAAAAATAAATCTTGTTTCTGAATACAACCGTATCACAATTCCCAATATTTTAAAAGTTATTCGCCAAAAACTCATTTTTCAACGTTTCCAACGGCAATTTTAGATAATAAATATCGTACGTGGCTTTGAAAAACAATTTATTTCATAAAAAATAATAGACGTATTTTAGATTTGAGTGTACTTAATTAAGTAGTTAATCAAATGCTAAATTTACTGCATAATTTACCTATAGCGGTAAGGACGGAAATGTGGCTATAGGTAAATTTTGCAGTAAATTTTGCAATTGAATAACTACTTAATTAAGTACAGTAAAATCTAAAATACCTCTCTGCGTTATCTTTTATGTAATAAATTGTTTTTCAACGCCACGTACGATATTTATTACCTAAAATTGCCGTTGGAAACGTTGAAAAATGAGTTTTTTGGCGAATAACTTTTAAAATATTGGGAATTGTGATGGGGTTGTATTCAGAAACAATATTTATTCTTTAATTCCGCATCGTTTCACCTAAAAAAAATTATGGGTTCCAATTTAAAATAAGAACAATAGCGCGCTTTGAAGTTTGACAAGTTTGACACTCGATTTTGGTCAGCCTGTATAATTTGGATCAATGTCACTTGGTTAACGAGACTATTACATCTAACTTAATAAGCACGTCGCAAAATTTTATTAACGAGGAGCATTTTGTGGTTTTTATTGATTTTTAAAGCCTACGATGCAAAATCAATTTTTTTTGGGTTTTATTTTTTTCCGCTGCGGTCACTCAACCGATTTCAATAAAATTTTGGTGATATGTAGGCAACCATAAAAGGCTTCTAAATGTGTAGAAAAATGTATAGCATGCAATTTAAGAAAATATATTACCATGGCGTTGCACATTTTTGGAACACCCTGTATAATAAGAAATAATCTCTTCAATTGTACCTTGAAGTACAGGGTAAGCCTGCAAAATTCCAAACTCTTAGCTTAATGAGTAAGTGAGCTACAGAAGACGGGAGCATAGTTGCAGGACCCTGTATATATATATATAAGTTATGGGCCCAGATCAGCAGAAGGAATCTGCTGACAATAGAATAGATAAGATACTATATAAATAGTCCGCATGCAAGCCAGTAGGCATTATTATACGCGTGACCTAGACGTAGTAATAGTCGATCTGTAACACTTTTATATTGTATTGTATTAGCTGTGAAAGTAAATAAAAACATCTTTTTTGAATTCTACCAGATCACGAATTTAACTGGCGCAGTCGGATGAGGATATTTGACCACCACAAAAGAGGATCCAATTTTCCAAATTTGTGGGTGAACATTTATTCTTAAGGTCGAAGAACCAGCAGTGAATTGTCCGACCAGTGCGACGAGTGGCCGGGAGAAAACGCCGCAACGATAAAACTTTCGTCAAAGCGCCCGCCACCGTCATAGAAGCTAAGAAAACGACCGGAAGGATCCGAATTTCCAGAAGGTGCAAGCTGTGTGAGGAACAACGTCGAAGCGATCAAAATCTCGTCAAGACGCCCACCAGACTTATAGTTAACGACCAACCAAAGGCGGAAGAAAGCCAAGAAACAAAAAAAAAGCAAAACCAACCCCAACCAAAAACCAGAGTGACGAATGGAATTCATCGTAATTATAATACTAACCCTCATCGGAAGAGGATTAACCGAGGTGATCAAGATCAACGACCAAGTCGGATTACTTCCCCTAAAAGAAGGATTGGCGTACAACACCCAGAGTCACCATGAAGTTATCATTCAGAAGGATTGTTCTAGTCTACTACACATTTGGAACACCTATCTATCACAGAAAGATGAAATTACCCCAAAGGAGAGCATAACTCCAGAGTACACAAGCTTATTGGAACTGCGTCAAGAAGAAGAACGTAAAGTCCAACTATACTTCGACATTATCAACCCTCGCGGTCGACAAAGGAGAGGAGCCTTTAATTTCCTCGGCGGCATAGTCAAAGCGATCACCGGAAATTTAGATGAAGAAGATGGACGAAAATACGAAGAACAAATCGCCGAACTGCAAGAAAACCAGAAAATCTTTAAAACAGCATTCCATTCCCAGTTAAACATTCTTAAGAATGTAAGCACACAATACGAGGAGACTATCAAATCAATTATACAAGATCAACTACAGATATCAGAAGAAGCAAAGGCACAAGAAAAGCTCATGGATGCTATCCAGTTGGCCAATTACCAAATCCACCTTCTCACCACCATCCGGCTAGAGATGGAAGAACTCATTGACGCCACAACTGTCGGTAAAGTTGGCATATTACATCCGATGGTAGTACAGCCGAGATTACGCTCACGTTTCCAGCACAGGGTGACCAACCTATCTAAGGACGCGAACTTGACCGATGCATTTGGCCATTCAGCATATCCCTTGCAGGAAATACCGCCTCATTTATAATCAACGGTATTTCTGCAGCTGACGTTGGAGGAGTTATGGGCCCAGATCAGACGTACAGCAGAAGGAATCTGCTGACAATAGAATAGATAAGATACTATATAAATAGTCCGCATGCAAGCCAGTAGGCATTATTATACGCGTGACCTAGACGTAGTAATAGTCGATCTGTAACACTTTTATATTGTATTGTATTAGCTGTGAAAGTAAATAAAAACATCTTTTTTGAATTCTACCAAACCACGAATTTAACTTATATATATATATATATATATATATATATATATATATATATATATATATATATATATATAGAAAAGTTAGGTTAATGGGTATTCGACAGTTAGAAATCAAATCTATATATATATATATATATATATATATATACATCCTGCTATACATGTGGCGTCCTTTCAAAAAACATGCTTATGGCGTCTACCAGAAGGAGTCGTGTATACAATATTTTCGTTCAAATATACTGTTTCCTATGACTTTCAGTGGTAGGTGACCACATTTGTTTCTTGATTTTCAATCACATACTTTCATTTTGCAATGCATGTGGCGTCCTTTCAAATCGCCGATTAACCGGACTCCGTCCGTGTATAGGTTCACTTCATTGCGCCGCGTATATGGCGTCCACAGTGTATGTTACTTTCAAGCCGCAATGCATGCAACAGCCGACAGTGTTGCCGCAGAAATAGTATGTCTAAACGGTTTTAATGAGCCTGGTACAAGGTCAAACGATACATGACCTGCGACGCGCTTGTCTCCCCTCGACTTTGAGTACACACTAGTCCTGAATTCGTTCTCGTTGAAAACCAATAAGATACTTGTAACACATTGCTTTTTGGTAAAAAATATATAAACATATTTTGTAATATGTAGATTACGAACACAGGGAGTGTTACCTAATGATCTTTTAAACGTTATTTTGATAACTAATTTTATTGTTGAAATAAAACAAGATCTCTTGTTCTTTGCGCAGTTTTTAATTTTATCGAGACATGTTTCGATGCCTAGGCATTATTCCAATCCCGGGATCCCGGTATCCCGTTAAATATTGAACTTGTTCGGGATCCCGGGATTATAAATCAAAATACCGGGATCACAATAAAGTTCAATCTAAATTATTTTCTTATTTTTTTATTGGTGAAATGTGGGCACTGAATGAAACCTCAATCTATAACAGCACCCTTTCTGATTAGATTAATTATCAAGCATAAGTTGTTCATTTACACCAACATGTTGCTATGATATGAGGAACAGATATTGCAAGAAGTAGATATACTTGAATATGGAGGCAAAAATAAACCTGTTCAGCTTGGTTAAGTCCGTTTAGTTACCTAGGCTGTATGTAAAACAGCAACAAAAACATAAACATAAAAAACAAATAAAATTAGTGGCTAATTACTGTCCTGTATTCAATTAGTAAATACCAAATAGGTATAAAAAACAGCGAACAAAAAATTAAAATACATAAGTATAAAATAAAGTACCAATTAATATATTTAACTGTAAGATGAAACCCAAATTGAGCCAAAAATAAATTGCTATTAATCGTTGTTATTAATCTTTCGATGGTTCACTCCAATCGAACGAACGATGGCATTTCTTGTTCCGATTTGCAAGTTTCTTCCAGTTTAAGGATTTTACTTTAAACTAAAAAACAAAATATTTAGGTACGTTTCTCTGTCATGGTTCAAAACACCTCGAGTTTGTGATGAGCTGTCATAGCGGTAATATTGTCATTATTTAAATTTTTGATTGCTCAATTATCGAATTTTTCGCCTTTTTAGTAACAAGTTTTGTCAAAAAGTGCACTTCGATAAAATGTATTTTTAAAATGTGGGTTGGGCTTTTGAACTATATTTAACAAAACCGAAAGACATACAAGTAATACTCATTTTATTCATGACAAGAAATTGAATATTTAATATTTTAAGAAGTTGTAAGAAGTTGCACTAAATATTTCATCAATTTTTAACAATAAATAGCACTTTAGTTGAAGACGCGTTAACGGGTATAAAAGTCATTATACGTATTTTTTTGTAAGCAATGATTGTTTTATTTAAAATGCAAGCAGTTTGTCTATTTGCATAATAAGCAGCCATGACGTTTGAATTCTAAAGTTTTCCAATTTTGTCTTAAAGAAGAAAACAAAAAATCATAAAAATGTTTATTCTCGTTAATATGAAAATTTAAATTAAATTTGACTTACTGTTACTTATTTCTTTTGCCGTGACAATTCTTTAAACAATTTACGGAAAACGTAAAATTTTTGAGCTAATTTAAGATGGAGGAGCAAGTTATTATCTATTAGAGTTTAAATTTTGTTTATTATTGATGTCAATACGCACACTTTGACACCTTCTAAACAGACAGTTTTGGTTTTCTACTTGTAAGGTAAAATTTGAAAACGTTGATCGTATTTCGGGGTAAAAGATATTGTCCAATCAAGTATATTTTAGGCGTAGTGTATTTACTGACTGGATTTGCTAACTTTTGGCATTCCAGGCGTTTTGATCCGGCAAGTTTTGTTTCCGTGAATCTCGGGGTCCCCGGATTACAGAACCTTAAATCCCGAAATCCCTTGATCATTATATTTTTCCGGGATTGGGAGCCCTACTACTCTACGAGACATCATCTTCAGTCGGTAATCTACAAAATTTCGTATCCTAAGATACATATTTCATCATTTGTTACTGTTATTAGCTTTCACATACAAAATAGAAATTATTATTGCTGTTATTTTTTATACGTAAAACTACTACTGTCCTGATTATCTCACAGGTTTTTTTGAATAGGGGATTAAAGAAGAGTTTTTGTGATATTCTAAAAACCGATAGATTTCGGAAACCATTATCATTAAAATTATTATACCGAAAAACGATAGTTTTTGGGTTGTCGGGGCTCCAGTGTCAATTAGCTGACCATGTTATTCATTCAATTATTTTGTCAGTAAATGTAGACTGCCTAAGGTATTAAAATTACAAAAGGCATCAACATGATAGCAATACAATAAAAGCGGATCAAACATACCAAATAACAGTCGCAACTTTTACTATCGGTCGAAAAAGTATTGAACCCTGGTTTTGAAGGGTCATAAGTGGTAACCCTAAAGCAACTAACAAACAAATTTGAAATAAACTTTGTTATTCTTCCAAATAATTTCTACATAACATAACTTTCAAAATAATTTGCCTGTGGGCTACAAGAGCACGACACAACTGAAAAAATGTTTGATACAAAAAACGCTCGTCATTTCGACTTTTGTCCAGATGGCCAAAAAAAAACAAGCTTTGCCCCTATCGTAAGTTAACTTAACAACCAGTCTATAGATTTGATTTTGTGCATTAGTAAATTTCTATAAAGGCAGCAAACAATGTTATTAAAAAAGCAAATATCATATAATAAGGACGAAACGAATCGTCTTATTTTACTTAATACGTATATTGGAATAGCATCACAATTGAGTTGTTAGTTAAGGAGACCATTAGCGAGCGAAAAACAACAGCCGATTAGCTGTTTTTGGTAATTATATTACATTAATAGTTATTGTTTAAATGAATGTCCATATCTTTATGAAAACATAACAATTTTTAAATAAAAAAAGTATTCCAAATTGCCACCCAAGGCAGCTCATAATATTATCATATGTATACAAGTAGGTATATAAATCTTCAGGTAATTATTTATATACATACGTAAGTACACGTCAATTGCTGTCCTAACAGTTGAAGTAGTCAAGATTGGACATCATTTCTTTACTATTTCAGACAAAAGCTTTAACTGCACAATAGACAAGTAGAAAGATGTGTAATAAATTGCGATTTGTCAAAATACACATTAGCATCATATGTTGTAAAAAGAACTTAAAAGATGGAGGGTTTCTATGAAACGTGCTTTAGATTGTTTAATATCCATCAATAAGCAATAAAAGTTCATTTCATGACACGAAACCTGCTACGAAATACGTGCAGATTTTTTATTCATCGCAACGGACAAATTTGTAGGTACTATTTAATTGTAGAAAATACAATAATTAAAGTATTTTTACTATTGTTATAAAATTTAAACTGCACGTTTTGAAATATGGTCAAACTTATTAATTTGTGTTGTGATCCTTACCGGTTTTATATAGGTACTGATTAACACTTTTTTATTTAAAATTTAATTAGGAAATACAGTTAAAATATTGTTGACGTTGGTCCGTCATCGAGCAAACTGATAAGTTCTGTACATAGAGAAAAAAGACAGCAACATCTATGAGCATTATCGTGATGAACCAATGTTTTCATAAGAAATAATATATAAACAATTAAAATAATACATTTTCCCAAAAATTAAAAACAATACGTCTGCTATTTTAAAAATACCAAAATTTTAAAAGACCGACGTAAGAACAAAAATACAACATAGATTAAACTCCGGCTACTGAGTGGATAACTGGTTCTTAATTGTCGCAAACGGTGATCGATTTAAAAATCGCAATAAAACGCATATAAAATACTGTGCGAACGGCTTAAAATGGTCTTCATGATATATGGAAATAAAAGGGGGGTTAAACGCATGTTTTTTGTTTAGTCATTGCTGAGTTATAAGCATTCAAACACAGGGCGCAATGCTTTTGCAACCGGTAGTAGTCATAAATTGCCAATATTTACAACAATTTAACAAAATTAAAACGGCTAAACACGTTAACAAACTACCAAACAATTAACATTATACCAAAATGATACAAAACATGAGTGTAACATGAAATACGCAATACATGAAAGCGACAATTAAAGAAAAATAACTCGCTAATATCAGTCGCACCTATGGTAGTATTACTTAATTCGATTGAGTTATTACAACCTACATTTAATAGAAAACTGAAGATATTAACTCAAACTTTCAGTATCCGATCGCAACCTCATGGCAGCGGAGACATTTTTTTCAATAATGCGTTTTTTGCTTCGCAATAATGGTGCTGTGTACTAGAAAAAATTAATTTAACATTTAAATAAAATCGAACAGTTTAATTTACCACCTAAATATACCACCTAACCGGCAACCGCACTATGTTGATACATTGCATTAAACGAACGCTGAGGTCAGTCGAAAACACCGTGTACGGCCGATACTATTCTATCTCAACACCGTACAAATGAGGGTGAAACAAACAAAACCGGTTTAGACACCAGTTACCGATGATGCCAAATCAACTGGGGGTCGTATCATCGATGGCTTGGTATGAAGGTATACACCGTCAGTATACACGTTGCAGCGCCACCCGCGGCGACGGTCAAGCACGGAACTAAAGTATACGAATTTGCTCCACATATTCATATCTATGGCGTCCTCCAAAAATTTGCCTATGGTTCATGTTCACACTTACGATCACATTTAGCACAGTTTAGCGATATGGCGCCCGTATACGGGCGCCATATCGAAACCGGGCGCCACATGTAATGGAATCGGTCAATTGAAGGACGCCGTATGTATAGCAGGATGTATATATATATATATATATATACATATATATATATATATATATATATATTAATGTGGTGTCCATCGTGCAAAGTATGAAAATTAAAGGTGTGGGAATAAGAGCCTCTTCAATTTTCAAAATTATTTATTAGTATACACGACACATGTTTCGGCTTAAGCAGCCATCATCGGTCCAATCTACAATAAGTCGAAAAATACAGACAATCGTTCGTAAAATTAAAATAGAAAACAAACTTACAGTCTTTAATTATGGTGCTCAACAAACATTATCAGAGCGGTCCAGGGGGGAGAAAACAATTGCAACGAGACGACACCAGCAGACTTGTGTTGGAACAATGAATGATTCAGCGAAAAACGAATCGAGAACGCAAAGCAGCGTCAAAATGAAATTAGGCTGCAGTGCAGGCAACCAGAATCACTAAAGGCGAACGAAAAGCAAACATTGTAAACAATCATAATATACAAAAACCAATCCAAACACACGCATTTGGCAAATACAAACGGACTAGACATAATCTAAAAATACATAGGGGAGTTAAAACAATTAGAACGAAACCGAAACAATAAAGTTCAAACTCAAACGTTGGCAACACGCTCTCGCAGAGGTTAGGTCGGAATGTGGGGAGATACGGTAAGCGAAAAAAGGGAATAGGTACAGCTAGTGGCAAAACAAAGAGGAGCGAAACACAAGAACAAGTCAAGAAAAGGCAAAACACACACTGAAGGTGTAAAAACGGTTACAACTACGTAAAAAGAGGTCTTGTAATAAAATTAAGTTGGTCATTAATAAGGTCACAATTGTTGTGGCCCTTATTACAACGGTGCAGTAAAGCAACACCATTGTAGTCAATATTATGTCCCGTGGCGATTCTGTGCTTGTATATGTTGGACATATGCTGGCTCTTGTGTTCCGCAATTCTCTTAGATAGTTTTCTGCCAGTCTGTCCAATGTACAGAGCGTCATACAACCATCATACAACCGATGGAATATACGCCAGTCTCGTCAAGGATGGTCCTTTTATTCTTATTGGTAGTAGAAAGGATCTGCAGGAGTTGGGTGTTTGTCTTAAATGCAGGAATAATGTTGTAAGGAGTGAGAGCCTTTGTCAATTTCAAATTTATACCATTAAACGTAAAAGGTCTATAACTGTTAGTGTTATTGTCATTGACCATTAATTAGTGTTATTGTTCACTTCAGACACAAGTAACGTGGGAAATTCGTCAAATGGGCGAAGTAAATAAAACTCCTTTTATCTGGTTCCAATTTTCGTCTTTAATTTAAGACTTCCTCAGGAACAAGCTAATACAATACAAACAAGGGCTTAATTACTGAAACGTCAAAATTTACAAATAACGGACAAAATGTTTCTACTTACAATTAGAGTATCATAAAAGTTTGCATAGCGAGAGGATCCCCGGAAAAATCATGTCAAATTATACACCGAACTCAATACACATTAAAATAACCAGGCAAAACCAACCACAAAACAAAATATTAATCGACACATGTCTTCACAACACAAAAGTAAACATAGCCCGACTGACCGAGTCCACAGTGAATACAGAAATGGCAAGGTCACCAACACTACCACCAACCCTATCGCGTTACTATTTGAAATTATTGTTTATCAAAAAAGAATAAATATTACTAAGTTGACTAGTGTCAGATTTAAAATTTAAACTATTTCTCATGTTAAGCTGAATATGGTACATTTCCAAAAACAATCTAGATTTATAATTATTTTCAACTGCAATAATTTTGGTATCCTCCCACTTCATATTATGGTCCATCTCGAGCGCGTGTTGTGCAACAGCACAGTTCTTTTTTCCTAACTTTAAATCGCTTTTTTGTAAAGCTAACCGGGATTTGAGCCATTGACTGGTTTGACCATAATATTCCATAGGACAACCACCACACGGAATACTATAAATAACATTGGATCTTAGAAAATGAGGGGTCTTGTCTTTTATCTTTGAGAATATACCACTGATTGTTCTATTATTACTAACAACAACACGGAAATCATCATACTGAACAAATGAACCAATCTCACTGAAAGATTTTCAACTTGAAAAAAATTCTTATACCTTACAGAGGGAGCTGTACAACCATCATCCATTGCGTGATCACGGAAGAGGCTATTAAAAATTAACCTCTGAACAAGAGCTCTAGGATACCCATTATTAATGAACATCTCACTCAAAACCCGCAAGTTGTCTCTAACAAAAGATTGATCACTAATGCACTTGTAACACCCCCGATAGGGGTGGGTTAGCCGAGCAGAGACTAGTATTTGAATTATCAGGTGGCTGATGTTAAAGGAATATTTTATGGGCGGAAATTTTATCTCATGCGAGTTTTGATCTTAATACCCGAGATAGTAAACTGCACACTTACCTGTTATTAAAGCTTTAGTCACCTGAATTTACTACTATATAAATCAAACAATACTTTAAAAAAAATGTATAAGTGTATTAATATAAAAATGCATTAAATTTACACAGAACTTTGTTCCATCAACCAATATAACAAAAACAACCCTCAAATCTACTACGCTACCCAACCAATGCAACTTAACTACAATTTGCTCGCGAAATTAAAGGCCAAAGTAAAACTCTAACTTACATAAATCAACCACATAAACTGGGTTCCTCACTTACAATTTTCACAAAAAATAATCTAGATCAGTAACCGTATACAATTCCGTCGAAAACTAAACAATCCTACATTACAAAAAAAAAAGAAACAACTATACCAACAACATATTAGCAAAACATGATAACTTAACATACCAGCCAGTTCGCTCTCTCTCGTAACCACGAAGATAATCCCCAATAAAATCGCCACCCCTTCTATAACCATTCGTAAAGGCAAGCAATTGCAAACGGACTCGCTTACCCTATTGCCTCGCTATCTCGTGGTGTTGGCGGAGGTACCAGCTCTCTTGCAGTCTGATGTATTCCGGACTCCCTGGGTTGTGATTCTGCTTTGTTTCCTCTTGACAGGACCTGGCCTTCGTCTTAACCCTGAAGATACTGGTTCTTCACCCTGTAGTTGCTGTACGCCTTCAGAGGTCCACCATCTAGCGAAGTCTCGGGATCCTGGTACTGCTTCCACCCTGAAGTCTGCACCCAACTCCCCAACTCAACACTGGCCCTTGAATGTCGTCGGACCGTCCTCGGGCTCCTATTTATACCTCCTTGGCTTAGCTTATCACCATGATTCAAGGCGTCTTGATGCCAGTCCGTGGGAACCGCCTGTTTCTTTGGTTCCCGAGTCAACATTTTTTCCGTTTGCTGTACTTCTAGTAGATTCGCCAGCCAAAACACCCTGATAGCAAAGCACCTATTCTTAATTTCATGCGTCGCCTGACTAGCCTTCTGTAAACTTTCCCAAGCGGATAGCGAGATTACTGCGCATTCCATCGGCTTGTTGCCACGATATTATATGTCTTGTAAAAATATTATAATTTGGTTTGGTGGTACGAGAGAGAGTGATATGGGAACTAATTTCTAACTTAAACTTATTCCTATGACCTGTTAATAATATAAGAAAACCTATCTAATTGACAAAGTTGTTGCCCCATCCTTACTTTAATAGTAATATTTTTAATATGTGTATCCCCGGTCGGTTACATTGCCCCATCCTTAAAAGCAAGATGGGCTACTTACTCCAAGTGCTCATCCTTTTCCACTCTCGACTTCAAATTACCAATTGAACTAACTGTAAAAATTGTACATACACAATACAAATACAAGTAAATACAAACAATATGTAAGCAAATCGTCCTGATCATCAGGGTTGTAGGGCACCACAATCGTACTACGCGCATCACTCAGACGGCACTTTAACCGTTCACTCACTACGACACTCGGGTTGACTGCAACCAGCGGGATTCCCCAGCGAGGGGTGGGTACAGCTGCCCAGGACCCTCCTTGGTGTAGTCGGTTGTGTGGCGGCCATCTTTCGGACTGGCTGGGCCCTGGACCCGTCGGGTATCAGACAGGTCAGGTTGAGAAGGTACCGTGATGGGGTTTGTAGGGGCTTCTCTGGAACTGGGCCTTGACGCTCGATTTCTCTGGATCAGCCATACGGTTAGCAAGTCCCAGAGACTCGCAAGAATTGCAATACCGCACCCCAGTGCGCGGAATAGGAAGTAGCCGTTCAGCGCTTCAGTGCTTGCAACCTCGGACGACAATGGCAACGCTAATTAGACCAGGGAATTGACCTCCACGCCAGACTGGGACCTCTTCAGCAGTCTCCTTGGGAACGTGCGGAAGTAGCACAATACCTTGATTGTGTATAGTGATATACACAATCAAAATTAAGCATACAACTAAACGAAAAGAAAACTAAATTTACCGCCCAGAAGGGGCTTTTTCCTGGCGGACATTAGGGGACTTTTACCCCACGCCGTCCATGCGGTGGCACAATTCTTCAGCCCAGCCACAGAGCTAACGCGTCCCAAAAGTAAAACATATCAAAGTACATCCCCTACAAAAACCAATAAGCAGAATAAAAATAAAATTTACTTTCCTTAGTTACTGGAGAGCTTGAAGGCAAGTGAAATCGTCCTTCAAACGCCCGGTGGACGTTCGGGCCTTTTTTACTCCGCGCCGTCCCTGCGGTTGTGATATTCTAAAAGCCCCCACAACAGGGCAAATCTAGACTCACACTATCAAAGAAAAATCCACGTGATTACTTTTAACCAACGCAAAAAAAACAAATAACCAAATAATCAAAAACAACCTAACAAATCAACTAGGGAGCTTGAAGGCAGATGAAAAATCGCTTCAAATTCCCGCCCCCCCCAGACTAGGTAATGATCAAAACATCAAATATTTCTTTAAATTTGGAAAAATTCAAATATATTTGAGAAATTGAAGGTAAGTGCATCGCTTCAATTTCTCGCTGCCCCATCTCTAATTTCTAATAAGACAATCTGTTCTGACCCGTCGGGGTCGTCGTTGAGCCAGTTGAGCCAGGTGGTTCCACTAGAGCATTGTTAGTCTGATTCTCCCGGTGGTCTTCGGCGGTAGGTGCTCCTTCTGCAATTGGCTCTGATTCCCCCAAATGCTATTCTTCCTAGTCACTACTGTCACTTTCCCAATACAGGTTTGCGTTTGCAGTACGCTCCACCGGATTTCCCTCCGCTACCTCCGGTTCCTCCATGGTCTCCTCAATAGTCGGTGTCATTTCGTTCTGAGTACTCGCTTGTCCTCTCTGGCCATTTCGCTGCTTTCTACTATTCTCCCAATTAGTGTGATAAGGCTTAAGTCGGTTGACATGCACAACTAACTCCTGACTCGCATTTACCCTCCGGATTAGGTAATTCACTGGACCTTGTTTATCGATGATCCTATAGGGCCCAGTCCAGGGTTGTGATAGTTTCTTGGACAGCCCTGGTTTATATTCTACATCCAACAATAAAACCAAATCTCCCAACTGAAATTCTTTTATCTTTGTTTTCTTATTATACTGCTTCGCTTGCATATTGGCTGTTGCTTCCAATCTATCTTGAACCGTACGGTAAACATCATTCATCCGAGCCATGAGTTCTGATACATAATTTTCGTCATAATCGTACCTTTGTCTTAATGGTTTGATGAAATCATCCAATGGTAATTCCATGTCCCGCCCATACAGCAAAAAATGAGGACTATAGCCGGTAGAGCTATGAAGAGTCGATCGATAAGCCACTAACACATATGGTAACCACAGATCCCAATCGCGTTGATTTCGACTAATATAATGAGACAATATATCCTTAAAGACCCTATGACTTCGCTCAATTAAGCCATTGCACTCCGGATGATAAGGTGTAGTTTGAACTTTCTTAATCTTTAGCAACTGGCATACTTCCTTCATTAACTGGGATACGAAATTTGTTCCTTGGTCAGTCAGCAGCTGACGGGGCGCCCCATGACGGCAAATTATATGAGTAACAAATGCTCGAGCTATGGTATCGGCTTTCTGGTCAGGGAGTGCTACCGCCTCGGGATATTTGCTAAAATGACCCTTGAATGTTAGGATATACTTGTTACCTTGCAGGGTTTGGACTAAGGGACCCACGATGTCCATTGAGGTTCGTTCGAAAGGGACAGTCATTTGCTGAAATTTTTGCAAAGGGGCTTTCTTCATGTGCGGAGACGTTTTCCTTCTGTTGCATGATTCGCATTGAAGACAATATGCCTTGATGTCTTTTATCATTTGTGGCCAATAAAAACGCTGCCTAATAAGACCGATTGTTTTTTGCTGACCGCCATGGCCGGCGAGTGGGAGATCGTGGTAGGTGTACATTATTCCTTTAATCAATTTTTGTGGGGCTACCAACAGTCCTGGGAGATTTGCACTAGTCCTATAAAGAACGCCGTCGCGATCAAGAAAAAAATCGTTACTGTTCCTTCCTGCCAAGAGATCCTCTCTAATAGTATTACAATACCCGTCTACCTGCTGCGCTTCGAGTATCTCCGCTCGGTCCCAAATTGGTAAGTACGTGTTCGGAACGACATTATTTACTACCACCTGACCCGGTGGATCAAACACATACACACTAATTGAGATTCCTGAGTTTTCAAATACTTCTTTAAGTAATTTCTCTATACGATCCAATTTACATTTATCCGCCCCACAACCAAAACTTATACTTTCCATCTGCTAACATAAGAGTCCTTAGTGATACTAATGTTCTGTTAATATTCTGAAATGTCGGTTTCTCAAAGTACCTACGCTTAGTTATCAAATTGTAAATCGTACGTCCTTTCGAGATTAATTCCGCGACCTCTCCTACTTTCTTCCCCGAAACTCTTAACTCCCTAACCATCCCGAACCTCCGTCTAAATTCCACTGCAATCCCTGCTCCAATAGCGAAGTCTTCGGATACACAATGAGCGAACGCGTAATCATCTGGAGCAGAGAACAGATCGCCCTGCATTTGTGTAAGTTTAAAATTGTTTTTGAGCGAACAATCCATCTGAACAACTTCCACCCGACTCAAGGCATCCACATTCCCATGTCGTACTCCATCAACGTAAGGGCCCACCTAGCAAGCCTGGAACTGGGATCCTTCAGCTGCATCAACCACCGAAGGGGGCGGTGATCAGTTATCACCGAGAATCTTCTCCCATACAGATAACAACGGAAGTGTTTAATTCCAAAAACAACCCCCAAGCATTCTTTTTCTGTGGTACTATAATTTTGTTCTGGTTTGTTCAGTTTCCGACTTGCGAATGCCACTGGGTTTTCGAGGCCATACCTAAGTTGACTTAAAATGGCACCCAGTCCTGTATTACTAGCATCAGTTGCCAAAATGAACGGTTCATCGAAATTTGGTGTTATTAAAACCGATTCCGAAGTCACGGCAGCTTTCAATCAATCCACCGCAGCACGCTCCTGGGGACCGACGACAAAGGGGACGTCCTTCCGTGTTAGGTTTGTAAGAGGCCGGGCAATCTCTGAAAAGTTTTTGATGAATTTCCTATACCAACCCACAAGTCCTAAAAACTCTCGACAATTTTTTACTGATCTGGGAACAGGAAAATTAATAATGTCCTTTATCTTATCGGGGTCCGGCTTAATTCCAGACGGAGTAATAATATGACCCAAATATTTAACCTGATGGACCAAAAAATGACATTTTGATGGTTTCAATTTGATCTTGGCTTCCCGCAATCTTTCAAATACCATCCTCAATTTCTCCAAATGATCATCTACTCCCTGACTGCTGAATACGATTATATCGTCCAAGTAAACTAAGCAGGGCGTTCCGATTAAATTTGACAATGTATAATTCATAAATCTTTGGAAAGTTGCGGGGGCGTTAACTAATCCAAACATCATTCTATTGCTTTCATAATGACCAAACGGGGTAGAAAATGCAGTCTTCTCTTTGTCTTCCTCGGCTACTTCAATTTGATGGTAAGCGGCTGATACGTCAAAAACACTAAATAGGCAAGCATCCCCTACCAAATCTAAAGTTTCTTGCAAGTGAGGTAACGGGTAGAAATCCTTTTTTGTAACACTGTTAAGCCCACGATAATCTATACATAATCGATGTTTCATTGTTCCGTCCGGCAGTTGTTTGTTTACAATAACCACTGGCGCTGACCATGGTGATTGCGATGGCACAATGATTTCTTTCTTTAGCAGTTGATCAATTTCTTCTTGTAGAATTTCTATCTGCGCCACTGGTACTCTATACAGCCTTTTTGTGATCGGTGGTACATTTTCTGTTATGATCCTATGCTTAACCTTGTGCGTCATGGAGAATTCCTCTTCGCCCTCCAAGAATATTTCAAAATAGTCTTCGAATAATCGGATAACTTCTTTCTTATCTCTAGTTCCCAAATGTTCTAAGTCCGCTTGTTCTTCAATCCATTTTCCTTTATTTTGAACGACCCCTACTACTACATCTTCGGTTCCAGGCTTATCCAATGTCGATTTTTTGTCATTTCCAAGCGTACATTCATATGCGTAACCTATCTGATTATTACGTGTTAGCCTAATCGACCGATCTCCCAGATTCATTACTGGCAAAAACTTCTCTTTTCCCCGAGACACAACGGCCTTTCCTATCACGAGACTATCCTTACCGAACACATTACTGCCTTCCAAGAAAATATTTTCTCCCAATCCCTCATCGTCCACTGATACCTTGATTATTCCTTCTGTCAGGGGCTCGATTACCACCGGGCTACAAACTAAAACTCTCGGGGCGTCGTTTAGCTCTTTGGTATGTTCCACTGGATCTACCAATCTAGTTTGTTCTAAGCTTTCACCCTGTTCGTGACTCTTCTTGCCCCGTTGGGGCATTGTTTTCTAACTCGCATTCTTTGGTCGGTTTCTCCGATTGAGTATTCTTTTTACGTCGGCAGTTGGGGATTTATTTTCTAATGACCCATCCTGTAACCCAGTCCTTTCGCACCCTCTGGGCAGCTACCCTTTCCTTAAACTTTCGGTTTCATCATCGTCGCTGCTGACTTCTCCGCCTTCGGGAGTTAAGATGTTTACGTTGACCTCGATCGGGTGATGAAACTCTTTCCTCGTCGGAACAACCTCAAAGTTACGCATTTTTGTCGTGCCTTCATCCTTGACTACCGTAATTTCGTCAAGATGGGAGGTTGTGGTTCCTAGAGGTGTGGTCCGCCTTCCCTTAGCTATCTCAGGTTGCTGCCTATTGGTTGTTTCGGCTAGTATTTCCTTCCGGGGTCCTGAGGCACCTACGCAACAAGAATGACGGGACTGACCCAAATTTGATAAGTTACCAGCTATACTGGCCGACAAAGCCGGATTAGGGTGCCTTAGCCCGCCTAACCTTTTGTTCGATAGTGCAGTTTGAATATCTGCCGCATTTATCACCGAGGGTTTTGCTAGGGAAGATTTGACGTTATTCCCTTCCTGTACGATTTCAGCAAGGCCGACATCGGATTCCGTCATCAACTTACATGTGGTACCGAGAATTCTAACTAACTGCTGCGAATAGTCTAACACCACCTGATTAAAAGTTAAAAAGTCCCTACCTAGTATACCGTCAGATCTTAGCCCTAATTCGTTAGGACATACAAAACAATTAAATCTAATGTTACACTGATCTAGCTGAAAATTTGCATTTGTGATTCCTAGTATGCCAATCTCATGTCCCGTAATTCCGGTAATTCTTAGGTTTCCATACGGTGTCTTTTCCAAGTTTATTATTGGATTGGATCCCACTACATTCCTTCGCAGGATCGTTATTGGTGAACCGCTGTCAATCAAGAATATATACACGCAAGAATTTACCCCTAATCTTATGTAAGCTGGCGTTTCTATTGAAGACTGTAGATGTGGCACTATAACATTTGTCTCTGAGGCGCCCCTTAGTTCTGCTCGTCTCCAGCGTTGGGGCTCGCCGCTAGAGTCGAATCATTTAAAGCACCAACTTGTTGGGACTGGCGCGGCCTCTGCTGATGCCTGGGCAAAAATTGAGAGCAGTTACCTAACTGTGTCGAACCGCCGACAGCGTTTCGTCTTGGACCCGCTGCAGTTATACCATCGCCTGGCGATTTCGGACAATTTACCGCAATGTGCCCTGGCTGTTTGCACCTAAAGCAAGTAATGTCGCGAAAAGTTGGTAGAGTCCCTTGCCTCCCACCGCGTCCTTGCTGATTATTCTCCGACTTATCTGCACATCCCCGCGCAAAATGGCCTGGCTGTCCACATCTATAACAGATTATCCCTCGAGCCGGAGACTCCGCCTCACGATAAGGTGACCTTTCTAGACTATTAATCTGATGATAACGGCCGCGAATAAGCTCCTGATTAGTTTCCTCTAGTGCCGCTATATCTGCCAATTCATCAATTGTTTTGTTCCCTTGCAATAACAATGACCCGCAATGTTTTAGTAATTCCGGTTTGAGACCGACCCTAAATTGAATTGTAATACTATATCCTGCGTTTTGGAGGTTATTCCGGCCCAATCGGTAGGCGGGGCGCGCTCCCGTTCCAACTCTAAGCTCTCTTGCGTGATTAACTTAACACGAGTAAGAAACTCGTGTACATGTTCTTGGTCCCCCTGATACAATTTAGTCAAAGCTGCCAAAAGTTCACCGGGCGTCCGTTTTCTACTAAATTTTTTAATAAATTTTTCTTTAAACTCTTTGAAAGTCACTTCTTTAACCTGTAACGTTGCCTCCGACCTAACAAAATGGTATGCCGCATCTTGCAACCTATAGATAATTAAATCTAATAACTCCCTATCATTCCAACCTTCCAAATCCGCACGTCTCTCAATTTTAAAAAAATAATCCCTTATGTCTCCCTTCCCCGTATAAGGCTCCACAGTGTGACATATTTTTGCAAAGTTAAGCGACCGATTAGGCGCCCGCGTCTCTTCTCCGGTTGTCTGTTTTGCGGACGCGTCTACTGGCGGCGTATTATCGTTATCGCCATCCATAACTCACAACACACGTGTAAACTACTGACCCAGTTAAACTAATCACGGCGCGTGCCACAACAATCCTATCAGGTTACTTGAGAGAGAGCTAAACCAGTGACCACCAACAATTATAAGTCGAACAAAAGTTTCTTTCTTTTCAAAAAAAAAACAATTAAGTGTGCACAATTTCCTAATTAAAACACCCCACACCTGACACCATTGTGACACCCCCGATAGGGGTGGGTTAGCCGAGCGGAGACTAGTATTTGAATTATCAGGTGGCTGATGTTAAAGGAATATTTTATGGACGGAAATTTTATCTCATGCGAGTTTTGATCTTAATACCCGAGATAGTAAACTGCACACTTACCTGTTATTAAAGCTTTAGTCACCTGAATTTACTACTATATAAATCAAACAATACTTTTAAAAAAATGTATGTGTATTAATATAAAAATGCATTAAATTTACACAGAACTTTGTTCCATCAACCAATATAACAAAAACAACCCTCAAATCTACTTCGCTACCCAACCAATGCAACTTAACTACAATTTGCTCGCGAAATTAAAGGCCAAAGTAAAACTCTAACTTACATAAATCAACCACATAAACTGGGTTCCTCACTTACAATTTTCACAAAAAATAATCTAGATCAGTAACCGTATACAATTCCGTCGAAAACTAAACAATCCTACATTGCAAAAAAAAGAAACAACTATACCAACAACATATTAGCAAAACATGATAACTTAACATACCAGCCAGTTCGGCTCTCTCTCTCGTAACCACGAAGATAATCCCCAATAAAATCGCCACCCCTTCTATAACCATTTGTAAACGCCTTCAGAGGTCCACCATCTAGCGAAGTCTCGGGATCCTGGTACTGCTTCCACCCTGAAGTCTGCACCCAACTCCCCAACTCAACACTGGCCCTTGAATGTCCTCGGACCGTCCTCGGGCTCCTATTTATACCTCCTTGGCTTAGCTTATCACCATGATTCAAGGCGTCTTGATGCCAGTCCCTGGGAACCGCCTGTTTCTTTGGTTCCCGAGTCAACATTTTTTCCGTTTGCTGTACTTCTAGTAGATTCGACAGCCAAAACACCCTGATAGCAAAGCACCTATTCTTAATTTCATGCGTCGCCTGACTAGCCTTCTGTAAACTTTCCCAAGCGGATAGCGAGATTACTGCGCATTCCATCGGCTTGTTGCCACGATATTATATGTCTTGTAAAAATATTATAATTTGGTTTGGTGGTACGAGAGAGAGTGATATGGGAACTATATGGGAACTAATTTCTAACTTAAACTTATCCCTATGACCTGTTACTAATATAAGAAAACCTATCTAATTGACAAAGTTGTTGCCCCATTCTTACTTTAATAGTAATATTTTTAATATGTGTATCCCCGGTCGGTTACACACACTACCCTATTCCTCATGGCCACCAAAGTGTTGATCTTTTGACTAATAGGATGACTCGAAAGAAAATTAACAAACCTACCAGAGGCCGTTGGCTTCCTATACCAGTCCAATATATTGTTATTGGTGGCCGGGTCACGTATAACCTTTGTGTCCAAAAAAGGGACGCCGTAATCAGATTCCTCTTCAACAGTAAACTGTAGATGAGGATTGAAGTTGTTGAAAGTATTTAAAATCTCCTGTACTTTGTCTTGAGTTACAGCACATATTATGTCATCGACATATTTAAATAAAAAAGGGAGGCTAAAAGGTAGTCTATCAATACAAGTCTCTATAAGACAATCCATAACAAGCTGCGCCAGTATTGGACTTAATGGGGAACCCATAGGTGTACCAAAAATTTGCTTGTAAAACTTATCCTGAAAAGTGAAATAACTGAATAACTGAATAACTGAATAACTGAATAACTGAAATAACAATTGGTGTAAATAAAACGAATTAAATCAAGAAAAAGCTTCAGAGGTACATTGCAACAACTTCCGATGATCCCCCACGCAACACGCGCTCGAGATGGACCATAATATGAAGTGGAAGGATACCAAAA
Source organism: Melinopterus prodromus (assembly GCA_964023965.1). NCBI lineage: Eukaryota > Metazoa > Arthropoda > Insecta > Coleoptera > Scarabaeidae > Melinopterus > Melinopterus prodromus. Next base: position 25,452,023 of record OZ030396.1, read on the forward strand.
TTATTGCAGTTGAAAATAATTATAAATCTAGATTGTTTTTGGAAATGTACCATATTCAGCTTAACATGAGAAATAGTAAAATTATAAACCCCTAACCACAACAAGTATTTTAGAACCTAGGTTCTAAAATACTTGTTGTGGTTAGGGATTTATAATTTTATTATTAAGTTCGCCACAGTCTCCAAAATATTGTCATGAGAAATAGTTTAAATTTTAAATCTGACACTAGTCAAATTAGTAATATTTATTCTTTTTTGATAAACAATAATTTCAAATAGTAACGCGATAGGGTTGGTGGTAGTGTTGGTGACCTTGCCATTTCTGTATTCACTGTGGACTCGGTCAGTCAGGCTATGTTTACTTTTGTGTTGTGAAGACATGTGTCGATTAATGTTTTGTTTTGTGGTTGGTTTTGCCTGGTTATTTTAATGTGTATTAATTTCGGTGTATAATTTGACATAATTTTTCCGGGGATGCTCTCGCTATGCAAACTTTTATGATACTCTAATTGTAAGTAGAAACATTTTGTCCGTTATTTGTAAATTTTGACATTTCAGTAATTAAGCCCTTGTTTGTATTGTATTAGCTTGTTCCTGAGGAAGTCTTAAATTAAAGACGAAAATTCGAACCAGATAAAAGGAGTTTTATTTACTTCGCCCATTTGACCGAATTTCCCACGTTACTTGTGCCTGAAGTTGTTACAAAGTCACGGTCGTTATTTCGTTTACACTGTATTGGTCCTGATGGGTTTCTACAAAGACATCAACACGAGGTATGGTGCAGTTGCATCTCACACCCTCAAAACTTGGGCTTCAATCAACATCAAGTTAGCTAATGCGAGGAACAGAAGGATTTTCCTTCTAAATTGTCGGAGGAGTCATGTCAAACCGGATCATATTGTGAACGGATCGAAGAATCTCCTTCAACTGCTAGATTGTAACGATAGAACGCTTGCACGAAGAGTGGAAGCTTTCAACTGCAGATTGGGTATCAAGATTATTAATTTCGAAATTCAAATTACTATTAAGAATATTGATGTGTTGGATGAACGTTTGAGTAAGATTGTAGAAAGAGCCAGAGGGTTATTGCCTATTTGTGTATTTCAAGAATACTCATGTCGTATGACTTTTAAATTTGATAAACATTTTTCTAAGATCAAGAATAAAAACATAAAGAAGCTTAATAAACTCAAATCGGAAGTGATTAATGTTAAACCCTTCAGGAATAACTCAAAATGGTTCAAGAATCTAACAGACATACCGATTCCTGAAGATATTAGTAACTTCTTGTCATTGGGTCCAAAATTCAGTATAAGTGCTACTCATAACGATGTACCCATCGCTGTTTTGCTATCACAGGTGGAGAATATTGTACAGGCAATGCCCTCTGACCAACAGGATTTTTATAGGGCTCGAGCTACCAACATGATAACCAACTCGTATCTGTCGGATGCTTCACATCCCATACAGTCAATTTCACCTTTCGATTCAATTTATAGAAAAACTTTAGCATTTTTGAGAAATAAACCAAACATTTTGATAACGAGAGCGGACAAGGGTGGCACGACGGTTGCGATGTGTAGGGATAGTTATGTTGCTGGATCTTTGGATCTGTTGAGTAACAAGGCGGTCTACCAAAATCTTAGCAGAGACCCCACTATCACTGTTCAAAAGAAAAACAATGACTTTGTTAACTTGCTAAAAAATAAAAAAAACTAATTAACAACGAGACGGCAAGTTCCCTCATCAAATATAATTCAATTCCAGCAAAGTTTTATGGTCTTCCAAAGATTCATAAACCCGACGTGCCTCTCCGTCCCTATAGTCTCGTCGATAGGATCACCAACTTATGCACTTTCAAAGTTTTAAGCTGATATCTTACAAACATCCCTTCAGGATGATGAAAAGAATAACATTAAGGACACTTTCACTTTTTGTAAATTGATGGAGCGAAAAAGGTTACCTCCTGGCTATGTTCTTGTATCTTTGGATGTCGTCTCACTCTTTACAAATATACCGCTGGATCTAATAATTCAGACTGTGACAGATGTGTGGGGGATCATCGGAAGTTGTTGCAATGTACCTCTGAAGCTTTTTCTTGATTTAATTCGTTTTATTTACACCCATTGTTATTTCACTTTTCAGGATAAGTTTTACAAGCAAATTTTTGGTACACCTATGGGTTCCCCATTAAGTCCAATACTGGCGCAGCTTGTCATGGATTGTCTTATAGAGACTTGTATTGATAGACTACCTTTTAGCCTCCCTTTTTTATTTAAATATGTCGATGACATAATATGTGCTGTACCTCAAGACAAAGTAGAGGAGATTTTAAATACTTTCAACAACTTCAATCCTCATCTACAGTTTACTGTTGAAGAGGAATCTGATTACGGCGTCCCTTTTTTGGACACAAAGGTTATACGTGACCCGGCCACCAATAACATTATATTGGACTGGTATAGGAAGCCAACGGCCTCTGGTAGATTTGTTAATTTTCTTTCGAGTCATCCTACTAGTCAAAAGATCAACACTTTGGTGGCCATGAGGAATAGTGTAGTGTGCATTAGTGATCTATCTTTTGTTAGAGACAACTTGCGGGTTTTGAGTGAGATGTTCATTAATAATGGGTATCCTAGAGTTCTTGCTCAGAGGTTAATTTTTAATAACCCCTTCCGTGATCACGCAATGGATGATGGTTGTGCAGTTCCCTCTGTAAGGTATAAGAAACTTTTCAAGTTGAAGATCTTTCAGTGAGATTGGTTCATTTGTTCAAGAATGATGATTTCCGTGTTGTTGTTAGTAATAATAGAACAATCAGTGGTATATTCTCAAAGATAAAACACAAGACCCCTCATTTTCTAAGATCCAATGTTATTTATAGTATTCCGTGTGGTGGTTGTCCTATGGATTATTATGGTCAAACCAGTCAATGGCTCAAATCCCGGTTAGTTTTACACAAAAGCGATTTAAAGTTAGGGAAAAAGAACTGTGCTGTTGCACAACACGCGCTCGAGATGGACCATAATATGAAGTGGGAGGATACCAAAATTCTTGCAGTTGAAAATAATTATAAATCTAGATTGTTTTTGGAAATGTACCATATTCAGCTTAACATGAGAAATAGTTTAAATTTTGAATCTGACACTAGTCAAATTAGTAATATTTATTCTTTTTTGATAAACAATAATTTCAAATAGTAACGCGATAGGGTTGGTGGTAGTGTTGGTGACCTTGCCATTTCTGTATTCACTGTGGACTCGGTCAGTCGGGCTATGTTTACTTTTGTGTTGTGAAGACATGTGTCGATTAATGTTTTGTTTTGTGGTTGGTTTTGCCTGGTTATTTTAATGTGTATTGATTTCGGTGTATAATTTGACATGATTTTTCCGGGGATGCTCTCGCTATGCAAACTTTTATGATACTCTAATCGTAAGTAGAAACATTTTGTGCGTTATTTGTAAGTTTTGACATTTCAGTAATTAAGCCCTTGTTTGTATTGTATTAGCTTGTTCCTGAGGAAGTCTTAAATTAAAGACGAAAATTCGAACCAGATAAAAGGAGTTTTATTTACTTCGCCCATTCGACCGAATTTCCCACGTTACTTGTGTCTGAAGTTGTTACAAAGTCACGGTCGTTATTTCGTTTCCACTGTATATATATAGATGGAAAACAGATTTATCGACGGTAAGATATTAAAGGAGAAAGGTAATTTGTCGGGCAATTCCGCCATACGAAGAAGCAACCGTAGACACGTGTTTCGGACTATTAGTCCTCATCAGTACGGTATAGCCAAGGAGTAAGATGGACACTCAGTGGAAAAAAACACTCAAATGGAGACCAATGTCGCATTGTCGCAATGTCGCATTGGGTGCCCAATGTCGCCAATTGGTGCTTCAGGTGCGTCACAATTGGTCCATCTTACTCCTTGGCTATACCGTACTGATGAGGACTAATAGTCCGAAACACGTGTCTACGGTTGCTTCTTCGTATGACGGAATTGCCCGACAAATTACCTTTCTCCTTTATATATATATATATATATATATATATATATATATATATATATATATATATATATATAGAATCAAACTAAAGAAGCGAATGATAATTAACCCAGGTGAGGATAATTTTTGGAAAAAACACCTCCGCCTGGATTTGAACCAGGAACCCTCCAATTGCCGGTTGAAAGCTCTCCCAGTTGAGCTACAGAGGCGATGGAAATTTATAGGATTTATTTGTCACTTCAGGACCTGCAATCCGAGTTTTCGAATTAAACAAACCCGTCGTGACACCTATTGGGGCTAGATGGAAGTTTGGTAGCTAGGAATCGCTAATGTTTATTGCTAAACAGCTCATATAGATGAATAAATTCAAGGGAAAATGGTTATTACGTAAACTCGTCAGTAATATAGAATCAAACTAAAGAAGCGAATGATAATTAACCCAGGTGAGGATAATTTTTGGAAAAAACACCTCCGCCTGGATTTGAACCAGGAACCCTCCAATTGCCGGTTGAAAGCTCTCCCAGTTGAGCTACAGAGGCGATGGAAATTTATAGGATTTATTTGTCACTTCAGGACCTGCAATCCGAGTTTTCGAATTAAACAAACCCGTCGTGACACCTATTGGGGCTAGATGGAAGTTTGGTAACTAGGAATCGCTAATGTTTATTGCTAAACAGCTCATATAGATGAATAATTTCCCTTGAATTTATTCATCTATATGATCTGTTTAGCAATAAACATTAGCGATTCCTAGTTACCAAACTTCCATCTAGCCCCAATAGGTGTCACGACGGGTTTGTTTAATTCGAAAACTCGGATTGCAGGTCCTGAAGTGACAAATAAATCCTGTAAATTTCCATCGCCTCTGTAGCTCAACTGGGAGAGCTTTCAACCGGCAATTGGAGGGTTCCTGGTTCAAATCCAGGCGGAGGTGTTTTTTCCAAAAATTATCCTCACCTGGGTTAATTATCATTCGCTTCTTTAGTTTGATTCTATATTACTGACGAGTTTACGTAATAACCATTTTCCCTTGAATTTATTCATCTATATGAGCTGTTTAGCAATAAACATTAGCGATTCCTAGTTACCAAACTTCCATCTAGCCCCAATAGGTGTCACGACGGGTTTGTTTAATTCGAAAACTCGGATTGCAGGTCCTGAAGTGACAAATAAATCCTGTAAATTTCCATCGCCTCTGTAGCTCAACTGGGAGAGCTTTCAACCGGCAATTGGAGGGTTCCTGGTTCAAATCCAGGCGGAGGTGTTTTTTCCAAAAATTATCCTCACCTGGGTAAATTATCATTCGCTTCTTTAGTTTGATTCTATATTACTGACGAGTTTACGTAATAACCATTTTCCCTTGAATTTATTCATCTATATGAGCTGTTTAGCAATAAACATTAGCGATTCCTAGTTACCAAACTTCCATCTAGCCCCAATAGGTGTCACGACGGGTTTGTTTAATTCGAAAACTCGGATTGCAGGTCCTGAAGTGACAAATAAATCCTATAAATTTCCATCGCCTCTGTAGCTCAACTGGGAGAGCTTTCAACCGGCAATTGGAGGGTTCCTGGTTCAAATCCAGGCGGAGGTGTTTTTTCCAAAAATTATCCTCACCTGGGTTAATTATCATTCGCTTCTTTAGTTTGATTCTATATTACTGACGAGTTTACGTAATAACCATTTTCCCTTGAATTTATTCATCTATATATATATATATATATATATATATATATATATATATATATATAAGGAAAAAGGTTATTTATCGGGCAATTCCGTCATTCGAAGAAGCAACCGTAGACACGTGTTTCGGACTATGTGTTTGGGCCTGGGGTGTCCGTCACCTCCGGCGCGACGTCACATCTTGTCTTCGAATCCTGAAGATGTTGTGACTGAAGCACCAAATTGGTGACATTGGGCACCCACCTTATGGTCTCCATTTGAGTGTTTTTTCCATTGAGTGTCCATCTTACTCCTTGGCTATACCGTACTGATGAGGACTAATAGTCCGAAACACGTGTCTACGGTTGCTTCTTCGAATGATGGAATTGCCCGATAAATAACCTTTTTCCTTGAATATCTTACCGTCGGTAAACGTTTTCCATCTATATATATATATATATATATATATATATATATATATATATATATATATATATATATATATAAAATTAAGAGAATATTCGTCGGGTATACGATCAGGTAAGAAAGAAAATTCTGTTCTTAAATTATGCTATATTTCGAAACTATAATTCGTTTCTTCTACAGGCAATTTCTACAACAACAAACATCAGATCACAATCAAAATACCAAAATCACTACTACAATACTTACAAACTGAGTTCTTAAAACCAACGGACATCGGAAACAGGCAATACATGTTACATTGAACACAAAATGGTCGACATTGCGGACAAAAACGTGCGTACACCTATACGGTTACGAGAGAACAGATACGATTATACGGTGCCTGGAATGCGTTTCCGAAAAGACAAAACATACAGAGGTTAGGCGAACAACTATTGCCAATAGTTCGGTCAAAGTTTAAAATTTTTAAATTACTAGAAACATATTGAAAAATTATCTTTTAACTGCTTTTCTCTATTCCTGTCTAATTCTATTACAAATGAATAAATACTGCTCAAATTATCGACATCAGTTTTAAAATTCACAGCATTCCCAGTGGTCTTTATGTGGTACATCTCCAGAAACACACGTCCATAGTAATTAGACTCTCTATCCAATACCCTGACACTTTCAAAATTAAAGGTGTGGCCGAGAGTTAGTGAATGGTTAGATAACGCGCATCTTTGTTTACGTGTGTTGCAATCACTTCTATGCAGTGATAAGCGGTTCATTAACCATTGAGAGGTGATGCCAACATATCTACCATCACAATGATTGCAGTCTATGCAATAAACTACGTTAGACTGGTAAGGTAAAGGGTCGCGGTCTTTAATATTACTGAAAACTTTCTTAATTTTATCAGGGTAATGAAAAATGATCTTCTTATTGTCGGGTAATACTCTGGCAAAAATGTGTTTTAATTTGTTACTAACTATAGGGATTGATGTTAATTTTAAAAAGGTGGGGATGGGTTTAACTTCAGCAGGGACATCGAAAATGCTTATGACATAATTATTGTTGCTATTGGTAGAAAAGAGAAGCTTATTTAGCAATTTTACGGTGAAACTATTGTTCATGAAAATGATTTTAACTTCGACAAAGCTGCACCACAAAATTCCGGGCTAGAAATCCTTTCTATTCTGTGCCTCATTCCCATGACTTTGTTGCTAAAACTATGGTTCGAATAAAAGTTGATGTACCTACCTGAATAAGTCGGCTTAGTGTACCAGTCCATCAACAATTTGTTATCCCCACTCCGTATCAATCTACAATCAAGGAAGGGGATGCAATTATCATTCTCAACCTCAACAGTAAACTGGACATGGGGATCAAAGTTATTAAAAATGTTCAACGTGGTATCGATACCGTCACGGGGCACACAGGTTATGAGATCGCCCACAAATTTAAACATGAAGGGTAGTTTAAACGGTAACATGGGAATAACACTGTCGAGTACAAAATCCATGACTACAGTAGCCAGAATAGGACTTATAGGAGCACCCATGGGCGTACCAAATTTCTGACGATATATTGTGTTTTGAAATGAAAAATAAGTGTTGGAGAATACAAAATTACAAACTTCCAGGAGAGAGTCAAGGGTGAATTTGCAGTTAACGGCAATCAACTCCCAATTATTTCTGATAGTACACGCGACCAACGTCCAAGGAATATTAGTGAACAAACTGACCACGTCCAAAGAAATCAGTATGAAATCATTGGGCACAGTCACGTCTCTCATCCTATCTACAAAATCAAACGTATCCCTTACATTGTATTGGGTGCGGCTACCTAAGGACTCACTCAGGAGAGAAGCTAAAAAACGGGATAAACGATACGTAGCTGAACCACAGGCAGATATTATGGGTCTAAGGGGAACATTGACTTTGTGAATCTCGGGCAGAAAATAACATTTGCTTAAACAAGCATTATTGATACACAAAGATTGATAATTATCTTTTTCTATGTAATTTTTATTCTTAAGTTCAAGTAACAAATTGTTAGTTTTCCTTTGAAGAATTTGCAATGGATCTTTGTTTATTACCTGGTAAATCTGAGTATCATTTAACATATCAACGCCCTTACTGATATAAACATCTTTATCCAAGATAACAGTCACTGAACCCTTATCCGCCGTCGTTACCAAAATATTTTCATTCTGCTGAAAAAAGGATCTAGTTTTCCTTAACATGTTATTAAGATTGTTATTCAGCCACGTATCGGTACGATCACTAAGTAAAAAATTAGTTAAGATATTCGCTCCTCTAGCCCTCAAGTTATCCCTGTCCTCCTCTGGACAAGCTGACAATACACCCTCAAACTCCATCAACAATCTCCTGACATTGACACTCTTACTGTTAACTGAAAGACAAAACTTAGGACCCAGCGAAAGAAAATCAAGAATGTCACAAGGGACATTTCTATTTTGATTGTGATCTGATGTTTGTTGTTGTAGAAATTGCCTGTAGAAGAAACGAATTAATAGTTTCGAAATATTGCATAATTTAAGAACAGAGTTTTCTTTCTTACCTGATCGTATACCCGACGAATATTCTCTTAATTTCTTAAATCATCGATCGAAAAATTTGCCCTCAATTTCACTTATATATATATGTAAATACCTATATATTATGAGCATTGCTATCACATGCAAACGAAGTTCACACCATGCTGTCACAAGCAGGTTTATATTATCTACGATAATATGTTATATTTTCTACTTTGCGTTCGTTATGAACTCATAACGAAACCGGTTTCGGTGTCGTTATGAAAACACTAGGTCACAAACATATTTTGGTGACTTTTAGTTTTCCAAGAATTGATGATATTGACGTCAAGTGTCAAATAAGGCTGACATCTCAATCGGTATTGGCTCGAGTCAGTCGCAATTTTTTATTTTACTACAATCACCAACTGTTGAATATGAAACTACTCTAGATTGTAAGATGACAACCGCAATTTTCGAAATATGTGTATATTTAATGTCGCAAAGTAGAAAAAATAGTATATAACACTCGTTTTATAAGACGTATTGGCGAACTCGTTCCATTTGGGCACTCCTCGCTACGCTTGTCGTGACCAAAACTAGTCGTGCGCCAATTTTTGTCTTATAAAACTTGTATTATAATATACTATTATATACACATAGAATATTGGTCTCCCTAGCAAGCTAATGACCAACTATGCTGTCACCAGCAAGTTCTTATTATCTAATAATAATTTATTATATTATATACCATATAATATTGCTATCACAAGCAACGTAATTGCCAACTATGCTGTCACAAGCAAGTTTTTCTTATCTGATGATATTGTATTATATACCTATAATTCGAGCATTGCTAACATAAGCAAGCTAATTGCAAGATTATTGTAAATACTGCTGTCACAAGCAGGTTTTAAAATTATCTACTGATAATATGAATTTTATTGACGGTCTTGTGTTCACAACCAAGTCCATTTTTGCTCACCTTCTACAATTTCATTGTCCTCAGAATCCGAGAAATTCTCTTCTCGTCGGACTTACTGTGATGTAGATGGGATATCTCTCCAATCTGGTTCATTCCTAATGGAAACAATCTCTGACCTCTTCGCCCTCTGAGCTGGAAAGTGCCGTTTCCTTTTTCTTTCCATTTAATTTCGACAGCTTCTTCTTTAACTTTAAAATGTCTCGGTCCACCGAATAGTCATTGCCGCTATCGTTCCTATGCCGTTTTTTAGATGATTTCGGCATTTTTAATACACAACATTTTATCACTGTGCGAAACGATACGTTCGATTCAGCACACAAACGGTGAATGAAATAGTGAATCAGGCATATGTCCGCAGCCGGCGCAGCAGGTAGTTTTTTCAGTTTTTTATCTAAACGTGTGGTCTCAGTACAAGGAATGAGGGAACTACAAATATATTATTTATGAGGCGAGGCTGAAACATAATTTAATTTCAACCGAATTGAATGAACTATATTTAATATTTAAACGCTCTCTCCTGGTACTCCATTAGCTTTACCCGATCGATCAAATCATAATTAGTGCGCCTTAAAAATTACAATGAAAGTTGATTTTATATATTATACGACCAACCATGGCATAGTAGTCTTGAGTATTCCCTAAAATGCAAAATAAAAATCTGGGCTAAACTCCAAATAAAATTCCTTGGTTTGTTTCTGAGTTATATTACTACAAAAAAGATCTTGAATTGATAGGTACCTACATATTATTGTTGCAAGTGTGCACTGTGACATCGCGGTACTGTAACGGTCTATGCGAGGCTTCCTTGTATTTTATACAGCTCGTAAATTGTGGTCATTTAATTTGTTATTTAAGATATTTTAAGCAAAAAATAATTTTAATTGAATTCATCCACAGGTAAAAATTTGCACAGCGACATTTGAAAAGAGAATGCGTACTTCTTTATTAATACTAACATTATTCGAGCTTCTTGAATTTAATGAAGCTAGCGTTTGTAACCAAACTATTGTACATGCACTGTACAACGTGCTCCCAAATATCTGGGTTGTTTATTTTTCACGTTCCACGGGTAACTCCAAAAGAATAATGAGATAAAGTAGCAGCACGTCACCTGTATTATAAATCTGTAAACAGAGTACATTGAAAATCATCCTCATCTCATCTCTATTATTAGAGCCCTGGACACATACTATATCTCTCTCAGCGCTTTACTAACACTGATTTGACCATACCACCGCATCGCTAGAAGTAGTCATACATTGTAATTTAGCTAATCAAAAACGTTGATAATTAATGAATAATGAATAAGGTTACATTTCTGCTGTAAACAGATATACTAAACGAATTTTATTTCAATATTAAAACTATATAACAATATAAATAAACTATAATAAATAAAGTTCTTATGTCAGTCTTTTACGAGATTACATTAACACTACAAGGAAACTGATACGTATGCGTATATTAAATATGAGTTTTCTCACATAACTAATATAATTATAGTAAACTGCAAATCAATACGGTTGGTACTGGAACTGGTCGGTGAATAATTTACAGTTGGTTAATAAATATTAATCACTCTATTTGCAGACCTCATCAACGTTATCCATGTTTTCCCTGTCCCTCAATATAACCTCGGTTTTCATACAAATTACGGTAGTCTGCTCTTCGTTTAACATAGTCCAATACAGATCACCATCCAGCTAAAATAACACGTTAATTGAATTTGAATGCATTTCTCCTTAAAACAATAAAATCGTCATACTGAATTACTTACCAATACTAAGGAATCATTAATATTCATTGAAGCACTGAAGTTGAAATCCAGGTTATTGCTTATAGGACATGATATTTGATCGCATGGATTTTCCGGTGTTACATCCACCCCGGAATAAACTGATTTTAAGATTAAGTATACACTCTGGTTGAGGTAAGTACTTACAACACCTGCAACACAGAACAGTATTATAAGATATGTAACATAACATTAGTTATTAGTTACTATTATTTTGAGCCGAGAAATAACAAAATGCCCTAATGAAACACAAGGATAAAGTATGCATATTTAGTGGCGAGGACGGAAAATTTTTGTAGTTAACGAATGAATTACCCATCAGCTAGAACTACTCTATCAGTATTGCTCTTGCCACAATCATCCATAGTCGGACATGTCCGCTCATGATGGGGTAGAGTTTAAAAATCCTCATGAAAGGTCTATTTTTCAACTTCTAAACTGAATTTTTACATATAGATATACCTAATCATGCAAATAACCTAAACAAGCAAGAAACATAAAGTGTTTACTTATTTTAGAGTAGGATCTAAATACTATCTTACAAGTAATCTAGCTGCACACATCTCTACAAGTAATCTACAAGTAGACAATAAACTGCTTTCGGGTTATGCCGTGGGTCAAGATTTGTAAATGCTGACGTTTCGCGAACCCTGTTGCTCGCTTCTTCAGAGCTAACTAAATTAGTATTCAATAAGACCTACCAACGAAGTCTCTCTTATGTATCTAAATTAACACCTCTCTGTGCACATCTGGCGCTGCCGCTCCCATGTGTTTTTCCAACTCATCGCATTAGGATCGATTTCCAGACCCTACTGTCAGTGCCGTCCTCGCGATTAATGTTTCTAAGTTTCGATGGCTTCTCTAATAAGCCTTCGATGATAAATATCCACCCTTGCCAATATCTTCACGTCATCGAAATCAATTGTGTGTCCCGTCTCGTGGCAGTGTTAAGCAACAGCGGATTGTTGAATCTTGCCTAGCCGGGTGTCTCTATTGTGCTCCTTGACTCGACATTCGATGCTTCGTCCTGTCTGTCCTACATAGCATGTTTCACACTCACATGTTATCTTTACCTTATCGGTTTAAATATACTATATAATGAATTTGACGTAAATAGAACCCAAGAGAGAAGTAATTTTTAAAATTAACTATAAGGATACGGTCTCAGCCCGGATTCGAACCGGGGCCTACTGTCTTGCCGGGGCATTGCTCTACCGCTGAACTACTGAGCCCTGTAGCAGGAGATAGATTTAATTCGTTATTTCAAACGATACTAACAGTACGGGTTGCTGTCTAACTACTATTATCATGACATCTATTGGACACTGGTGGAAATTGGTTCATGGTATGTCAAGTTTATCGCAAATCTTGCTAGTGGAAAGTAGGTAACTGGTTTAATCGGTTTAAATATACTATATAAGGAATATGACGTAAATAGAATCCAAGAGAGAAGTAATTTTTAAAATTAATTAAAAGGATACGGTCTCAGCCCGGATTCGAACCGGGGCCTTCTGCCTTGCCGGGGCATTGCTCTACCGCTGAACTACTGAGCCCTGTAGCAGGAGATAGATTTAATTCGTCATTTCAAACGATAGTAACAGTACCGGTTGCTGTCTAACTACAATTATCTTGACATCTATTGGACACTGGTGGAAATTGGTTCATGGTATGTCAAGTTTATCGCAAATCGTGCTAGTGGAAAGTAGGTAACTGGTTTAATCGGTTTAAATATACTATATAAGGAATATGACGTAAGTAGAATCCAAGAGAGAAGTAATTTTTTAAATTAATTAACAGGATACCGCCTCAACCCGGATTCGAACCGGGGCCTTCTGCCTTGCCGGGGCATTGCTCTACCGCTGAACTACTGAGCCCTGTAGCAGGAGATAGATTTAATTCGTCATTTCAAACGATAGTAATAGTACGGGTTGCTATCTAACTACTATTATCATGACATCTATTGGACTCTGGTGGAAATTGGTTCATGGTATTTCAAGTTTATCGCAAATCTTGGTAGTGGAAAGTAAGTAACTGGTTTAATCGGTTTAAATATACTATATAAGGAATATGATGTAAACAGAATCCAAGACAGAAGTAATTTTTAAAATTAATTAAAGGATACGGTCTCAGCCCGGATTCGTACCGGTGCCTTCTGCCTTGCCGGGGCATTGCTCTACCGCTGAACTACTGAGCCCTGTAGCCGGAGATAGATTTAATTCAACATTTCAAACGATAGTCACAGTACGGGCTGCTGTCTAACTACTATTATCATGACATCTATTGGACACTGGTGGAAATAAGTTCATGGTATGTCAAGTTTATCGCAAATCGTGCTAGTGGAAAGTAGGTAACTGGTTTAATCGGTTTAAATATACTATATAAGGAATATGACGTAAATAGAATCCAAGAGAGAAGTAATTTTTAAAATTAATTAAAAGGATATGGTCTCAACCCGGGTTCGAACCGGGGCCTTCTGCCTTGCCGGGGCATTGCTCTACCGCTATACTACTGAGCCCTGTAGCAGGAGATAGATTTAATTCGTCATTTCAAACGATAGTAACAGTACGGGTTGCTGTCCAACTACTATTATCATGACATCTATTGGACACTGGTGGAAATTGGTCCATGGTATGTCAAGTTTATCGCAAATCTTGCTAGTGGAAAGTAGGTAACTGGTTTACTCTGTTTAAATATACTATATAAGGAATATGACGTAAATAGAATCCAAGAGGGAGGTACTTTTTAAAATTAATTAACAGGATACGGTCTCAACCCGGATTCGAACCGGGGCTTTCTCCCTTGCCGGGCCACTGCTCTACCGCTGAACTACTGAGCCCTGTAGCAGGAGATAGATTTAATTCGTCATTTCAAAGGATAGTAACAGTACGGGTTGCTGTCTAACTACTATTATCATGACATCTATTGGACACTGGTGGAAATTGGTTCATGATATGTCAAGTTTATCGCAAATCTTGCTAGTGGAAAGTAGGTAACTGGATTAATTGGTTTAAATATACTATATAAGGAATATGACGTAAGTAGAATCCAAGAGAGAAGGAAATTTTTAAATTAATTAACAGGATACGGTCTCAACCCGGATTCGAACCGGGGCCTTCTGCCTTGCCGGGGCATTGCTCTACCGCTGAACTACTGAGCCCTGTAACAGGAGATAGATTTAATTTGTCATTTCAAACGATAGTAACAGTTCTGGTTGCTGTCTAACTACTATTATCATGACATCTATTGGGCACTGGTGGAAATTGGTTCATGGTATGTCAAGTTTATCGCAAATCTTGTTAGTGGAAAGTCGGTAACTGGTTTAATTGGTTTAAATATACTATATAAGGATCATGACGTAAATGGAATCTAAGAGGGAAGTAATTTTTAAAATTAATTAAAAGGATACGGTTTCAGCCCGGATTCGAACCGGGGCCTTCTGCCTTGCCGGGGCATTGCTCTACCGCTGAACTACTGAGCCCTGTAGCAGGAGATAGATTTAATTCGTCATTTCAAACGATAGTAACAGTACGGGTTGCTGTCTAACTACAATTATCTTGACATCTACTGGACACTGGTGGCAATTGGTTCATGGTATGTCAAGTTTATCGCAAATCTTGTTAGTGGAAAGTAGGTAACTGGATTAATCGGTTTAAATATACTATATAAGGAATATGACGTAAGTAGAATCCAAGAGAGAAGTAATTTTTTTAATTAATTAACACGATACGGTCTCAATACGGATTCGAACCGGGGCCTTCTGCCTTGCCGGGGCATTGCTCTACCGCTGAACTACTGAGCCCTGTAGTAGGAGATAGATTTAATTCGTCATTTCAAACGATAGTAACAGTACGGGTTGCTGTCTAACTACAATTATCTTGACATCTATAGGACACTGGTGGAAATTGGTTCATGGTATGTCAAGTTTATCGCAAATCTTGGTAGTGGAAAGTAAGTAACTGGTTTAATCGGTTTAAATATACTATATAAGGAATATGACGTAAATAGAATCCAAGAGAGAAGTAATTTTTAAAATTAACTAAAAGGATATGGTCTCAGCACGGATTCGAACCGGGGCCTTCTGCCTTGCCGGGGCATTGCTCTACCGCTGAACTACTGAGCCCTGTAGCCGGAGATAGATTTAATTCGTCATTTCAAACGATAGTAACAGTACGGGTTGCTGTCTAACTACTATTACCATGACATCTATTGGACAGTGGTGGAAATTGGTTCATGGTATGTCAAGCTTATCGCAAATCTTGCTAGTGGAAAGTAGGTAACTGGTCTAATCGGTTTAAATATACTATATAAGGAATATGACGTAAATAGAATCCAAGAGAGAAGTAATTTTTAAAATTAATTAAAAGGATACGGTCTCAGCCCGGATTCGAACCGGGGCATTCTGCCTTACCGGGGCATTGCTTTACCGCTGAACTACTGAACCCGGTAGCAGGAGATAGATTTAATTCGTTTAAATATACTATAAAAGGAATATGACGTAAATAGAATCCAAGAGAAGTAATTTTTAAGATTAATTAACAGGATACGGTCTCGACCCGGATTCGAACCGGGGCCTTCTGCCTTGCCGGGTCACTGCTCTACCGCTGAACTACTGAGCCCTGTAGCAGGAGATAGATTTAATTCGTCAGTTCAAACGATAGTAACAGTACGGGTTGCTGTCTAACTACTATTATCATGACATCTATTGGACACCGGTGGAAATTGGTTCATGGTATGTCAAGTTTATCGCAAATCTTGCTAGTGGAAAGTAGGTAACTGGTTTAATCGGTTTAGATATACTATATAAGGAATATGACGTAAATAGAATCCAAGAGAGAAGTAATTTTTAAAATTAATTAAAAGGATGCGGTCTCAGCCCGGATTTGAACTGGGGCCTTCTGCCTTGCCGGGGCATTGCTCTACCGCTGAACTACTGAGCCCAGTAGCAGGAGATAGATTTAATTCGTCATTTCAAACGATAGTAACAGTACGGGTTGCTGTCTAACTACTATTATCATGCCATGTATTGGACACTGGTGGAAATTGGTTCATGGTATGTCAAGTTTATCGAAAATCTTGCTAGTGGAAAGTCGGTAACTGGTTTAATCGGTTTAAATATACTATATAAGGAATATGACGTAAATAGAATCCAAGAGTGAAGTAATTTTTTAAATTAATTAAAAGGATACGGTCTCAGCCCGGATTCGAACCGGGGCCTTCTGCCTTGCCGGGGCATTGCTCTACCGCTGAACTACTGAGCCCTGTAGCAGGAGATAGATTTAATTTGTCATTTCAAACGATACTAACAGTTCTGGTTGCTGTCTAACTACTATTATCATGACATCTATTGGACACTGGTGGAAATTGGTTCATGGTATGTCAAGTTTATCGCAAACCTTGGTAGTGAAAAGTAAGTAACTGGTTTAATCCGTTTAGATATACTATATAAGGAATATGACGTAAATAGAATCCAAGAGAGAAGTAATTTTTAAAATTAATTAAAAGGATATGGTCTCAGCACGGATTCGAACCGGGGCCTTCTGCCTTGCCGGGGCATTGCTCTACCGCTGAACTACTGAGCCCTGTAGCCGGAGATAGATTTAATCCGTCATTTCAAACGATAGTAACAGTACGGGTTGCTGTCTAACTACTATTACCATGACATCTATTGGACACTGGTGGAAATTGGTTCATGGTATGTCAAGTTTATCGCAAATCTTGCTAGTGGAAAGTAGGTAACTGGTTTAATTGTTTTAAATATACTATATAAGGAATATGACGTAAATAGAATCCAAGAGTGAAGTAATTTTTAAAATTAATTTAAATGAGACGGTCTCGGCCCGGATTCGAACCGGGGCCTTCTGCCTTGCCGGGGCATTGCTCTACCGCTGAACTACTGAGCCCTGTAGCGGGAGATAGATTTAATTCGTCATTTCAAACGATAGTAACAGTACGGGTTGCTTTCTAACTACAATTATCTTGACATCTATTGGACACTGGTGGAAATTGGTTCATGGTATGTCAAGTTTATCGCAAATCTTGCTAGTGGAAAGTAGGTAACTAGATTAATCGGTTTAAATATACTATATAAGGAATCTGACGTAAGTAGAATCCAAGAGAGAAGTAACTTTTTAAATTAATTAACAGGATACGGTCTCAACCCGGATTCGAACCTGGGCCTTCTGCCTTGCCGGGGCATTGCTCTACCGCTGAACTACTGAGCCCTGCAGCCGGAGATAGATTTAATTCGTCATTTCAAACGATAGTAACAGTTCGGGTTGCTGTCTAACTACTATTATCATGACATCTATTGGACACTGGTGGAAATTGGTTCATGGTCTGTCAAGTTTATCGCAAATCTTGCTAGTGGAAAGTAGGTAACTGGTTTAATCGGTTTAAATATACTATATAAGGAATATGACGTAAATAGAATCCAAGAGAGAAGTATTTTTTAAAATTTATAAAAGGATACGGTCTCAGCCCGGATTCGAACCGGGACCTTCTGCGTTGCCGGGGCATTGCTTTACCGCTGAACTACTGAACCGTGTAGCGGGGGATAGATTTAATTCGTCATTTCATACGATAGTAACAGTACGGGTTGCTGTCTAACTACTATTATCATGACATCTATTGGACACTGGTGGAAATTGGTTCATGGTATGTCAAGTTTATCGCAAATCTTGCTAGTGGAAAGTAGGTAACTGGTTTAATCGGTTTAAATATACTATATAAGGAATATGACGTAAATAGAATCCAAGAGAGAAGTAATTTTTTAAATTAATTAAAAGGATACGGTCTCAGCCCGGATTCGAACCGGGGCCTTCAGCCTTGCCGGGCATTGCTCTACCGCAGAACTACTGAGCCCTGTAGCAGGAGATAGATTTAATTCGTCATTTCAAACGATAGTAACAGTACGGGTTGCTGTCTAACTACTATTGTCATGACATGTATTGGACACTGGTGGAAATTGGTTCATGGTATGTCAAGTTTATCGAAGATCTTGCTAGTGGAAAGTCGGTAACTGGTTTAATCGGTTTAAATATACTATATAAGGAATATGACGTAAATAGAATCCAAGAGTGAAGTAATTTTTTAAATTAATTAAAAGGATACGGTCTCAGCCCGGATTCGAACCGGGGCCTTCAGCCTTGCCGGGCATTGCTCTACCGCAGAACTACTGAGCCCTGTAGCAGGAGATAGATTTAATTTGTCATTTCAAACGATAGTAACAGTTCTGGTTGCTGTCTAACTACTATTATCATGACATCTATTGGACACTGGTGGAAATTGGTTCATGGTATGTCAAGTTTATCGCAAATCTTGGTAGTGGAAAGTAAGTAACTGGTTTAATCCGTTTAAATATACTATATAAGGAATATGACGTAAATAGAATCCAAGAGAGAAGTAATTTTTAAAATTAATTAAAAGGATATGGTCTCTGCACGGATTCGAACCGGGGCCTTCTGCCTTGCCGGGGCATTGCTCTACCGCTGAACTGGTACTATATAAGGAATATGACGTAAATGGAATCCAAGAGGGAAGTAATTTTTAAAATTAATTAAAAGGATATGGTCTCAGCCCGGATTCGAACCGGGGCCATCTGCCTTGCCGGGGCATTGCTCTACCGCTGAACTATAGAGCCCTGTAGCAGGAGATAGATTTAATTCGTCATTTCAAACGATAGTAACAGTTCGGGTTGCTGTCTAACTACTATTATCATGACATCTATTGGACACTGGTGGAAATTGGTTCATGGTCTGTCAAGTTTATCGCAAATCTTGCTAGTGGAAAGTAGGTAACTGGTTTAATCGGTTTAAATATACTATATAAGGAATATGACGTAAATAGAATCCAAGAGAGAAGTATTTTTTAAAATTTATAAAAGGATACGGTCTCAGCCCGGATTCGAACCGGGACCTTCTGCGTTGCCGGGGCATTGCTTTACCGCTGAACTACTGAACCGTGTAGCGGGGGATAGAATTAATTCGTCATTTCATACGATAGTAACAGTACGGGTTGCTGTCTAACTACTATTATCATGACATCTATTGGACACTGGTGGAAATTGGTTCATGGTATGTCAAGTTTATCGCAAATCTTGCTAGTGGAAAGTAGGTAACTGGTTTAATCGGTTTAAATATACTATATAAGGAATATGACGTAAATAGAATCCAAGAGAGAAGTAATTTTTTAAATTAATTAAAGGGATACGGTCTCAGCCCGGATTCGAGCCGGGGCCTTCAGCCTTGCCGGGCATTGCTCTACCGCAGAACTACTGAGCCCTGTAGCAGGAGATAGATTTAATTCGTCATTTCAAACGATAGTAACAGTACGGGTTGCTGTCTAACTACTATTGTCATGACATGTATTGGACACTGGTGGAAATTGGTTCATGGTATGTCAAGTTTATCGAAGATCTTGCTAGTGGAAAGTCGGTAACTGGTTTAATCGGTTTAAATATACTATATAAGGAATATGACGTAAATAGAATCCAAGAGTGAAGTAATTTTTTAAATTAATTAAAAGGATACGGTCTCAGCCCGGATTCGAACCGGGGCCTTCAGCCTTGCCGGGCATTGCTCTACCGCAGAACTACTGAGCCCTGTAGCAGGAGATAGATTTAATTTGTCATTTCAAACGATAGTAACAGTTCTGGTTGCTGTCTAACTACTATTATCATGACATCTATTGGACACTGGTGGAAATTGGTTCATGGTATGTCAAGTTTATCGCAAATCTTGGTAGTGGAAAGTAAGTAACTGGTTTAATCCGTTTAAATATACTATATAAGGAATATGACGTAAATAGAATCCAAGAGAGAAGTAATTTTTAAAATTAATTAAAAGGATATGGTCTCTGCACGGATTCGAACCGGGGCCTTCTGCCTTGCCGGGGCATTGCTCTACCGCTGAACTGGTACTATATAAGGAATATGACGTAAATGGAATCCAAGAGGGAAGTAATTTTTAAAATTAATTAAAAGGATATGGTCTCAGCCCGGATTCGAACCGGGGCCATCTGCCTTGCCGGGGCATTGCTCTACCGCTGAACTATAGAGCCCTGTAGCAGGAGATAGATTTAATTCGTCATTTCAAACGATAGTAACAGTACGGGTTGCTGTCTAACAACTATTATCATGACATCTATTGGACACTGGTGGAAATTGGTTCATGGTATGTCAAGTTTATCGCAAATCTTGGTAGTGGAAAGTAAGTAACTGGTTTAATCGGTTTAAATATACTATATAAGGAATATGACGTAAATAGAATCCAAGAGAGGTAATTTTTAAAATTAATTAAAAGGATATGGTCTCAGCACGGATTCGAACCGGGGCCTTCTGCCTTGCCGGGGCATTGCTCTACCGCTGAACTACTGAGCCCTGTAGCAGGAGATAGATTTAATTCGTCATTTCAAACGATAGTAACAGTACGGGTTGCTGTCTAACTACTATTATCATGACATGTATTGGACACTGGTGGAAATTGGTTCATGGTAAGTCAAGTTTATCGCAAATCTTGCTAGTGGAAAGTAGGTAACTGGATTAATCGGTTTAAATATACTATATAAGGAATATGACGTAAGTAGAATCCAAGAGAGAAGTAATTTTTAAAATTAATTAAAAGGATACGGTCTCAGCCCGGATTCGAACCGGGGCCTTCTGCCTTGCCGGGGCATTGCTTTACCGCTGAACTACTGAGCCCTGTAGCAGGAGGTAGATTTAATTCGTTATTTCAAACGATACTAACAGTACGGGTTGCTGTCTAACTACTATTATCATGACATCTATTGGACACTGGTGGAAATTGGTTCATGGTATGTCAAGTTTATCGCAAATCTTGCTAGTGGAAAGTAGGTAACTGGTTTAATCGGTTTAAATATACTATATAAGGAATATGACGTAAATAGAATCCAAGAGAGGTAATTTTTAAAATTAATTAAAAGGATATGGTCTCAGCACGGATTCGAACCGGGGCCTTCTGCCTTGCCGGGGCATTGCTCTACCGCTGAACTACTGAGCCCTGTAGCAGGAGATAGATTTAATTCGTCATTTCAAACGATAGTAACAGTACGGGTTGCTGTCTAACTACTATTATCATGACATGTATTGGACACTGGTGGAAATTGGTTCATGGTATGTCAAGTTTATCGCAAATCTTGCTAGTGGAAAGTAGGTAACTGGATTAATCGGTTTAAATATACTATATAAGGAATATGACGTAAGTAGAATCCAAGAGAGAAGTAATTTTTAAAATTAATTAAAAGGATACGGTCTCAGCCCGGACTCGAACCGTGGCCTTATGCCTTGCCGGGGCATTGCTCTACCGCTGAACTACTGAGCCCTGTAGCAGGAGATAGATTTAATTAGTCATTTCAAACGATAGTAACAGTACGGGTTGCTGTCTAACTACTATTATCATGACATCTATTGGACACTGGTGGAAAGTGGTTCATGGTATGTCAAGTTTATCGCAAATGTTGCTAGTGGAGTCGGTAACTGGTTTAATCGGTATAAATATACTATATAAGGAATATGACGTAAATAGAATCCAAGAGTGAAGTAATTTTTAAAATTAATTAAAAGGATACGGTCTCAGCCCGGATTCCAACCGGGGCCTTCTGCCTTGCCGGGGCATTGCTCTACCGCTGAACTACTGAGCCCTGTAGCGGGGGATAGATTTAATTCGTCATTTCAAACGATAGTAACAGTACGGGTTGCTGTCTAACTACAATTATCTTGACATCTATTGGACACTGGTAGAAATTGGTTCATGGTATGTCAAGTTTATCGCAAATCTTGCTATTGGAAAGTAGGTAACTGGATTAATCGGTTTAAATATACTATATAAGGAATATGACGTAAGTAGAATCCAAGAGAGAAGTAATTTTTTAAATTAATTAATAGGATACGGTCTCAACCAAGATTCGAACCGTGGCCTTCTGCCTTGCCGGGGCATTGCTCTACCGCTGAACTACTGAGCCCAGCAGCAGGAGATAGATTTAATTCGTCATTTCAAATGATAGTAACAGTTCTGGTTGCTGTCTAACTACTATTTTCATGACATCTATTGGACACTGGTGGAAATTGGTTCATGGTATGTCAAGTTTATCGCAAATCTTGGTAGTGGAAAGTAAGTAACTGGTTTAATCCGTTTAATTATACTATATAAGGAATATGACGTAAATAGAATCCAAGAGAAAAGTAATTTTTAAAATTAATTAAAAGGATATGGTGTCAGCACCGAGTCGAACCGGGGCCTTCTGCCTTGCCGGGGCATTGCTCTACCGCTGAACTACTGAGCCCTGTAGCCGGAGATAGATTTAATTCGTCATTTCAAACGATAGTAACAGTACGGGTTGCTGTCTAACTACTATTACCATGACATCTATTGGACACTGGTGGAAATTGGTTCATGGTATGTCAAGTTTATCGCAAATCTTCCTAGTGGAATGTAGGTAACTGGTTTAATCGGTTTAAATATACTATATAAGGAATATGACGTAAATAGAATCCAAGAGAGAAGTAATTTTTAAAATTAATTAATGGATCGGTCTCAGCC
This sequence comes from Melinopterus prodromus, assembly GCA_964023965.1. Taxonomy (NCBI): domain Eukaryota; kingdom Metazoa; phylum Arthropoda; class Insecta; order Coleoptera; family Scarabaeidae; genus Melinopterus; species Melinopterus prodromus. The sequence continues at coordinate 25,474,976 of OZ030396.1, forward strand.
CGGATTCGAACCGGGGCCTTCTGCCTTGCCGGGGCATTGCTTTACCGCTGAACTACTGAACCCTGTAGCAGGAGATAGATTTAATTCGTTTAAATATACTACTAAAGGAATATGACGTAAATAGAATCCAAGAGAGAAGTAATTTTTAAAATTAATTAATGGATACGGTCTCAGCCCGGATTCGAACCGGGACCTTCTGCGTTGCCGGGGCATTGCTTTACCGCTGAACTACTGAACCGTGTAGCGGGGGATAGATTTAATTCGTCATTTCATACGATAGTAACAGTACGGGTTGCTGTCTAACTACTATTATCATGACATCTATTGGACACTGGTGGAAATTGGTTCATGGTATGTCAAGTTTATCGCAAATCTTGCTAGTGGAAAGTAGGTAACTGGTTTAATCGGTTTAAATATACTATATAAGGAATATGACGTAAATAGAATCCAAGAGAGGTAATTTTTAAAATTAATTAAAAGGATATGGTCTCAGCACGGATTCGAACCGGGGCCTTCTGCCTTGCCGGGGCATTGCTCTACCGCTGAACTACTGAGCCCTGTAGCAGGAGATAGATTTAATTCGTCATTTCAAACGATAGTAACAGTACGGGTTGCTGTCTAACTACTATTATCATGACATGTATTGGACACTGGTGGAAATTGGTTCATGGTATGTCAAGTTTATCGCAAATCTTGCTAGTGGAAAGTAGGTAACTGGATTAATCGGTTTAAATATACTATATAAGGAATATGACGTAAGTAGAATCCAAGAGAGAAGTAATTTTTAAAATTAATTAAAAGGATACGGTCTCAGCCCGGATTCGAACCGGGGCCTTCTGCCTTGCCGGGGCATTGCTTTACCGCTGAACTACTGAGCCCTGTAGCAGGAGGTAGATTTAATTCGTTATTTCAAACGATACTAACAGTACGGGTTGCTGTCTAACTACTATTATCATGACATCTATTGGACACTGGTGGAAATTGGTTCATGGTATGTCAAGTTTATCGCAAATCTTGCTAGTGGAAAGTAGGTAACTGGTTTAATCGGTTTAAATATACTATATAAGGAATATGACGTAAATAGAATCCAAGAGAGAAGTAATTTTTAAAATTAATTAAAAGGATACGGTCTCAGCCCGGACTCGAACCGTGGCCTTATGCCTTGCCGGGGCATTGCTCTACCGCTGAACTACTGAGCCCTGTAGCAGGAGATAGATTTAATTAGTCATTTCAAACGATAGTAACAGTACGGGTTGCTGTCTAACTACTATTATCATGACATCTATTGGACACTGGTGGAAAGTGGTTCATGGTATGTCAAGTTTATCGCAAATGTTGCTAGTGGAAAGTCGGTAACTGGTTTAATCGGTTTAAATATACTATATAAGGAATATGACGTAAATAGAATCCAAGAGTGAAGTAATTTTTAAAATTAATTAAAAGGATACGGTCTCAGCCCGGATTCCAACCGGGGCCTTCTGCCTTGCCGGGGCATTGCTCTACCGCTGAACTACTGAGCCCTGTAGCGGGGGATAGATTTAATTCGTCATTTCAAACGATAGTAACAGTACGGGTTGCTGTCTAACTACAATTATCTTGACATCTATTGGACACTGGTAGAAATTGGTTCATGGTATGTCAAGTTTATCGCAAATCTTGCTATTGGAAAGTAGGTAACTGGATTAATCGGTTTAAATATACTATATAAGGAATATGACGTAAGTAGAATCCAAGAGAGAAGTAATTTTTTAAATTAATTAATAGGATACGGTCTCAACCAAGATTCGAACCGTGGCCTTCTGCCTTGCCGGGGCATTGCTCTACCGCTGAACTACTGAGCCCAGCAGCAGGAGATAGATTTAATTCGTCATTTCAAATGATAGTAACAGTTCTGGTTGCTGTCTAACTACTATTTTCATGACATCTATTGGACACTGGTGGAAATTGGTTCATGGTATGTCAAGTTTATCGCAAATCTTGGTAGTGGAAAGTAAGTAACTGGTTTAATCCATTTAATTATACTATATAAGGAATATGACGTAAATAGAATCCAAGAGAAAAGTAATTTTTAAAATTAATTAAAAGGATATGGTGTCAGCACGGAGTCGAACCGGGGCCTTCTGCCTTGCCGGGGCATTGCTCTACCGCTGAACTACTGAGCCCTGTAGCCGGAGATAGATTTAATTCGTCATTTCAAACGATAGTAACAGTACGAGTTGCTGTCTAACTACTATTACCATGACATCTATTGGACACTGGTGGAAATTGGGTCATGGTATGTCAAGTTTATCGCAAATCTTGCTAGTGGAATGTAGGTAACTGGTTTAATCGGTTTAAATATACTATATAAGGAATATGACGTAAAGAGAATCCAAGAGAGAAGTAATTTTTAAAAATTAATTAATGGATACGGTCTCAGCCCGGATTCGAACCGGGGCCTTCTGCCTTGCCGGGGCATTGCTTTACCGCTGAACTACTGAACCCTGTAGCAGGAGATAGATTTAATTCGTTTAAATATACTACTAAAGGAATATGACGTAAATAGAATCCAAGAGAGAGGTAATTTTTAAAAAGAATTAACAGGATTCGGTTTCAACCCGGATTCGAACCGGGGCCTTCTGCCTTGCCGGGTCACTGCTCTACCGCTGAACTACTGAGCCCTGTAGCAGGAGATAGATTTAATTCGTCATTTCAAACGATACTAACAGTACGGGTTGCTGTCTAACTACTATTATCATGACATCTATTGGACACTGGTGGAAATTGGTTCATGGTATGTCAAGTTTATCGCAAATCTTGCTAGTGGAATGTAGGTAACTGGTTTAATCGGTTTAAATATACTATATAAGGAATATGACGTAAATAGAATCCAAGAGAGAAGTAATTTTTAAAATTAATTAAAGGATACGGTCTCAGCCCGGATTCGAACCGGGGCCTTCTGCCTTGCCGGGGCATTGCTTTACCGCCGAACTACTGAACCCTGTAGCAGGAGATAGATTTAATTCGTTTAAATATACTACTAAAGGAATATGACGTAAATAGAATCCAAGAGAGAGGTAATTTTTAAAAAGAATTAACAGGATTCGGTTTCAACCCGGATTCGAACCGGGGCCTTCTGCCTTGCCGGGTCACTGCTCTACCGCTGAACTACTGAGCCCTGTAGCAGGAGATAGATTTAATTCGTCATTTCAAACGATAGTAACAGTACGGGTTGCTGTCTAACTACTATTATCATGACATCTATTGGACACTGGTGGAAATTGGTTCATGGTATGTCAAGTTTATCGCAAATCTTGCTAGTGGAAAGTCAGTAACTGGTTTAATCGGTTTAAATATACTATATAAGGAATATGACGTAAATAGAATCCAAGAGTGAAGTGATTTTTAAAATTAATTAAAAGGATACGGTCTCAGCCGGGATTCGAACCGGGGCCTTCTGCCTTGCCGGGGCATTGCTCTACCGCTGAACTACTGAGCCCTGTAGCGGGAGATAGATTTAATTCGTCACTTCAAACGATAGTAACAGTACGGGTTGCTGTCTATCTACTATTATCATGACATCTATTGGACACTGGTGGAAATTGGTTCATGGTATGTCAAGTTTATCGCAAATCTTGCTAGTGGAAAGTAGGTAACTGGTTTAATCGGTTTAAATATACTATATAAGGAATATAACGTAAATAGAATCCAAGAGAGAAGTAATTTTTAAAATTAATTAAAAGGATACGGTCTCAGCCCGGATTCGAACCGGGGCCTTCTGCCTTGCCGCGGCATTGCTCTACCGCTGAACTGCTGAGCCCTGTAGCAGGAGATAGATTTAATTCGTCATTTCAAACGATAGTAACAGTACGGGTTGCTGTCTAACTACTATTGTCATGACATGTATTGGACACTGGTGGAAATTGGTTCATGGTATGTCAAGTTTATCGAAAATCTTGCTAGTAGAAAGTCGGTAACTGGTTTAATCGGTTTAAATATACTATATAAGGAATATGACGTAAATAGAATCCAAGAGTGAAGTAATTTTTAAAATTAATTAAAAGGATACGGTCTCAGCCCGGATTCGAACCGGGGCCTTCTGCCTTGCCGGGGCATTGCTCTACCGCTGAACTACTGAGCCCTGTAGCAGGAGATATATTTAATTTGACATTTCAAACGATAGTAACAGTACGGGTTGCTGTCTAACTACTATTATCATGACATCTATTGGACACTGGTGGAAATTGGTTCATGGTATGTCAAGTTTATCGCAAATCTTGGTAGTGGAAAGTAAGTAACAGGTTTAATCCGTTTAAATATACTATATAAGGAATATGACGTAAATAGAATCCAAGAGAGAACTAATTTTTAAAATTAATTAAAAGGATATGGTCTCAGCACGGATTCGAACCGGGGCCTTCTGCCTTGCCGGGGCATTGCTCTACCGCTGAAATGGTACTATATAAGGAATATGACGTAAATGGAATCCAAGAGGGAAGTAATTTTTAAAATTAATTAAAAGGATATGGTCTCAGCCCGGATTCGAACCGGGGCCATCTGCCTTGCCGGGGCATTGCTCTACCGCTGAACTATAGAGCCCTGTAGCAGGAGATGGATTTAATTCGTCATTTCAAACGATAGTAACACTACGGGTTGCTGTCTAACAACTATTATTATGACATCTATTGGACACTGGTGGAAATTGGTTCATGGTATGTCAAGTTTATCGCAAAACTTGGTAGTGGAAAGTAAGTAACTGGTTTGATCGGTTTAAATATACTATATAAGAAATATGACGTAAATCGAATCCAAGAGAGAAGTAATTTTTAAAATTAATTAAAAGGATATGGTCTCAGCACTGATTCGAACCGGGGCCTTCTGCCTTGCCGGAGCATTGCTCTACCGCTGAACTACTGAGCCCTGTAGCCGGAGATAGATTTAATTCGTCAATTCAAACGGTAGTAATAGTACTGGTTGCTGTCTAACTACTATTACCATGACATCTATTGGACAGTGGTGGAAATTGGTTCATGGTATGTCAAGTTTATCGCAAATCTTGCTAGTGGAAAGTAGGTAACTGGTCTAATCGGTTTAAATATACTATATAAGGAATATGACGTAAGTAGAATCCAAGAGAGAAGTGATTTTTAAAATTAATTAAAAGGATACGGTCTCAGCCCGGATTCGAACCGGGGCCTTCTGCCTTACCGGGGCAATGCTTTACCGCTGAACTACTGAACCCTGTAGCAGGAGATATATTTAATTCGTTTAAATATACTATATAAGGAATATGACGTAAATAGAATCCAAGAGAGGTAATTTTTAAAATTAATTAACAGGATACGGTCTCAACCCTGATTCGAACCGGGGCCTTCTGCCTTGCCGGGTCACTGCTCTACCGCTGCACTACTGAGCCCCGTAGCAGGAGATAGATTTAATTCGTCATTTCATACGATAGTAACAGTACGGGTTGCTGTCTAACTACTATTACCATGACATCTATTGGACACTGGTGGAAATTGGTTCATGGTATGTCAAGTTTATCGCAAATCTTGCTAGTGGAAAGTAGGTAACTGGTTTAATCGGATTAAATATACTATATAAGGAATATGACGTAAATATAATCCAAGAGATAAGTAATATTTAAAATTAATTAAAAGGATACGGTCTCAGCCCGGATTCGAACCGGGACCTTCTGCCTTGCCGGGGAATTGCTCTACCGCTGAACTACTGAGCCCTGTAGCAGGAGATAGATTTAATTCGTCATTTCAAACGATAGTAACAGTACGGGTTGCTGTCTAACTACTATTATCATGACATGTATTGGACACTGGTGGAAATTGGTTCATGGTATGTCAAGTTTATCGAAAATCTTGCTAGTGGAAAGTCGGTAACTGGTTTAATCGGTTTAAATATACTATATAAGTAATATGACGTAAATAGAATCCAAGAGTGAAGTAATTTTTAAAATTAATTAAAAGGATATGGTCTCAGCCCGGATTCGAACCGGGGCCTTCTGCCTTGCCGGGGCATTGCTCTACCGCCGAACTACTGAGCCCTGTAGCATTAGATAGATTTAATTTGTCATTTCAAACGATAGTAACAGTTCTGGTTGCTGTCTAACTACTATTATCATGACATCTATTGGACACTGGAGGAAATTGGTTCATGGTATGTCAAGTTTATCGCAAATCTTGGTAGTGGAAAGTAAGTAACTGGTTTAATCCGTTTAAATATACTATATAAGGAATATGACGTAAATAGAATCCAAGAGAGAAGTAATTTTAAAAATTATTTAAAAGGATATGGTTCAGCACGGATTCGAACCGGGGCCTTCTGCCTTGCCGGGGCATTGCTCTACCGCTGAACTACTGAGCCCTGTAGCCGGAGATAGATTTAATTCGTCATTTCAAACGATAGTAACAGTACGGGTTGCTGTCCAACTACTATTACCATGACATCTATTGGACACTGGTGGAAATTGGTTCATGGTATGTCAAGTTTATCGCAAATCTTGCTAGTGGAAAGTAGGTAACCGGTTTAATCGGTTTAAATATACTGTATAAGGAATATGACGTAAATAGAATCCAAGAGAGAAGTAATTTTTAAAATTAATTAACAGGATACGGTCTCAACCCGGATTCGAACCGGGGCCTTCTGCCTTGCCGGGTCACTGCTCTACCGCTGAACTACTGAGCCCTGTAGCAGGAGATAGATTTAATTCGTCATTTCAAACGATAGTAACAGTACGGGTTGCTGCCTAACTACTATTATCATGACATCTATTGGACACTGGTGGAAATTGGTTCATGGTATGTCAAGTTTATCGCAAATCTTGCTAGTGGAAAGTAGGTAACTGGTTTAATCGGTTTAAATATACTGTATAAGGAATATGACGTAAATAGAATCCAAGAGAGAAGTAATTTTTAAAATTAATTAAAAGGATACGGTCTCAGCCCGGACTCGAACCGTGGCCTTCTGCCTTTGCCGGGGCATTGCTCTACCGCTGAACTACTGAGCCCTGTGGCAGGAGATAGATTTAATTCGTCATTTCAAACGATAGTAACAGTACGGGTTGTTGTCTAACTACTATTATCATGACATCTATTGGACACTGGTGGAAATTGGTTCATGGTATGTCAAGTTTATCGCAAATCTTGCTAGTGGAAAGTCGGTAACTGGTTTAATCGGTTTAAATATACTATATAAGGAATATGACGTAAATAGAATCCACGAGTGAAGTAATTTTTAAAATTAATTAAAAGGATACGGTCTCAGCCCGGATTCGAACCGGGGCCTTCTGCCTTGCCGGGGCATTGCTCTACCGCTGAACTACTGGGCCCTGTAGCGGGGGATAATTTAATTCGTCATTTCAAACGATAGTAACAGTACGGGTTGCTGTCTAACTACTATTATCATGACATCTATTGGACACTGGTGGAAATTGGTTCATGGTATGTCAAGTTTATCGCAAATCTTGCTAGTGGAAAGTAGGTAACTGGATTAATCGGTTTAAATATACTATATAAGGAATATGACGTAAGTAGAATCCAAGAAAGAAAAATAATTTTTTAAATTAATTAAAAGGATACTGTCTCAGCCCGGATTCGAACCGGGGGCTTCTGCCTTGCCGGGGCATTGCTCTACCGCTGAACTACTGAGCCCTGTAGCGGAGGATAGATTTAATTCGTCATTTCATACGATAGTAACAGTACGGGTTGCTGTCTAACTACTATTATCATGACATCTATTGGACACTGGTGGAAATTGGTTCATGGTATGTCAAGTTTATCGCAAATCTTGCTAGTGGAAAGTAGGTAACTGGTTTAATCGGTTTAAATATACTATATAAGGAATATAACGTAAATAGAATCCAAGAGAGAAGTAATTTTTAAAATTAATTAAAAGGATACGATCTCAGCCCGGATTCGAACCGGGGCCTTCTGCCTTGCCGCGGCATTGCTCTACCGCTGAAGTGCTGAGCCCTGTAGCAGGAGAGAGATTTAATTCGTCATTTCAAACGATAGTAACAGTACGGGTTGCTGTCTAACTACTATTATCATGACATCTATTGGACACTGGTGGAAATTGGTTCATGGTATGTCAAGTTTATCGCAAATCTTGGTAGTGGAAAGTAAGTAACTGGTTTAATCCGTTTAAATATACTATATAAGGAATATGACGTAAATAGAATCCAAGAGAGAAGTAATTTTTAAAATTAATTAAAAGGATATGGTCTCAGCACGGATTCGAACCGGGGCCTTCTGCCTTGCCGGGGCATTGCTCTACCGCTGAACTGGTACTATATAAGGAATATGACGTAAATGGAATCCAAGAGGGAAGTAAATTTTAAAATTAATTAAAAGGATATGGTCTCAGCCCGGATTCGAACCGGGCCATCTGCCTTGCCGGGGCATTGCTCTACCGCTGAACTATAGAGCCCTGTAGCAGGAGATAGATTTAATTCGTCATTTCAAACAATAGTAACAGTACGGGTTGCTGTCTAACAACTATTATTATGACATCTATTGGACACTGGTGGAAATTGGTTCATGGTATGTCAAGTTTATCGCAAATCTTGCTAGTGGAAAGTCGGTAACTGGTTTAATCGGTTTAAATATACTATATAAGGAATATGACGTAAATAGAATCCACGAGTGAAGTAATTTTTAAAATTAATTAAAAGGATACGGTCTCAGCCCGGATTCGAACCGGGGCCTTCTGCCTTGCCGGGGCATTGCTCTACCGCTGAACTACTGGGCCCTGTAGCGGGGGATAATTTAATTCGTCATTTCAAACGATAGTAACAGTACGGGTTGCTGTCTAACTACTATTATCATGACATCTATTGGACACTGGTGGAAATTGGTTCATGGTATGTCAAGTTTATCGCAAATCTTGCTAGTGGAAAGTAGGTAACTGGATTAATCGGTTTAAATATACTATATAAGGAATATGACGTAAGTAGAATCCAAGAAAGAAAAATAATTTTTTAAATTAATTAAAAGGATACTGTCTCAGCCCGGATTCGAACCGGGGGCTTCTGCCTTGCCGGGGCATTGCTCTACCGCTGAACTACTGAGCCCTGTAGCGGAGGATAGATTTAATTCGTCATTTCATACGATAGTAACAGTACGGGTTGCTGTCTAACTACTATTATCATGACATCTATTGGACACTGGTGGAAATTGGTTCATGGTATGTCAAGTTTATCGCAAATCTTGCTAGTGGAAAGTAGGTAACTGGTTTAATCGGTTTAAATATACTATATAAGGAATATAACGTAAATAGAATCCAAGAGAGAAGTAATTTTTAAAATTAATTAAAAGGATACGATCTCAGCCCGGATTCGAACCGGGGCCTTCTGCCTTGCCGCGGCATTGCTCTACCGCTGAAGTGCTGAGCCCTGTAGCAGGAGAGAGATTTAATTCGTCATTTCAAACGATAGTAACAGTACGGGTTGCTGTCTAACTACTATTATCATGACATCTATTGGACACTGGTGGAAATTGGTTCATGGTATGTCAAGTTTATCGCAAATCTTGGTAGTGGAAAGTAAGTAACTGGTTTAATCCGTTTAAATATACTATATAAGGAATATGACGTAAATAGAATCCAAGAGAGAAGTAATTTTTAAAATTAATTAAAAGGATATGGTCTCAGCACGGATTCGAACCGGGGCCTTCTGCCTTGCCGGGGCATTGCTCTACCGCTGAACTGGTACTATATAAGGAATATGACGTAAATGGAATCCAAGAGGGAAGTAAATTTTAAAATTAATTAAAAGGATATGGTCTCAGCCCGGATTCGAACCGGGCCATCTGCCTTGCCGGGGCATTGCTCTACCGCTGAACTATAGAGCCCTGTAGCAGGAGATAGATTTAATTCGTCATTTCAAACAATAGTAACAGTACGGGTTGCTGTCTAACAACTATTATTATGACATCTATTGGACACTGGTGGAAATTGGTTCATGGTATGTCAAGTTTATCGCAAATCTTGGTAGTGGAAAGTAAGTAACTGGTTTGATCGGTTTAAATATACTATATAAGGAATATGGCGTAAATAGAATCCAAGAGTGAAGTAATTTTTAAAATTAATTAAAAGGATACGGTCTCGGCCCGGATTCGAACCGGGGCCTTCTGCCTTACCGGGGCAATGCTTTACCGCTGAACTACTGAACCCTGTAGCAGGAGATAGATTTAATTCGTTTAAATATACTATATAAGGAATATGACGTAAATAGAATCCAAGAGAGGTAATTTTTAAAATTAATTAACAGGATACGGTCTCAACCCGGATTCGAACCGGGGCCTTCTGCCTTGCCGGGTCACTGCTCTACCGCTGCACTACTGAGCCCCATAGCAGGAGATAGATTTAATTCGTCATTTCATACGATAGTAACAGTACGGGTTGCTGTCTAACTACTATTATTATGACATCTATTGGACACTGGTGGAAATTGGTTCATGGTATGTCAAGTTTATCGCAAATCTTGCTAGTGGAAAGTAGGTAACTGGTTTAGTCGGTTTAAATATACTATATAAGGAATATGACGTAAATAGAATCCAAGAGATAAGTAATTTTTAAAATTAATTAAAAGGATACGGTCTCAGTCCGGATTCGAACCGGGGCCTTCTGCCTTGCCGGGGCATTGCTCTACCGCTGAACTACTGAGCCCTGTAGCAGGAGATAGATTTAATTCGTCATTTCAAACGATAGTAACAGTACGGGTTGCTGTCTAACTACTATTATCATGAGTAGATAGGATTCACGGGTTCTCCCGCAAACGCCGCAAATCAAGCGCCGCAAATATGACCTTGAACGTCAACGCTATATATCGGCTGGTAGTGCAAGGCCAAGTTGCTGGCACGCCACCTGGCGGTCAGATAGGATGCTAGGGTTGCACCTGTCGGCCATTTTGATATTAGTACTCCACCTGGTGGTTAGATAGCATTTTAGGGTTGCACCTGTCGGTCAGTGATTTATTTGAAGAAAACTGTCGGTCGTCGTAGTGTATTGTGTGTAATCGGCCATATTGCGAATTGTTGCGCATGCGCGCTATCCGTTGGTCGTTTTTTGTAATATATTATTTAAATTTAATTCAAAATACGCTTGACTAGGCTCGAATTTAATCTCCGCACACGCGCGCATGTCACTTTACACAGGAGAACCATCGGAGTAATTTATCAGCAATAATTTTTTGTAAAATTTAAAAACTTGCTATATCTCCTAAACTAAGGCCCGTATCGAAAAACTAATTGCAAAAATACCCCCTAAGACCCCCTGTCCGCTTTGACAATTACAGACCCTATGCCGCTGGAAAAATTGCCAAAAAAGGCACCAAAAAGGAAAAATAAAAAAACTGTCTGTATCTCCTAAACCAAGGCCTGTATCGAAAAATTTTATTGACAAAATACATTCATTGAAATTTACTGATCATTTTGGGCAAGAATACTTTCAGCCGTAACGATTGCCGCTTTTTTTCCGCGTTATTAAAAAGATCCGACCAAGGAAGGAGCCCGAGTGCGAAAATGTAAATATTTATGCCGGAGAGAGTAAAGTCTCAACCTATTTGCAATGGTTGTTTAATATTTTTTGAAACGAAAAGACATCTCGATATTCATCGTCAATTCGATTGTAATAGAATATGTACGATTCTACCCACTAGAGACTTGAAGAAAAATAAATTAGGTGCTATGGTCCCCGAAAATATGTTATGTTTTACCAATTTTCAAAAAAACTCAAGGTGCCTTTTGTAGTTTATGCTGATTTTGAATGTATGCTACAGCCAATTTCATCATGCGCGCCTAATCCAGCCAGCTCTTATACCCGAAACACGCATGCGCATATTCCCTATAGTTTTGCATTTCAAATTGTGTGCTCGTTTAATTCGCAATTTAATCGATTTGAAACGTACAGCGGTCCAGATTGCGCGGAGGTATTTGTAACTAGACTTTCAGAGATAACCAAAGAACTATATGCTACGCATTTTAAGACGATCGTTCCGATGACGCCTCTAACGCAACGGGAAAACAAAGATTTTTATAGAAGTCGAACTTGTCATATTTGTGAGAAGCCAATTACCGCCGACGATTACGACAATGACAATGGGAAGGTCCGCGATCATTGCCATTTTTCTTCCATATACCGAGGTCCAAGTCACAAAAAGTGTAATTTAAACTATCAAATTCGTCGATTTATTCCAATTTTTTTCCACAATCTTTCCGGTTATGACGCGCATCTTTTTATAAAGCAATTGGCAGCTGACGGTGAGAAAATTGACGTTCTTCCCCTTAAGAAGGAGAATTACATCAGTTTTACAAAGTACATTGTCGTAGATCGTAAAGTCAATTCAAAACGTTCAAGTTATGATGTATATTTTCAATTAAGGTTTTTAGATTCGTTTCGTTTTATGGCATCCTCTTTGGATGCACTAGCGAATAGCTTAAAGACTGAAGATTTTGTTAGAATCAAGGAGACATTTCCCATATCGGAACATTTTCTTTTAATGAAACGGAAGGGTGTCTTTCCGTATCAGTATGTAGATTCGTTGGCGCGACTTGAAGAAACACAACTACCTTCGCGCCAGGACTTTTTCAACTCGCTAACGAATACCGCGATAACGGAGCAAGAATATGCACATGCGAAAACCGTTTGGGATACGTTCGGTTGCGCGAAACTATTGCACTATTCGGATTTATATTTAAAGGTCGACGTTTTGTTGCTTGCCGATGTGTTTGAAAAATTTCGTAAAGTTTCCCTCAACACGTACCAGCTCGATCCTTGTAATTATTTTACATCTCCCGGTCTATCTTGGGATGCTATGCTAAAGTATACCGGTATAGAGTTGGAGTTGCTAACCGACATGGATATGTGCCAATTAATCAAAAATGCAATTCGTGGTGGTATTTCGCAATGCTCTCGTCGCTATGCGAAAGCAAACAATCCGTACTTGCAGTCGTACGATTGCAATTTACCAACCACTTATCTTACGTATTTGGATGCTAACAATTTATATGGTTGGGCAATGTCGAATCATATGCCGATATCGCATTTTAGTTGGTTAACGCGAGCCGAAATTGAGGCGTTGAACGTTGTGCATGTAAGCGATACGTCCGATGTAGGGTATATTTTTGAGGTGGATATTGAGTACCCACAAGAATTGCATAATAGGCATAATGATTTACCATTTTTATCGGAAAATCTTACACCACCTACTTCAAAATTTAAAAATAAAAAATTACTTTTGACTTTAGAGAATAAACAAAAATATACAATACATTACCGAAATCTTAAACAAGTGTTAGCACACGGTTTGAAAGTAACACACGTTCATTCACACAGTTTTACAATTTAAGCAGGCGGCTTGGATGAAAAGCTATATTGACCTTAATATAAGGTTACGTCAACAAGCTGAAAACAAGTTTGATAAGGATAATTACAAATTGATGAACAATGCTGTTTTTGGCAAAACAATCGAAAATGTGGCGAAAAGGGTTGATGTTCGACTGGTCACGCATTGGGAGAATCGACATAAGCGAAAAGGTGCGGCACACTTTACGTCACAATTAAATTTTCAATCTATTAGCGTGCTTACGGACAATTTTGTGGCAATTCAAATGCAAAAATTAAAAATTGTGTACGATAAACCAATTTACTTGGGTTTTTGCGTTCTTGAACTTTCCAAATTATTAATGTACGACTTTTATTACGGATTTTTGAAGAGGCAATACGGTGAAAGAGTCAACCTATGCTATACAGATACCGACAGTTTGATTTTACTAACTCAAACTGAAAATGTATACGCCGACATGAAATTGCATATTGATAAATTTGACACATCCAATTACGATGCTAATAACGTGTATAATATTCCGCTTGTTAATAAGGCTATTTTGGGCTTAATGAAGGATGAGAATTGTGGTAAAGTGATGAGGGAATTTGTCGGTTTGCGTTCAAAAATGTATTCATTTACCATTGAGGGTGAAAGTGTGCAAGAAAAGAAAGCGAAAGGTATTAAGCGGTACATTGTTAAGAAGGAAATTCAATTTGACGATTATAAGAAATGTCTATTGGAAAATTGCGATCTCTACAGGCAACAAAACTCATTTCGATCGGTAAAACATAACATCTACACACAAAGTCAAAATAAGTTGGCCCTATCAGCGCGCGACGATAAAAGATTTATTTGCGAAGATTCAATAAACACGTTTGCCTGGGGACATTATACGCTCGATATTTAGTAATAATTATATTTGTAAATTTAGTTGTCTTGTGCTAGTCATTACGTTAATATGTGTAGTAATAGTTATATTATGGTAGAAATAGATGTTTTTACCAACATGAAGAGCACGTATACTGATCACCTAAAAAAATGTTTAAATTCGAAAGATATTGATGGAGTGAAATATTTATTAAGTAAAATTCAAGTGCCGGAAAAACTGCTCACGTACGGACGTTTATACAATACGCCAGTGAACATTCTAGAGACGCTTTTCGAATCGAAACTTCTAACTGATCAATTTGTGAAGTGCGCGTTGGAATTACTTTTAGAAACGAAAGAGAATGCTATTGAAATGGATGTGAATTATATAGCGACCATAGCTAAAAAGATAAATTGTATCCATCAGTCGGACGAAAACTATAGAAAATGTTTGCTCGTTACGTTGTTGAGTGATGAAAAGAAAAAAGATGTAACATCACTTTCTATAAACAATATCATTAACAATTATAGAAATGTACGATATTATTTTGAAAAAAAATGTATGTGATGCGTTGTATAATGCCGATGTAAACTATTTAATGACGTTATTGAATACCATTGGTGTTGCGAGAGGTTGGCAATTTTGTTTCGAGCCAACAACCCGTCAATCGCATAAGGATATTCGCAAGTGGCTGACGGATAATGTGCAAAAGGGACTCAAAGGACATAGCGTTGGCTGGCAGTCGGGACCCGATACGGGCGTTTGGCCCTCTAGCAATCTTGAAGACTATATTGAAACACTAAAAATTATTAATTGTCACACTCGTCTCAATTTGTAAATTGCTTTTTGCATATGTATGTTTAATAAAAAAATTTCTCGACCATTTGTTTTATTTTAATAATAGGAAAAAATTTGATAAACAAGTAATTTATTTAGTATTGTACATTTTTTTCTTTTCTGCTAATTTATTCAATCAAAAAACGAATTCACACCCCGCTGATGAAGGTCTCGGATGACGTCGTTGTTGTCGTCCACCACGTTTGCAGCCAATATCGAAGAAGGTAAGCATTTTGATGGGCGCATTGCAGCTCGTTGATGACATGCTTGTGTTGCAATGATACTTGGCACCAACAACAATACCATCAGCTCCTCCTGCTCCTGCTTGAAGTTTTAGCGTTGAGAGTGCCGGACAACCCATATCTTCAATATTGAGAATACGAATATTTGGTAGTATGTTTTCTAACCAGCGTTTCTTTTGCAGTCCCTTGACGATTATTTGAGAACCGTTATCAATTCCGGCCGTCCGTAAAAGTGAACATATATTGGTATAACGAGCCTCTTCTTCATCTTCTGCTGCTACTTGTTGTTGATCTCGCAATGTCAAGTTGTAGTTCCCGTTGTAGAGAAAATTCTCATCTTGCTTTTGCCACGTAAGTCCATGTATATGTGTCGTTACGAAACGTACATGTCGCTGTAGACTTTCCTCCAAATGCGTGAACTTAACGGGTAATTTGAAAAATTTATGCAATTCACCATGTCCGGAATAAACATGTATTAGAGTAAGGAGAAAGGAAGTTTGTCGGGCAATTCCGTCATACGAAGAAGCAACCGTAGACACGTGTTTCGGACTATTAGTCCGTCGATAAACCTGTTTTCCATGTATTAGAGTCAATTCTTTGCATATAAATTCACTATCTTTCAGCTGAAAGCCTTGCACGTCGACGACCCAAGTGTTCATCATGGTGGCCTAGAGCGATCGCACCTCACCCGTTAACGGTCTATACTTTAAAATGCAATCGTTAATTAGGAGGCAGTAGAGCGACGTCTTGTCGGGTATATCTTCGCTCGTTTCGAATTCTAGCCGAATATCTACCGCGCCGGTACTCAGAAGTTCGTTCTGCCGCGAACAGTCGATTACGATGAGCGTATGCTCGGCGAAGAACATGTCGGGCGTCAGGAGCGGTTCGCTGCGTCGATTATAGTACGACGCCTGGAATTTTGCATACATCTCGTACAAAATTATAAATTGTCTATGCTTGAAATTGGCGTTAATGGATTCGTACGGGAATTGTTGGCTATTGAGAAAGAGTTTTACATTAACCAAATTACAATGATCGAACAAGGTCATATTTTTATTTTGTTGATTTTTTCGATCGGTATGAAAAGCTAGAATCGCATAACGCGGTTTCTCCAATTGCGAACTCGACTTGATCGACCACGTATGCTGTCTCGTCTTCGGCAGTAGCGGATATGCGCATAGATTCCAACTGCAAAAAGCCAAATCCAATTCGCGACCGCTCGAAATGGTATTCAATAGGCTGATACGTTCCGTGTCGGCAACAGCTATATGCGGTACGCGCCACACAATTTTACCGATAGTAACTTTTAACGTTTCCGTCGTATCGCTACTATACAGCGCATTACGGTCCGAATTAGAGCGTATCAGGACTAATTCCTGATGCATGTTCAAAATCACGCTCAAATGATCATCTCCAAAACCCATCCAATATTTCATACATTAAAAAAAACGGTTGTTTCGTCAACTTCTTTGTATACATTCAATTGATAGCCTGCCATGGCGGCGAGTTCCATTTCGTTTTTATTGAACGATACGAGCGCTTTGAGAGTGGTCGCTACGCCGGGATTTCTTACGCGATCGATAACCTTACCTCCTCGAACAGATGTGCAAAACCGTTGTTGATAATTTTTCCGGTCGGCGATACCTTTCCATCGGCTCTCAACAATTTACCCTCTATGTAAATACAACTACGACTCGGTAGCGTTAGCACGTCGAGTTGTTGAATAGGAATTCGCACTTCATCGTTATTTTCAAAACTATTTGTCGTATAGGGGTAATGATTGAAAATTTCTAACAATTGAATTGTCAAATTGAGCTTTTTCGGTTACATTTAAAATATCCATGATTGTTGCTATTGTTTACGTCGCAATTTAAATACCAATGCTTGCAAGAAACGTTGATTTTCAGGTGTTAACCTTTTAACAGTTGACGGACAAGTAATCATTTTTGTCAAAGGTTTGGAATTTATAAATTGATTTTGTCGACGGTCGGTAAACTCACCCCCACGACTCCTCGAATTAAAGTTAAGACCCATTACGTTGCTCTCGTAGATGTAGTCTTATCGTCACGACTTCTTCTCTGAAATTGATCAAGTTGTCATCTTGATCTACTATTTTAAGGACAATATTGTCAATTCTTTTCGTATTTAGCGGCATGTAGATGACATTTTGCGGCGTCTCGATGATTTTGTAGCCGGGCGGTACGGACGGAAAAAACTCGTGTATCGTATGCGCAGCATGATCGTTCATATATGCACCGTATATTATATTACATTCAATTTTAATTGTATTAATTCGTAGAATATCTACCACGTGTTCGGACTCGTGCGGTGAATCCGACGCCTTTAGCATATTTGTTTTACCGAATCCCAATAGAGGTCCTATGGAATTTTTTACATTCCAATCGACGTCTCGATCACAATCGATGACGCATTTCAAGGTATTGTTGTTTGCGCGAATTTTAAACTTTACTGCGTTCGATTTCTTTGTCTTGTTGAGCTGCGAATTAATTTCCGCATTGATGTCGGCGAGCTCGTACGAACCAATCGGTATTGTGATTAATTCGCCGTCAATTTTCAGTGCGTTATTATTTCGGTCGACATTGGGAATTGCATTATACGTCTCAAAGTTTACCAAACCCATTTCATAATTGACGCCGCCGTTTAACTCGATAGGAGGATTATAGTAGGCCCGAGTGTAAACGTAGTTTGCGTGGTCATAGTGACAATGATTATGAGCGTCGTTGTCGTACGCGTTCCAATTATCGTCTGAGCGAATTAGACGCTTCGTAGGAAATTTAAACACAATGCGCCACAATTGCTACTATCGTAAGACTGATACGGTTCGTGGTTATATTTTATTTGTACGTCGTTTCCGGCACTCTTAAAATATTTCAATATTTTCTTGCTCGGTCGTAAGTTTCCGAAACTATCAAAGTAAATAACAATGTTGTCCTTTTTAATGTAGGCCACCCAATGCGTTCCCGGACCGTCTGCATCGTCTAAATTAATTATACCGCGCTCGTTTCGCTTGCCAATACGTTCGGGTAAACGGTTGTGCATAAAAATTCCGCGAAAATGTTGAATTCAGCGAGCGTACCGTTCCAAGTCGATGTTCGCCAACGCAGTCGCTGGAATGTTGATCTTTTTTTTCCTCTTTTTCTTAATCCCTTCCCCTCCTTGTACGGTTTCAGATGTAGACCCTTTCCCGCGGTAGCGGTAATTGTTTCCATTGCCCGATTATGTCGTTCGCGCTCTCGAAGTTGTTGCTTGGACGCTTTGCTATCTTTAACGGCCTTGGCGATTGAGGATGCACCCGTTGCTAAAGCTCCCAAGGCACTCAGACCGGAAAAAATTTGTATTAGAGGTAAAAAACCGCCACTTTTAGGTATCGGGATAACTCGCTGTTTTTTCTTTCTCCTTACCGCTACTACTGCCGGAAATCTAATTCCCCTACCACCGCTGTGATGACCGCGACCGTTACTAACCATTGTTCGCTGTTGTTATCGCTTCTACGTTCAAATGCTAAATGAATGATTTTAAAAACGATTGTCACTTAAAATATTTGTTAGTAGGTTATTGGAATCACCATGAAGCTGGTCAAACAAAAATGTCGTCTGCACGTGACGAATGTTGATATTGCATCACAACAACAACAACAATGCAATGGTAGTAAGCACGGTCCACTTTTACCATCCAGCATTCGCGCAATTATATGCGGTCCGTCGAATTGCGGTAAGACGAACGTAATGGTCAGTCTACTAGAGGCGCAAAACGGATTGAAATTTGAAAATGTGTACGTTTATTCCAAGTCACTTTTCCAACCAAAATATCAATATTTGAGGGATTTATTGCAACCATTAGTTGGTTATTTCGAGTACTCCGATGACGTCGACATAATTCATCCTTCGGAGGCGCGTCGAAATTCCGTTTTCATTTTTGATGATGTGGCATGTCAGAAACAGTCCGTCATTCGGGACTATTTTAGCATGGGTCGACATAAATCAATAGATAGTTTCTATTTATGTCAAACTTATTCACACATTCCCAAACATCTTATTCGCGACAATGCCAATTTGTTGATTGTTTTTCCGATGGATGATCTAAATTTGCGACACATTTTTCAAGATAGCGCTAACAATAGCGATTTTTCTTCTTTTGCTGAATTTAAGCAAATGTGTTCCTTATGTTGGACCGATAAGTACAGTTTCCTGGTTATTAGTAAGGATAATGACTTGAACAATGGCCGATATAGAAAGGGGTTTCATTGTTATATAAAGCTACCGTAATGCGCGCTAAAACTTCATTAGAAGACGGTACGTGAAAACGTTCAGACGGTTTTTTTCCCTCTTACTATAATTATTAACATTACGGATACAAGCATGAGCTCTAAGGAAATTACTACTCGACTAATTAGAGCTAAGAAAAACATTAAACAAAAACTGGTTGCTCTTAAACAAAGCAAGTTAAGGTCCGAAGAACAACTTAAGAGCAAATATAAACCAATTACAGATTCCCTTCAAAATTTAGTTACACCTAATGTCACTGCTGCTACTATTAAATTAGAACCAAAAGCTGAAACGAAAAAAGACGACGATGACGATGATGGTGACGACGCACAGACGAAAAAGGATGTACAAATAAAGAAACCGTTATCATCACTGCAACAGAAGAAACCAGAACAAAGAGGTCGAACATTATTGCCTTTCGAGGAAGATGACGATGACGTATTTCAAATGAGTACACCAAAAGTTAGACAAGAAGCTGAAGAAACGTTCGAAGCATATGTTGACCCTGATGAAACTACAATCACACCGACTCGTCAACGCGATTTGGAAACAACCGAAAGTTCATTCGTGGAGTATATGGATCAATTCGCTCCCTTATCTAGAGAGTATATTGAGGGATTTATTAGGGATACCAAAAACGTGTACGACCATAGTCGTGTGGGCGTCCGCCATGATGCCGAGCTTGACAAATTCTATCTTGGCTCCTCGGAATTACAATTTAACAATCAAAATGATAATATTGTCGTTGACGGAAGAGAGTTCAAAGGAACGCCGGGGCTTTACGAATTAATATTCAAGAAAAATCCCATAGACGATACAAAGGAAGATCAAAAGAATTATCGTGAAATAGTGTTAATGACAAACGCGGCGCGCGTGAACTATAATCCGAATAAACAAATTGCCGGTAATGCCGGCGACAAATATCGTAAAGTTATCGCTCCGCTCATTTACGATCAATCGACATCCAAAAGTACGCGTCCGACGGCGGGAAGAGCGAGAGCTAGCACTTGGGCTAGTAGTAGTAGTAGTCAATACGGTGGGCGCGGTCTGATGAGCTACAATAACAAACCGATTGAATTCACGTTTTGGGACGACGCAAACGAGCTTGTCAGTCGTTTAAGACTGTTGCTTGCATCGCAAGATGCCGGAAATGACGGTCACGGTAACGAAATTAATAGCATAGTGGAGGAATTACGCGAACCGCGAATAATTGTATAAATTTGTAAATTTCAAATGTTGTCTGTCACTTTTACCATGACTCTTGATAAGTTTGGTCGTCATATATCCGCAAGAGCAAAAGAATTAAAATCATTATCGTCACCGTCACCGGATAAAGAACTATACGCGTACATATGTTTACCTATTCGTGGTTCGTATACATTCGACTATGCGACATTAACATTTAATTACCAGTTGGATAACGGATCCGCTACATACAAATACCCATTGAAGCAAAGAGGAGAAATCCAAAGTGCAATCGTTTTTCCTGTCGACTTAATGACGCACATTAATTCATCAAAAAAGGAAATTTCGAAGGACAATTTAATTGGAACTGTTATTCGGAAGGGTGATGCAATAACATTTAGCTTAGATAGCGCTATTACAGCATCTACCACAACGTTGACAGGAAGACATCGACCAATTAGTACACATTTGTACGTGGAATTACTCGTTAAATATAGAATATGAGCGACATTAAGCAACAAGTGGTCGACGAATTGCACAAACCGGCCCGAAAGACCTTCAAACGTAGACGCGTAATCGTGAAAGGACTAGATGATTTATTTCAATCCGACCTTGTCGAGATGATTCCGTACGCGCGGCAAAATCGCGGCAACAAATATATTCTCGTTGTTATCGATGTATTTTCAAAATTTGCCTGGGCCGTTCCGACAAAAACAAAGTCGTCCAAAGATGTCGCCGCCGCGATGAAGAAAATACTATCGTCGGGGCGTCATCCGTCCAATTTACAAACCGATATGGGGAAAGAATTTTACGGGCGCGAATTCTCAATGCTCATGAAACAATTCAATATCAATCATTACTCGACATATAGTACGATGAAGGCGTCGGTAGTGGAGCGTTTAAATAGAACACTAAAAGCGATGATGTGGAAAGAGTTCAGCATGCAGGGCTCCTATGCGTGGTTAAAACTATTGCCACTTATTGTTTTAAAATATAATAATACCGTTCATTCAACGATTAAAATGAAACCGGTAAACGTTACTCGCGAAAATGAAAAGCAGCTATTGGACAGCGCCTATAATTACATTAAAATGAGCAATTTAATTACAAAATTTAAGCGAAACGACTACGTACGGATATCGAAATATCGCAGCCTATTCGCGAAGGGTTACCAGCCAAGTTGGAGCAACGAAGTCTTTATAATTGATAAGATACAATACACCAATCCCACAACTTACCTATTGCGGGATATTAGCGGCGAACCGATTTTGGGATCATTTTACGAGCAGGAATTGCAAAAAGCAAAATATCCGGACGTTCAACTCGTCGAAAAAGTGCTCAGAACGAAGGGAAATCGATTGTACGTCAAATGGTTGGGTCTCGACGAGCGAAGTTGGATTTTCAAAGCTGACCTTGTATAAAAATGCAATAAGCGTATTATCTTGTTCATTATAATGCCGCTACTGATCAAGAATACCATTTTTGGCAGGGGTCTTGTTAATTCTCTCATCGATAAGTTACCCATCGAGCTTCACATGCCTGGCGGCTACCAATTCTGTGGACCGGGCACCAAACTTCACGAACGTATAGAACGCGGTGACCGCGGAATAAACGCCCTGGATCGTGCGTGCAGAGACCACGATTTGGCGTACCATCAACACAAGGAACTGCAGAAGAGGCATGCGGCAGATAAAATTCTGGAGGAAGCGGCTTGGCAGCGTGTGAAACATCCATCGACATCCACCGGTGAAAAAATTAGCGCCTGGTTAGTAACGTCCACCATGAAAGCAAAGCGTAAATTGGGATTAGGTATGCAGCGGCGACTACGACTACAAGGACAACGACGACGAGTGCAAGCAGCAAACCGACCGTTGTATAAAATCAACAAGAAAAAATAAATAAAATATAGTACTCCTTTTTATTATTTTATAAACAACGCAATGTTTTTATTCAAATATGACCATAAATTTGTTTAAACACGCAGCCTTTTATTTCAAATACGACAGACCGTTGTAAAATCAACAAGAAAATATTCAAATAAAATGCGCGCCATTTTTTTATACTGCGTTTATATTCAATAAATATATTTAAACACGCAGCCTTTTATTTCAAACCCGCTATAGTTATACAAGGTTAATATAACAGCTTCGCGTGCCTCAACTAAAAATATCGAGTTGGCGGCTATCCAGCCGACTACCGCGTCATAAACAATGCAAATTGGCCGCGCCACTCATACTCTCTCCGGCATAAATATTTACATTTTCGCACTCGGGCTTGGACCAAGGAAGGCTTGGTCGGATCTTTTTAATAACGCGGAAAAAAAAGCGGCAATCGTTACGGCTGAAAGTATTCTTGCCCAAAATGATCAGTAAATTTCAATGAATGTATTTTGTCAATAAAATTTTTCGATACAGGCCTTGGTTTAGGAGATACAGACAGTTTTTTTATTTTTCCAAAAAAAATTTTAAAGTGCCTTTTTTGGCAATTTTTCCAGCGGCATAGGGTCTGTAATTGTCAAAGCGGACAGGGGGTCTTAGGGGGTATTTTTGCAATTAGTTTTTCGATACGGGCCTTAGTTTAGGAGATATAGCAAGTTTTTAAATTTTACAAAAAATTATTGCTGATAAATTACTCCGATGGTTCTCCTGTGTAAAGTGACATGCGCGCGTGTGCGGAGATTAAATTCGAGCCTAGTCAAGCGTATTTTGAATTAAATTTAAATAATATATTACAAAAAACGACCAACGGATAGCGCGCATGCGCAACAATTCGCAATATGGCCGATTACACACAATACACTACGACGACCGACAGTTTTCTTCAAATAAATCACTGACCGACAGGTGCAACCCTAAAATGCTATCTAACCACCAGGTGGAGTACTAATATCAAAATGGCCGACAGGTGCAACCCTAGCATCCTATCTGACCGCCAGGTGGCGTGCCAGCAACTTGGCCTTGCACTACCAGCCGATATATAGCGTTGACGTTCAAGGTCATATTTGCGGCGCTTGATTTGCGGCGTTTGCGGGACAACCCGTGAATCCTATCTACTCATGATAATAGTAGTTAGACAGCAACCCGTACTGTTACTATCGTTTGAAATGACGAATTAAATCTATCTCCTGCTACAGGGCTCAGTAGTTCAGCGGTAGAGCAATGCCCCGGCAAGGCAGAAGGCCCCGGTTCGAATCCGGACTGAGACCGTATCCTTTTAATTAATTTTAAAAATTACTTATCTCTTGGATTCTATTTACGTCATATTCCTTATATAGTATATTTAAACCGACTAAACCAGTTACCTACTTTCCACTAGCAAGATTTGCGATAAACTTGACATACCATGAACCAATTTCCACCAGTGTCCAATAGATGTCATGATAATAGTAGTTAGACAGCAACCCGTACTGTTACTATCGTATGAAATGACGAATTAAATCTATTTCCTGCTATGGGGCTCAGTAGTGCAGCGGTAGAGCAGTGACCCGGCAAGGCAGGGGCAAGGCAAGGCAGGGTCAAATAAATCACTGACCGACAGGTGCAACCCTAAAATGCTATCTAACCACCAGGTGGAGTACTAATATCAAAATGGCCGACAGGTGCAACCCTAGCATCCTATCTGACCGCCAGGTGGCGTGCCAGCAACTTGGCCTTGCACTACCAGCCGATATATAGCGTTGACGTTCAAGGTCATATTTGCGGCGCTTGATTTGCGGCGTTTGCGGGAGAACCCGTGAATCCTATCTACTATCACGACATGTATTGGACACTGGTGGAAATTGGTTCATGGTATGTCAAGTTTATCGAAAATCTTGCTAGTGGAAAGTCGGTAACTGGTTTAATCGGTTTAAATATACTATATAAGGAATATGACGTAAATAGAATCCAAGAGTGAAGTAATTTTTAAAATTAATTAAAAGGATACGGTCTCAGCCCGGATTCGAACCGGGGCCTTCTGCCTTGCCGGAGCATTGCTCTACCGCTGAACTACTGAGCCCTGTAGCTGGAGATAGATTTAATTTGTCATTTCAAACGATAGTAACAGTTCTGGTTGCTTTCTAACTACTATTATCATGACATCTATTGGACACTGGTGGAAATTGGTTCATGGTATGTCAAGTTTATCGCAAATCTTGGTAGTGGAAAGTAAGTAACTGGTTTAATCCGTTTAAATATACTATATAAGGAATATGACGTAAATAGAATCCAAGAGAGAAGTAATTTTTAAAATTAATTAAAAGGATATGGACTCAGCACGGTTTCGAACCGGGGCCTTCTGCCTTGCCGGGGCACTGCTCTACCGCTGAACTACTGAGCCCTGTAGCCGGAGATAGATTTAATTCGTCATTTCAAACGATAGTAACAGTACGGGTTGCTGTCCAACTACTATTACCATGACATCTATTGGACACTGGTGGAAATTGGTTCATGGTATGTCAAGTTTATCGCAAATCTTGCTAGTGGAAAGTAGGTAACTGGTTTAATCGGTTTAAATATACTATATAAGGAATATGACGTAAATAGAATCCACGAGAGAAGTAATTTTTAAAATTAATTAAAAGGATACGGTCTCAGCCCGGATTCGAACCGGGGCCTTCTGCCTTGCCGGGGCATTGCTTTACCGCTGAACTACTGAACCCTGTAGCAGGAGATAGATTTAATTCGTTTAAATATACTATATAAGGAATATGACGTAAATAGAATCCAAGAGAGAGGTAATTTTTAAAAAGAATTAACAGGATACGGTTTCAACCCGGATTCGAACCGGGGCCTTCTGCCTTGCCGGGTCACTGCTCTACCGCTGAACTACTGAGCCCTGTAGCAGGAGATAGATTTAATTCGTCATTTCAAACGATAGTAACACTACGGGTTGCTGTCTAACTACTATTATCATGACATCTATTGGACACTGGTGGAAATTGGTTCATGGTATGTCAAGTTTATCGCAAATCTTGCTAGTGTAAAGTTGGTAACTGGTTTAATCGGTTTAAATATACTATATAAGGAATATGACGTAAATAGAATCCAAGAGAGAAGTAATTTTTAAAATTAATTAAAAGGATACGGTCTCAGCCCGGATTCGAACCGTGGCCTTCTGCCTTGCCGGGGCATTGCTCTACCGCTGAACTACTGAGCCCTGTAGCAGGAGATAGATTTAATTCGTCATTTCAAACGATAGTAACAGTACGGGTTGCTGTCTAACTAGTATTATCATGACATCTATTAGACACTGGTGGAAATTGGTTCATGGTATGTCAAGTTTATCGCAAATCTTGCTAGTGGAAAGTCGGTAACTGGTTTAATCGGTTTAAATACACTATATAAGGAATATGACGTAAAGAGAATCCAAGAGAGAAGTAATTTTTAAAATTAATTAAAAGGATACGGTCTCAGCCCGGATTCGAACCGGGGCCTTCTGCCTTGCCGGGGCATTGCTCTACCGCTGAACTACTGAGCCCTGTAGCAGGAGATAGATTTAATTCGTCATTTCAAACGATTGTAACAGTTCTGGTTGCTGTCTAACTACTATTATCATGACATCTATTGGACACTGGTGCAAATTGATTCATGGTATGTCAAGTTTATCGCAAATCTTTGTAGTGGAAAGTAAGTAACTGGTTTAATCGGTTTAAATATACAATATAAGGAATATGACGTAAATAGAATCCAAGAGAGAGGTAATTTTTAAAATTAATTAACAGGATACGGTCTCAACCCGGATTCGAACCGTGGCCTTCTGCCTTGCCGGGGCATTGCTCTACCGCTGAACTACTGAGCCCTGTAGCAGGAGATAGATTTAATTCGTCATTTCAAACGATAGTAACAGTACGGGTTGCTGTCTAACTACTATTATCATGACATCTATTGGACACTGGTGGAAATTGGTTCATGGTATGTCAAGTTTATCGCAAATCTTGCTAGGTGAAAGTAGGTAACTGGTTTAATCGGTTTAAATATACTATATAAGGAATATGACGTAAATAGAATCCAAGAGAGAAGTAATTTTTTAAATTAATTAACAGGATACGGTCTCAACCCGTATTCGAACCGGGGCCTTCTGCCTTGCCGGGGCATTGCTCTACCGCTGAACTACTGAGCCCTGTAGCAGGAGATAGATTTACAATTATCTTGACATCTATTGGACACTGGTGGAAATTGGTTCATGGCATGTCAAGTTTATCGCAAATCTTGCTAGTGGAAAGTAGGTAACTGGTTTAATAGGTTTAAATATACTATATAAGGAATATGACGTAAATAGAATCCAAGAGAGAAGTAATTTTTAAAATTAATCAAAAGGATACGGTCTCAGCCCGGATTCGAACCGGGGCCTTCTGCCTTGCCGGGGCATTGCTCTACCGCTGAACTACTGAGGCCTGTAGCAGGAGATAGATTTAATTCGTCATTTCAAACGATAGTAACAGTTCAGGTTGCTGTCTAACTACTATTATCATGACATCTATTGGACACTGGTGGAAATTGGTTCATGGTATGTCAAGTTTATCGCAAATCTTGGTAGTAGAAAGTAAGTAACTAGTTTAATCGGTTTAATCGGGGCATTGCTCTACCGCTGAACTACTGAGCCCTGTAGCCGGAGATAGATTTAATTCGTCATTTCAAACGATAGTAACAGTACGGGTTGCTGTCTAACTACTATTACCATGACATCTATTGGACACTGGTGGAAAATGTTTCATGGTATGTCAAGTTTATCGCAAATCTTGCTAGTGGAAAGTAGGTAACTGGTTTAATTGGTTTAAATATACTATATAAGGAATATGACGTAAATACAATCCAAGAGAGAAGTAATTTTTAAAATTAATTAAAAGGTTACGGTCTCAGCCCGGATTCGAACCGGGCCTTCTGCCTTGCCGGGGCATTGCTCTAGCGCTGAACTACTGAGCCCTGTAGCAGGAGATAGATTTAATTCGACATTTCAAACGATAGTAACAGTACGGGTTGCTGTCTAACTACAATTATCTTGACATCTATTGGACACTGGTGGAAATTGGTTCATGGTATGTCAAGTTTATCGCAAATCTTGCTAGTGGAAAGTAGGTAACTGGTTTAATCGGTTTAAATATACTATATAAGGAATATGACGTAAATAGAATCCAAGAGATATGTAATTTTTAAAATTAATTAAAAGGATACGGTCTCAGCCCGGATTCGAACCGGGGCCTTCTGCCTTGCCGGGGCATTGCTCTACCGCTGAACTACTGAGCCCTGTAGCAGGAGATAGATTTAATTCGTCATTTCAAACGATAGTAACAGTACGGGTTGCTGTCTAACTACTATTATCATGACATGTATTGGACACTGGTGGAAATTGGTTCATGGTATGTCTAGTTTATCGAAAATCTTGCTAGTGGAAAGTCGGTAACTGGTTTAATCGGTTTAAATATACTATATAAGGAATATGACGTAAATAGAATCCAAGAGTGAAGTAATTTTTAAAATTAATTAAAAGGATACGGTCTCAGCCCGGATTCGAACCGGGGCCTTCTGCCTTGCCGGGGCATTGCTCTACCGCTGAACTACTGAGCCCTGTCGCAGGAGATAGATTTAATTTGTCATTTCAAATGATAGTAACAGTTCTGGTTGCTGTCTAACTACTATTATCATGACATCTATTGGACACTGGTGGAAATTGGTTCAAGGTATGTCAAGTTTATCGCAAATCTTGGTAGTGGAAAGTAAGTAACTGGTTTAATCCGTTTAAATATACTATATAAGGAATATGACGTAAATAGAATCCAAGAGAGAAGTAATTTTTAAACTTAATTAAAAGGATATGGTCTCAGCACGGAATCGAACCGGGGCCTTCTGCCTTGCCGGGGCATTGCTCTACCGCTGAACTACTGAGCCCTGTAGCAGGAGATAGATTTAATTCGTCATTTCAAACGATTGTAACAGTTCTGGTTGCTGTCTAACTACTATTATCATGACATCTATTGGACACTGGTGGAAATTGGTTCATGGTATGTCAAGTTTATCGCAAATCTTTGTAGTGGAAAGTAAGTAACTGGTTTAATCGGTTTAAATATACTATATAAGGAATATGACGCAAATAGAATCCAAGAGAGATTACTTTTTAGAATTAATTAAAAGGATATGGTCTCAGCACGGATTCGAACCGGGGCCTTCTGCCTTGCCGGGTCACTGCTCTACCGCTGAACTACTGAGCCCTGTAGCAGGAGATAGATTTAATTCGTCATTTCAAACGATAGTAACAGTACGGGTTGCTGTCTAACTACTATTACCATGACATCTATTGGACACTGGTGGAAATTGGTTCATGGTATGTCAAGTTTATCGCAAATCTTGCTAGTGGAAAGTAGGTAACTGGTTTAATCGGTTTAAATATACTATATAAGGAATATGACGTAAATAGAATCCAAGAGAGAAGTAATTTTTAAAATTAATTAAAAGGATACGGTCTCAGCCCGGACTCGAACCGTGGCCTTCTGCCTTTGCCGGGGCATTGCTCTACCGCTGAACTACTGAGCCCTGTAGCAGGAGATAGATTTAATTCGTCATTTCAAACGATAGTAACAGTACGGGTTGCTGTCTAACTACTATTACCATGACATCTATTGGACACTGGTGGAAATTGGTTCATGGTATGTCAAGTTTATCGCAAATCTTGCTAGTGTAAAGTAGGTAACTGGTTTAATCGGTTTAAATATACAATATAAGGAATATGACGTAAATAGAATCCAAATGAGAGGTAATTTTTAAAATTAATTAACAGGATACGGTCTCAACCCGGAATCGAACCGGGGCCTTCTGCCTTGCCGGGTCACTGCTCTACCGCTGAACTACTGAGCCCTGTAGCAGGAGATAGATTTAATTCGTCATTTCAAACGATAGTAACAGTGCGGGTTGCTGACTAACTACTATTATCATGACATCTATTGGACACTGGTGGAAATTGGTTCATGGTATGTCAAGTTTATCGCAAATCTTGCTAGTGGAAAGTAGGTAACTGGTTTAATCGGTTTAAATATACTATATAAGGAATATGACGTAAATAGAATCCAAGAGAGAAGTAATTTTTAAAATTAATTAAAAGGATACGGTCTTAGCCCGGATTCGAACCGTGGCCTTCTTTCTGCCTTGCCGGGGCATTGCTCTACCGCTGAACTACTGAGCCCTGTAGCAGGAGATAGATTTAATTCGTCATTTCAAACGATAGTAACAGTACGGGTTGCTGTCTAACTACTATTATCATGACATCTATTGGACACTGGTGGAAATTGGTTCATGGTATGTCAAGTTTATCGCAAATCTTGCTAGTGGAAAGTCGGTAACTGGTTTAATCGGTTTAAATATACTATATAAGGAATATGACGTAAATAGAATCCAAGAGTGAAGTAATTTTTAAAATTAATTAAAAGGATACGGTCTCAGCCCGGATTCGATCCGGGGCCTTCTGCCTTGCCGGGACATTGCTCTACCGCTGAACTACTGAGCCCTGTAGCCGGAGATAGATTTAATTCGTCATTTCAAACGACTGTAACAGTACGGGTTGCTGTCCAACTACTATTACCATGACATCTATTGGACACTGGTGGAAATTGGTTCATGGTATGTCAAGTTTATCGCAAATCTTGCTAGTGGAAAGTAGGTAACTGGTTTAATCGGTTTAAATATACTATATAAGGAAAATGACGTAAATAGAATCAAAAGAGAGAAGTAATTTTTAAAATTAATTAAAGGGATACGGTCTCAGCCCGGATTCGAACCGGGGCCTTCTGCCTTGCCGGGGCATTGCTTTACCGCTGAACTACTGAACCCTGTAGCAGGAGATAGATTTAATTTGTTTAAATATACTATATAAGGAATATGACGTAAATAGAATCCAAGAGAGAGGTAATTTTTAAAATTAATTAACAGGATACGGTCTCAACCCGGATTCGAACCGGGGTCTTCTGCCTTGCCGGGTCACTGCTCTACCGCTGAACTACTGAGCCCTGTAGCAGGAGATAGATTTAATTCGTCATTTGAAACGATAGTAACAGTACGGGTTGCTGCCTAACTACTATTATCATGACATCTATTGGACACTGGGGGAAATTGGTTCATGGTATGTCAAGTTTATCGCAAATCTTGCTAGTGGAAAGTAGGTAACTGGTTTAATCGGTTTAAATATACTATATAAGGAATATGACGTAAATAGAATCCAAGAGAGAAGTAATTTTTAAAATTAATTAAAAGGATACGGTCTCAGCCCGGACTCGAACCGTGGCCTTCTGCCTTTGCCGGGGCATTGCTCTACCGCTGAACTACTGAGCCCTGTAGCAGGAGATAGATTTAATTCGTCATTTCAAACGATAGTAACAGTACGGGTTGCTGTCTAACTACTATTACCATGACATCTATTGGACACTTGTGGAAATTGGTTCATGGTATGTCAAGTTTATCGCAAATCTTGCTAGTGTAAAGTAGGTAACTGGTTTAATCGGTTTAAATATACAATATAAGGAATATGACGTAAATAGAATCCAAATGAGAGGTAATTTTTAAAATTAATTAACAGGATACGGTCTCAACCCGGAATCGAACCGGGGCCTTCTGCCTTGCCGGGTCACTGCTCTACCGCTGAACTACTGAGCCCTGTAGCAGGAGATAGATTTAATTCGTCATTTCAAACGATAGTAACAGTGCGGGTTGCTGACTAACTACTATTATCATGACATCTATTGGACACTGGTGGAAATTGGTTCATGGTATGTCAAGTTTATCGCAAATCTTGCTAGTGGAAAGTAGGTAACTGGTTTAATCGGTTTAAATATACTATATAAGGAATATGACGTAAATAGAATCCAAGAGAGAAGTAATTTTTAAAATTAATTAAAAGGATACGGTCTTAGCCCGGATTCGAACCGTGGCCTTCTGCCTTGCCGGGGCATTGCTCTACCGCTGAACTACTGAGCCCTGTAGCCGGAGATAGATTTAATTCGTCATTTCAAACGATTGTAACAGTACGGGTTGCTGTCCAACTACTATTACCATGACATCTATTGGACACTGGTGGAAATTGGTTCATGGTATGTCAAGTTTATCGCAAATCTTGCTAGTGGAAAGTAGGTAACTGGGTTAATCGGTTTAAATATACTATATAAGGAAAATGACGTAAATAGAATCAAAAGAGAGAAGTAATTTTTAAAATTAATTAAAAGGATACGGTCTCAGCCCGGATTCGAACCGGTGCCTTCTGCCTTGGCGGGGCATTGCTTTACCGCTGAACTACTGAACCCTGTAGCAGGAGATAGATTTAATTTGTTTAAATATACTATATAAGGAATATGACGTAAATAGAATCCAAGAGAGAGGTAATTTTTAAAATTAATTAACAGGATACGGTCTCAACCAGGATTCGAACCGGGGCCTTCTGCCTTGCCGGGTCACTGCTCTACCGCTGAACTACTGAGCCCTGTAGCAGGAGATAGATTTAATTCGTCATTTGAAACGATAGTAACAGTACGGGTTGCTGCCTAACTACTATTATCATGACATCTATTGGACACTGGTGGAAATTGGTTCATGGTATGTCAAGTTTATCGCAAATCTTGCTAGTGGAAAGTCGGTAACTGGTTTAATCGGTTTAAATATACTATATAAGGAATATGACGTAAATAGAATCCAAGAGTGAAGTAATTTTTAAAATTAATTAAAAGGATACGGTCTCAGCCCGGATTCGAACCGGGGCCTTCTGCCTTGCCGGGGCATTGCTCTACCGCTGAACTACTGAGCCCTGTAGCGGGGGATAGATTTAATTCGTCATTTCGAACGATAGTAACAGTACGGGTTGCTGTCTAACTACAATTATCTTGACATCTATTGGACACTGGTAGAAATTGGTTCATGGTATGTCAAGTTTATCGCAAATCTTGCTAGTGGAAAGTAGGTAACTGGATTAATCGGTTTAAATATACTATATAAGGAATATGACGTAAGTAGAATCCAAGAAAGAAAAATTATTTTTTAAGTTAATTAACAGGATACGGTCTCAACCCGGATTCGAACCGGGGCCTTCTGCCTTGCCGGGGCATAGCTCTACCGCTGAACTACTGAGCCCTGCAGCAGGAGATAGATTTAATTCGTCATTTCAAATGATAGTAACAGTTCTGGTTGCTGTCTAACTACTATTATCATGATATCTATTGGACACTGGTGGAAATTGGTTCATGGTATGTCAAGTTTATCGCAAATCTTGGTAGTGGAAAGTAAGTAACTGGTTTAATCCGTTTAAATATACTATATAAGGAATATGACGTAACTAGAATCCAAGAGAGAAGTAATTTTTAAAATTAATTAAACGGATATGGTGTCAGCACGGAGTCGAATCGGGGCCTTCTGCCTTGCCGGGGCATTGCTCTACCGCTGAACTACTGAGCCCTGTAGCCGGAGATAGATTTAATTCGTCATTTCAAACGATAGTAACAGTACGGGTTGCTGTCTAACTACTATTACCATGACATCTATTGGACACTTGTGGAAATTGGTTCATGGTATGTCAAGTTTATCGCAAATCTTGCTAGTGGAAAGTAGGTAACTGGTTTAATCGGTTTAAATATACTATATAAGGAATATGACGTAAATAGAATCCAAGAGAGAAGTAATTTTTAAAATTAATTAAAAGGATACGGTCTTAGCCCGGATTCGAACCGTGGCCTTCTGCCTTGCCGGGGCATTGCTCTACCGCTGAACTACTGAGCCCTGTAGCAGGAGATAGATTTAATTCGTCATTTCAAACGATAGTAACAGTACGGGTTGCTGTCTAACTACTATTATCATGACATCTATTGGACATTGGTGGAAATTGGTTCATGGTATGTCAAGTTTATCGCAAATCTTGCTAGTGGAAAGTAGGTAACTGGATTAATCGGTTTAAATATACTATATAAGGATTATGACGTAAGTAGAATCCAAGTGAGAAGTAATTTTTTAAATTAATTAACAGGATACGGTCTCAACCCGTTTTCGAACCGGGGCCTTCAGCCTTGCCGGGGCATTGCTCTACCGCTGAACTACTGAGCCCTGTAGCAGGAGATAGATTTACAATTATCTTGACATCTATTGGACACTGGTGGAAATTGGTTCATGATATGTCAAGTTTATCGCAAATCTTGCTAGTGGAAAGTAGGTAACTGGTTTAATCGGTTTAAATATACTATATAAGGAATATGACGTAAATAGAATCCAAGAGAGAAGTAATTTTTAAAATTAATTAAAAGGATACGGTCTCAGCCCGGTTTCGAACCGGGGCCTTCTGCCTTGCGGGGGCATTGCTCTACCGCTGAACTACTGAGCCCTGTAGCAGGAGATAGATTTAATTCGTCATTTCAAACGATAGTAACAGTTCTGATTGCTGTCTAATTACTATTATCATGACATCTATTGGACACTGGTGGAAATTGGTTCATGGTATGTCAAGTTTATCGCAAATCTTTGTAGTGGAAAGTAAGTAACTGGTTTAATCGGTTTAAATATACTATATAAGGAATATGACGTAAATACAATCCAAGAGAGAATTAATTTTTAAAATTAATTAAAAGGATATGGTCTCAGCACGGATTCGAACCGTGGCCTTCTGCCTTGCCGGGGCATTGCTCTACCGCTGAACTACTGAGCCCTGTAGCCGGAGATAGATTTAATTCGTCATTTCAAACGATAGTAACAGTGCGGGTTGCTGTCTAACTACTATTACCATGACATCTATTGGACACAGGTGGAAAATGGTTCATGGTATGTCAAGTTTATCGCAAATCTTGCTAGTGGAAGGTAGGTAACTGGTTTAATTGGTTTAAATATACTATATAAGGAATATGACGTAAATACAATCCAAGAGAGAAGTAATTTTTAAAATTAATTAAAAGGTTACGGTCTCAGCCCAGATTCGAACCGGGGCCTTCTGCCTTGCCGGGGCATTGCTCTACCGCTGAACTACTGAGCCCTGTAGCAGGAGATAGATTTACAATTATCTTGACATCTATTGGACACTGGTGGAAATTGGTTCATGGTATGTCAAGTTTATCGCAAATCTTGCTAGTGGATAGTAGGTAACTGGTTTAATTGGTTTAAATATACTATATAAGGAATATGACGTAAATAGAATCCAAGAGAGAAGTAATTTTTAAAATTAATTAAAAGGATACGGTCTCAGCCCGGATTCGAACCGGGGCCTTCTGCCTTGCCGGGGCATTGCTCTACCGCTGAACTACTGAGCCCTGTAGCAGGAGATAGATTTAATTCGTCATTTCAAACGATAGTAACAGTTCTGGTTGCTGTCTAACTACTATTATCATGACATCTATTGGACACTGGTGGAAATTGGTTCATGGTATGTCAAGTTTATCGCAAATCTTTGTAGTGGAAAGTAAGTAACTGGTTTAATCGGTTTAAATATACTATATAAGGAATATGACGTAAATAGAATCCCAGAGAGAATTAATTTTTAAAATTAATTAAAAGGATATGGTCTCAGCACGGATTCGAACCGGGGCCTTCTGCCATGCCGGGGCATTGCTCTACCGCTGAACTACTGAGCCCTGTAGCCGGAGATAGATTTAATTCGTCATTTCAAACGATAGTAACAGTGCGGGTTGCTGTCTAACTACTATTACCATGACATCTATTGGACACTGGTGGAAATTGGTTCATGGTATGTCGTTTATCGCAAATCTTGCTAGTGGAAGGTAGGTAACTGGTTTAATCGGTTTAAATATACTATATAAGGAATATGACGTAAATAGAATCCAAGAGAGAAGTAATTTTTAAAATTAATTAAAGGGATACGGTCTCAGCCCGGACTCGAACCGTGGCCTTCTGCCTTTGCCGGGGCATTGCTCTACCGCTGAACTACTGAGCCCTGTAGCAGGAGATAGATTTAATTCGTCATTTCAAACGATAGTACGGGTTGCTGTCTAACTACTATTATCATGACATCTATTGGACACTGGTGGAAATTGGTTCATGGTATGTCAAGTTTATCGCAAATCTTGCTAGTGGAAAGTAGGTAACTGGTTTAATCGGTTTAAATATACAATATAAGGAATATGACGTAAATAGAATCCAAGAGAGAGGTAATTTTTAAAATTAATTAACAGAATACGGTCTCAACCCGGATTCGAACCGGGGCCTTCTGCCTTGCCGGGTCACTGCTCTACCGCTGAACTACTGAGCCCTGTAGCAGGAGATAGATTTAATTCGTCATTTCAAACGATAGTAACAGTGCGGGTTGCTGACTAACTACTATTATCATGACATCTATTGGACACTGGTGGAAATTGGTTCATGGTATGTCAAGTTTATCGCAAATCTTGCTAGTGGAAAGTAGGTAACTGGTTTAATCGGTTTAAATATACTATATAAGGAATATGACGTAAATAGAATCCAAGAGAAAAGTAATTTTTAAAATTAATTAAAAGGATACGGTCTCAGCCCGGATTCGAACCGGGGCCTTCTGCCTTGCCGGGGCATTGCTCTACCGCTGAACTACTGAGCCCTGTAGCAGGAGATAGATTTAATTCGTCATTTCAAACGATAGTAACAGTTCTGGTTGCTGTCTAACTACTATTATCATGACATCTATTGGACACTGGTGGAAATTGGTTCATGGTATGTCAAGTTTATCGCAAATCTTGCTAGTGGAAAGTAGGTAACTGGTTTAATCGGTTTAAATATACTATATAAGGAATATGACGGAAATAGAATCCAAGAGAGAAGTAATTTTTAAAATTAATTAAAAGAATACGGTCTCAGCCCGGATTCTAACCGGGGCCTTCTGCCTTGCCGGGGCATTGCTTTACCGTTGAACTACTGAACCCTGTAGCAGGAGATAGATTTAATTTGTTTAAATATACTATATAAGGAATATGACGTAAATAGAATCCAAGAGAGAGGTAATTTTTAAAATTAATTAACAGGATACGGTCTCAACCCGGATTCGAACCGGGGCCTTCTGCCTTGCCGGGTCACTGCTCTACCGCTGAACTACTGAGCCCTGTAGCAGGAGATAGATTTAATTCGTCATTTCAAACGATAGTAACAGTACGGGTTGCTGCCTAACTACTATTATCATGACATCTATTGGACACTGGTGGAAATTGGTTCATGGTATGTCAAGTTTATCGCAAATCTTGCTAGTGGAAAGTCGGTAACTGGTTTAATCGGTTTAAATATACTATATAAGGAATATGACGTAAATAGAATCCAAGAGTGAAGTAATTTTTAAAATTAATTAAAAGGATACGGTCTCAGCCCGGATTCGAACCGGGGCCTTCTGCCTTACCGGGGCATTGCTCTACCGCTGAACTACTGAGCCCTGTAGCGGGCGATAGATTTAATTCGTCATTTCAAACGATAGTAACAGTACGGGTTGCTGTCTAACTACAATTATCTTGACATCTATTGGACACTGGTAGAAATTGGTTCATGGTATGTCAAGTTTATCGCAAATCTTGCTAGTGGAAAGTAGGTAACTGGATTAATCGGTTTAAATATACTATATAAGGAATATGACGTAAGTAGAATCCAAGAAAGAAAAATATTTTTTTAAATTAATTAACAGGATACGGTCTCAACCCGGATTCGAACCGGGGCCTTCTGCCTTGCCGGGGCATTGCTCTACCGCTGAACTACTGAGCCCTGCAGCAGGACATAGATTTAATTCGTCATTTCAAATGATAGTAACAGTTCTGGTTGCTGTCAAACTACTATTATCATGATATCTATTGGACACTGGTGGAAATTGGTTCATGGTATGTCAAGTTTATCGCAAATCTTGGTAGTGGAAAGTAAGTAACTGGTTTAATCCGTTTAAATATACTATATAAGGAATATGACGTAAATAGAATCCAAGAGAGAAGTAATTTTTAAAATTAATTAAAAGGATATGGTGTCAGCACGGAGTCGAATCGGGGCCTTCTGCCTTGCCGGGGCATTGCTCTACCGCTGAACTACTGAGCCCTGTAGCCGGAGTTAGATTTAATTTGTCATTTCAAACGATAGTAACAGTACGGGTTGCTGTCTAACTACTATTACCTTGACATCTATTGGACACTGGTGGAAATTGGTTCATGGTATGTCAAGTTTATCGCAAATCTTGCTAGTGGAAAGTAGGTAACTGGTTTAATCGGTTTAAATATACTATATAAGGAATATGACGTAAGTAGAATCCAAGTGAGAAGTAATTTTTTAAATTAACTAACAGGATACGGTCTCAACCCGTTTTCGAACCGGGGCCTTCTGCCTTGCCGGGGCATTGCTCTACCGCTGAACTACTGAGCCCTGTAGCAGGAGATAGATTTAATTCGTCATTTCAAACGATAGTAACAGTACGGGTTGCTGTCTAACTACTGTTATCATGACATCTATTGGACACTGGTGGAAATTGGTTCATGGTATGTCAAGTTTATCGCAAATCTTGCTAGTGGAAAGTCGGTAACTGGTTTAATCGGTTTAAATATACTATATAAGGAATATGACGTAAATAGAATCCAAGAGTGAAGTAATTTTTAAAATTAATTAAAAGGATGCGGTCTCAGCCCGGATTCGATCCGGGGCCTTCTGCCTTGCCGGGGCATTGCTCTTCCGCTGAACTACTGAGCCCTGTAGCGGGAGATAGATTTAATTCGTCATTTCAAACGATAGTAACAGAACGGGTTGCTGTCTAACTACAATTATCTTGACATCTATTGGACACTGGTGGAAATTGGTTCATGGTATGTCAAGTTTATCGCAAATCTTGCTAGTGGAAAGTAGGTAACTGGATTAATCGGTTTAAATATACTATATAAGGAATATGACGTAAGTAGAATCCAAGTGAGAAGTAATTTTTTAAATTAACTAACAGGATACGGTCTCAACCCGTTTTCGAACCGGGGCCTTCTGCCTTGCCGGGGCATTGCTCTACCGCTGAACTACTGAGCCCTGTAGCAGGAGATAGATTTACAATTATCTTGACATCTATTGGACACTGGTGGAAATTGGTTCATGGTATGTCAAGTTTATCGCAAATCTTGCTAGTGGAAAGTAGGTAACTGGTTTAATCGGTTTAAATATACTATATAAGGAATATGACGTAAATAGAATCCAAGAGAGAAGTAATTTTTAAAATTAATGAAAAGGATACGGTCTCAGCCCGGATTCGAACCGGGCCTTCTGCCTTGCCGGGGCATTGCTCTACCGCTGAACTACTGAGCCCTGTAGCAGGAGATAGATTTAATTCGTCATTTCAAACGATAGTAACAGTTCTGATTGCTGTCTAACTACTATTATCATGACATCTATTGGACACTGGTGGAAATTGGTTCATGGTATGTCAAGTTTATCGCAAATCTTGGTAGTGGAAAGTAAGTAACTGGTTTAATCCGTTTAAATATACTATATAAGGAATATGACGTAAATAGAATCCAAGAGAGAAGTAATTTTTAAAATTAATTAAAAGGATATGGTCTCAGCACGGATTCGAACCGGGGCCTTCTGCCTTGCCGGGGCATTGCTCTACCGCTGAACTACTGAGCCCTGTAGCCGGAGATAGATTTAATTCGTCATTTCAAACGATTGTAACAGTACGGGTTGCTGTCCAACTACTATTACCATGACATCTATTGGACACTGGTGGAAATTGGTTCATGGTATGTCAAGTTTATCGCAAATGTTGCTAGTGGAAAGTAGGTAACTGGTTTAATCGGTTTAAATATACTATATAAGGAATATGACGGAAATAGAATCCAAGAGAGAAGTAATTTTTAAAATTAATTAAAAGAATACGGTCTCAGCCCGGATTCTAACCGGGGCCTTCTGCCTTGCCAGGGCATTGCTTTACCGTTGAACTACTGAACCCTGTAGCACGAGATAGATTTAATTTGTTTAAATATACTATATAAGGAATATGACGTAAATAGAATCCAAGAGAGAGGTAATTTTTAAAATTAATTAACAGGATACGGTCTCAACCCGGATTCGAACCGGGGCCTTCTGCCTTGCCGGGTCACTGCTCTACCGCTGAACTACTGAGCCCTGTAGCAGGAGATAGATTTAATTCGTCATTTCAAACGATAGTAACAGTACGGGTTGCTGCCTAACTACTATTATCATGACATCTATTGGACACTGGTGGAAATTGGTTCATGGTATGTCAAGTTTATCGCAAATCTTGCTAGTGGAAAGTCGGTAACTGGTTTAATCGGTTTAAATATACTATATAAGGAATATGACGGAAATAGAATCCAAGAGAGAAGTAATTTTTAAAATTAATTAAAAGAATACGGTCTCAGCCCGGATTCTAACCGGGGCCTTCTGCCTTGCCAGGGCATTGCTTTACCGTTGAACTACTGAACCCTGTAGCACGAGATAGATTTAATTTGTTTAAATATACTATATAAGGAATATGACGTAAATAGAATCCAAGAGAGAGGTAATTTTTAAAATTAATTAACAGGATACGGTCTCAGCCCGGATTCGAACCGGGGCCTTCTGCCTTACCGGGGCATTGCTCTACCGCTGAACTACTGAGCCCTGTAGCGGGGGATAGATTTAATTCGTCATTTCGAACGATAGTAACAGTACGGGTTGCTGTCTAACTACAATTATCTTGACATCTATTGGACACTGGTAGAAATTGGTTCATGGTATGTCAAGTTTATCGCAAATCTTGCTAGTGGAAAGTAGGTAACTGGATTAATAGGTTTAAATATACTATATAAGGAATATGACGTAAGTAGAATCCAAGAAAGAAAAATAATTTTTTAAATTAATTAACAGGATACGGTCTCAACCCGGATTCGAACCGGGGCCTTCTGCCTTGCCGGGGCATTGCTCTACCGCTGAACTACTGAGCCCAGCAGCAGGAGATAGATTTAATTCGTCATTTCAAATGATAGTAACAGTTCTGGTTGCTGTCTAACTACTATTATCATGATATCTATTGGACACTGGTGGAAATTGGTTCATGGTATGTCAAGTTTATCGCAAATCTTGGTAGTGGAAAGTAAGTAACTGGTTTAATCCGTTTAAATATACTATATAAGGAATATGACGTAAATAGAATCCAAGAGAGAAGTAATTTTTAAAATTAATTAAAAGGATATGGTGTCAGCACGGAGTCGAATCGGGGCCTTCTGCCTTGCCGGGGCATTGCTCTACCGCTGAACTACTGAGCCCTGTAGCCGGAGTTAGATTTAATTCGTCATTTCAAACGATAGTAACAGTACGGGTTGCTGTCTAACTACTATTACCTTGACATCTATTGGACACTGGTGGAAATTGGTTCATGGTATGTCAAGTTTATCGCAAATCTTGCTAGTGGAAAGTAGGTAACTGGTTTAATCGGTTTAAATATACTATATAAGGAATATGACGTAAATAGAATCCAAGAGAAAAGTAATTTTTAAAATTAATTAAAAGGATACGGTCTTAGCCCGGATTCGAACCGTGGCCTTCTGCCTTGCCGGGGCATTGCTCTACCGCTGAACTACTGAGCCCTGTAGCAGGAGATAGATTTAATTTGACATTTCAAACGATAGTAACAGTACGGGTTGCTGTCTAACTACTATTATCATGACATCTATTGGACACTGGTGGAAATTGGTTCATGGTATGTCAAGTTTATCGCAAATCTTGGTAGTGGAAAGTAAGTAACAGGTTTAATCCGTTTAAATATACTATATAAGGAATATGACGTAAATAGAATCCAAGAGAGAACTAATTTTTAAAATTAATTAAAAGGATATGGTCTCAGCACGGATTCGAACCGGGGCCTTCTGCCTTGCCGGGGCATTGCTCTACCGCTGAAATGGTACTATATAAGGAATATGACGTAAATGGAATCCAAGAGGGAAGTAATTTTTAAAATTAATTAAAAGGATATGGTCTCAGCCCGGATTCGAACCGGGGCCATCTGCCTTGCCGGGGCATTGCTCTACCGCTGAACTATAGAGCCCTGTAGCAGGAGATGGATTTAATTCGTCATTTCAAACGATAGTAACAGTACGGGTTGCTGTCTAACTACTATTATCATGACATCTATTGGACACTGGTGGAAATTGGTTCATGGTATGTCAAGTTTATCGCAAATCTTGCTAGTGGAAAGTCGGTAACTGGTTTAATCGGTTTAAATATACTATATAAGGAATATGACGTAAATAGAATCCAAGAGTGAAGTAATTTTTAAAATTAATTAAAAGGATACGGTCTCAGCCCGGATTCGATCCGGGGCCTTCTGCCTTGCCGGGGCATTGCTCTTCCGCTGAACTACTGAGCCCTGTAGCGGGAGATAGATTTAATTCGTCATTTCAAACGATAGTAACAGTACGGGTTGCTGTCTAACTACAATTATCTTGACATCTATTGGGCACTGGTGGAAATTGGTTCATAGTATGTCAAGTTTATCGCAAATCTTGCTAGTGGAAAGTAGGTAACTGGTTTAATCGGTTTAAATATACTATATAAGGAATATGACGTAAATAGAATCCAAGAGAAAAGTAATTTTTAAAATTAATTAAAAGGATACAGTCTTAGCCCGGATTCGAACCGTGGCCTTCTGCCTTGCCGGGGCATTGCTCTACCGCTGAACTACTGAGCCCTGTAGCAGGAGATAGATTTAATTCGTCATTTCAAACGATAGTAACAGTACGGGTTGCTGTCTAACTACTATTATCATGACATCTATTGGACACTGGTGGAAATTGGTTCATGGTATGTCAAGTTTATCGCAAATCTTGCTAGTGGAAAGTCGGTAACTGGTTTAATCGGTTTAAATATACTATATAAGGAATATGACGTAAGTAGAATCCAAGTGAGAAGTAATTTTTTAAATTAACTAACAGGATACGGTCTCAACCCGTTTTCGAACCGGGGCCTTCTGCCTTGCCGGGGCATTGCTCTACCGCTGAACTACTGAGCCCTGTAGCAGGAGATAGATTTACAATTATCTTGACATCTATTGGACACTGGTGGAAATTGGTTCATGGTATGTCAAGTTTATCGCAAATCTTGCTAGTGGAAAGTAGGTAACTGGTTTAATCGGTTTAAATATACTATATAAGGAATATGACGTAAATAGAATCCAAGAGAGAAGTAATTTTTAAAATTAATGAAAAGGATACGGTCTCAGCCCGATTCGAACCGGGCCTTCTGCCTTGCCGGGGCATTGCTCTACCGCTGAACTACTGAGCCCTGTAGCAGGAGATAGATTTAATTCGTCATTTCAAACGATAGTAACAGTTCTGATTGCTGTCTAACTACTATTATCATGACATCTATTGGACACTGGTGGAAATTGGTTCATGGTATGTCAAGTTTATCGCAAATCTTTGTAGTGGAAAGTAAGTAACTGGTTTAATCGGTTTAAATATACTATATAAGGAATATGACGTAAATAGAATCCAAGAGAGAATTAATTTTTAAAATTAATTAAAAGGATATGGTCTCAGCACGGATTCGAACCGGGGCCTTCTGCCTTGCCGGGGCATTGCTCTACCGCTGAACTACTGAGCCCTGTAGCCGGAGATAGATTTAATTCGTCATTTCAAACTATAGTAACAGTGCGGGTTGCTGTCTAACTACTATTACCATGACATCTATTGGACACAGGTGGAAAATGGTTCATGGTATGTCAAGTTTATCGCAAATCTTGCTAGTGGAAGGTAGGTAACTGGTTTAATTGGTTTAAATATACTATATAAGGAATATGACGTAAATACAATCCAAGAGAGAAGTAATTTTTAAAATTAATTAAAAGGTTACGGTCTCAGCCCGGATTCGAACCGGGGCCTTCTGCCTTGCCGGGGCATTGCTCTACCGCTGAACTACTGAGCCCTGTAGCAGGAGATAGATTTAATTCGTCATTTCAAACGATAGTAACAGTACGGGTTGCTGTCTAACTACAATTATCTTGACATCTATTGGACACTGGTGGAAATTGGTTCATGGTATGTCAAGTTTATCGCAAATCTTGCTAGTGGAAAGTAGGTAACTGGTTTAATCGGTTTAAATATACTATATATGGAATATGATGTAAGTAGAATCCAAGAGAGAAGTAATTTTTTTAATTAATTAACAGGATACGGTCTCAACCCGGATTCGAACCGGGGCATTCTGCCTTGCCGGGGCATTGCTCTACCGCTGAACTACTGAGCCCTGTAGCAGGAGATAGATTTAGTTCGTCATTTCAAACGATAGTAACAGTACGGGTTGCTGTCAGTAGGTAATGGGATCCTTGGGACGACCTCGTTTGACCCCGACTGAACATACTCGGGGTCAAACGAGGTCTTCCCAAAGATCCCATATGCATGAGGAGTAGCTCGACGACTATGACCACACATTTTCTTGGAGCAATTTTCTCGGCCAGACGGTGTTGTATTTCCTTCAAAGTTTAGGATACCATCTGGCGGTCATTTTGTGAATTAAGTAAAGGAAATCTGGTTGAAAATTAGGGCGCCACCTGTTGGCCATTTTCCGCATTCAATTGCTGCAAAGTTGAGGGGGCCACCTGTCGGTTATTTCGTGAATTAGCTTTAAGTAATATGAACTTGTTATTTACTATTTACTTCATTAAAAAATGTCCCTGCGAAGGCTCGAACTCCCGAAGTCGAGAACACAAGTTCAGCGTTCTAGCCCATTCGGCCATCGCGAATCCTGCTTGCGATCGTTTGTGAATAATTCAATGACACAGCGCCGAGCGCGCGATCGCTCGACCAGCGACGGCATTGATCTACTTACCATATTAAATTTGCTTACTACATATTAACATATATGTACTACATCTACTTACCACTTAGTTATTCTTTCTTTTATTTATTTATTACTCGTACTTATCACTTACTGCCTTAAAACTTAAAACG
This sequence comes from Melinopterus prodromus, assembly GCA_964023965.1. NCBI lineage: Eukaryota > Metazoa > Arthropoda > Insecta > Coleoptera > Scarabaeidae > Melinopterus > Melinopterus prodromus. Next base: position 25,519,563 of record OZ030396.1, read on the forward strand.
TAGGATAATAAAACAATCATCTTACTCATGAAACATTTATTAAAATAGTTTACAATATTAGTAAAATCACATTACACACATACATTATATTGATTACAGAAAGGTATGATATAAAGAAAGGATCGTTTGCAGTGATGTTTTTCTTGTACCCATAAGGTAGGGAATCAAAATTGTCACCATATTCTCGCTTTGTGGAGTTTAAACGATAATTTTCTCTTCCATTGTTGTAACTTCATGATATTTACTCCTTTTACGATTCTTTGTCGCTATTTGAACAGGAGTGGAGTCATTAATTATCATATTTGACATTCTATCGAAGTTAATTAATTTGGACGTTTGATAATTAATCAGAATTCCTTTCACCTTTACGACTGTCTTTAAAGAATCGCTGTTTGTAGAATACACTCGTAAGCATAATTTTTGTTGCTATACACTACAGAAAGTTATGATATAAAAAAATCTGATGTGGCCACGCACATGACTTTATCATACAATATATAAAATTAATACAAATAGTAGTCCATTTTCAAAGGTTTGTATATTGGGATATTGAAAAACTCCTCTTAATCCTTTGATGGGTTTATTTATCTAAATAGGTACCGGTTTCGACTCAAGGATGAGCCATCATCAGCCTAAATCTACAAAACAATACAAACGAACAATGGTTTTTGTTCAACAAACGTTTGCTCAACAAACGTTTGCTCAACAAACGTTTTTTTTTGAGTTTTTGGTTCTGTTGGTTGACTGTGTTTCGATTTTCACTGTTTGCTTGGTTACCTACATTTGGGGTTGTTTAATTCATTCTTTTATATTTACAGCGTCTGCGTACTATTTGTATAAACCATATTGCTTTAAGAGTTTCTAAATGTCGTTTCTGTCCGGCTGTCTTGTCTCGTGTACATGTTTACAAGAATTATTTTAAATGTTTATAGTTCGCAGTTTGGATGATTGTGAGTGCTTACTCCGATAACTTGACCGTAAGTCTAATCCTTTGTATAATTTGTATAATATATAATTGCAATTGTAAGATAGAAATTGTTTCGATGTTTTTTGTTTTTTGTAATTTAAATTATCCCATACAGGACAGTGTGCTTTGTTTGAACACGGACGTACTCGTGGAAGCCCTGGTCCTATCTGCCTTTGCAGGATTTAGCAGCCATCATTGCAGTTTTGATTGGATCTTTGGCTGTTGTTATGCCCCTTCGAATTATCACCTTGTGTGGATTCAGACGCGCCGTGCACTACAGTTTCTGTTGACATGTTTTTTTCCAATCCAGCTATAGGAGTCTTGACCGCAGGACGTTTGGTATTCGCGCGTTTTGTTCTGGCTGTGGCCGTAGTTTTTTTTTTTTTTTGAGCTGTCGTTTTAGTGTTGTACATCCGGGCTCTGTGATGGGGGCCAGAGAATTCCATCACCATGATATCTGCGTCCAGTAAAAGTCTGGTGAATGATCCGGCGGTCTCCACCATTCCACCCACCATCGTCTCCTGAATTAGGAATAGGAATGCCCCTTCCCAACGCGTGGAAGTGGGAAAGTTATAGGTAGTTTTACCTGGGAGTAGGAATTTTTGTAGAGGAGGATCCTCTCAAAAATTGTAGTTAATTTCTTTGATTGGTTTATAAGGTGCCACCACCCTAGGGTCGGGTGTTCCTAGGTTTTGTTAATAGTTTAATGTTCAAATCTTTTTGTTGATAGGTGGTACATCTTTTTGTTTGAGGGCATGGTATGGTACCTTTTTCTTTAGGCTAAGTAATGTTCTTGTGTTGGAGTCGAGGAATCGTCGTGGGACCTTGAGCAGGTGTTGCTCGTTGACTGGTCAGGCGGCATCCCGGAAAATCTTGGAAGATTTCCCGTTGTGAATGGAAGGGGGGAATGTTACACCGCCGTTTCCACTAATCTCTTTTGGGCAGATTTGTTGGCGATTCAGGTTGGAATTTCAAACGCGTCCGCCTGTGGTGGTGCCCTCTGTGTACGGGTGGATCCTGGATGCGCGTTGCTGTGCGTTGATTCCGTTAGAGGGCGATACCTGTAGCGTTTCGGGAGAGATTTTTCTTAATTAGGTTCTGGTCGTTAGGAGGTGGTAGGCGCGGTTTAATTGCGATCACCGCGCTTGGGAAAAATCAGGCTTTCTTTTGGTACCTCAAACGTAGAGATCCCAGCTGTTTTATGGAAGTTGGGAGAAATTACGTTGTCCATTGTTTTTGCTCTACCACGCGTTTGGGGGTTATGGTGATTTTCGCGGTAATTAGTGACTTTCTCGCTCCGCCCCGGTTCCCATTAAATTCGCCATCGTTTTTCACATCTGCTGGTCCGGGTTTCCGCCCTAATTGAGCCCTAAGACTGCTTTTGCGTTATTTGTGGTGGGGACGTTGCCTTTATATAGAAGTCCGAAAAGGCGCCTGGCTCAGTCGTAAAATTGTTGCTGTCCAAACTGCGGTGTGTGTGTGGGTATTTTTCCCGGGCTTTTCTCCACGTGTTTTATGTCTGGTGACGAACAGGAGGCGCATTTGCGGACACAGCCCCGGGATTAATTTCCTTTAATGAAAGCCACTGGTTGAGGCTGCCATATTCGTATCACGGATTCTGGGCTTACACAAACATACCAATTTCTTAGAACCCTACCAAACATCTATTGGGTTCTTTCGCCGGCTCATAAGTGTTTTCTGCGGCCCTGCGCGCTATTTTTGTGACTAGATGCACCCTTACGATCGCTCCCTGGTTTCGGTTGAGCGGAGTGCTAATTCCACCCTGCGCTGGGAGTTCTACGTACCCTTTCTTGGATTCGACAAGTTGATTGGGCAATTGACGGTCTGCTGGTGTCCGAGGAGCTACAGCCTGGCCGATAATTATTCCGGAGCGAAGCCGTTAGTGGAAGGTACGCAGCCAGCTGGAATACGGCGGCTTGTCAGTCAGCGTGGGACGTCGCGACGCTACCATTGAGGTTCGCACTTAACGACAGGACGCATCGGGCAAGGTTTGACGTACCTTCTTGTTTATTTTGAATTTTTCTTCGCGACAACAGCGTTTGTTCCTGTGCGCTACGAGAACATCCGCAGTTGTTTTAGTCTCTCCGTTCCTTACATTCGTTTAGCGAATTGTTTGCGGGTGACAGTATTGTTGTCCAGCGGGTGACTCGATCTCCGTTTTTGTAATTTTTCGTGTACTCATTCGTGACCTCACTTAACCTCACTTTGTAGTTAGTTGTTGAATTTTAGAGTTTGTTTACGATTGGACTCCGGGAGTCGTTTCTTTCGTTTTGATATCGTAATTTGTAATGGCCAGCTGGTTTAGCTTGCCTAAATTGATTTATTTTGATCCCTTCGGGATTTGGGACCATTGACTTAATTTTGTTTGGTCGTCAAGTTGATTTAAGTAGAGTTGTTAATCGCTTGTTGGTTGTTGATGGTTAATTAGTAGTTAATTAGTAACTGGTTTGCTGAGTGAGGTCAAGTGCGGTTTGTTTTGTAGGAGTTTTCTTTTTAAATGCGACTTGTTAGTTAATTATGACACGGCTGCCTAATATTCAGTTAGATATTGAATGATTTAATAACTTCGTTAATGGTAATTGTGCGCACCTGTGGCTTTTTGTAATAGCCGTTATTGTTAATCAGTAATTAAACGCTTTTGTTCGGGATTCGGTTATTAATATATTTATTTGGGAAATTATCCCAAGCTGCTGCGGTGTTATCGCTTTTAGCCAAAACCGGTTTCGTCGATTTTGCGGGTGTATTTTATCTTCGTTTACAGGATATTTTTATTATTGTTATCATTGGCAATACCCTTGCCCAGCGTTTAGAACTGATAGTGCGCCGCCTTTCAAATTTCGGTTGTTTTATTTACGGAGGCCAATTGCTTCTGCTGATTATTTGGACGGAGGATCCTGTGTGGGACCAGCCTTTCCGTAATTTATTTAGGCTGCAAGTTTGTCGTGTCTGTCTACGATTTCCCCGACTTGGGATTTGTTTGTGGTGTATTGTGTACCGTCTGTGGATAATAAATTTGGTTATCCTAATAGCGGTCTATTTCTTTCCTTGCGTTGCTTCGCTACTTTACAGCCAGCTCTCGCATTCGAGCGAAGGTTCTACGAAGGGTTCAAGATTGCGTGGCGCCCTTTCCGGAACACCTTGTACCTTGGATCGTTTGTAATCCCCACGCCCCTCTCCCAAGACTTGGTCGGTGCGAACCCAGAACCGTACAAGCACGCAGGTAGGACCGATATTGTCAGCGGGTGGTATTATTTCCGTTGTTTATTTTGTTTTGTTTTCCTACGTTATTAAGTGAAAACCAAGGTGTTGCAATGTGCCTGGTAAACCAAAAGCTTTTGGCACTTTGGCTAGAGCCATAGGAAAATGATTTAAGCTGTCAATAAACTTCACATTGCCGAGCTTCATCTGAATTATTTTTGTTCCACGCATAATCAACTCTGGCGTTAGATCCGTTTTTGTGATAACATAGTTTAATAAAAATTGATGGTAAAAACTTTGGCCGTTGTATGCTATAACTGTAACAGTCTGGTATAGTTGCCTACGAGCCAATGTAAAGTTCATAAACCAATCGATAAGGTTCTGTTTTAGGAAATTTTTGTTGTAATTGGAAGAGATTTGCACTCTCTCCCCACATGTCACACATGAATTTTCGTTAGAGTTTATACAATTCTCACAACAGGTCTGAAACACGCACAAATTCGGTACATGATGTAAAGATCCATCTTCTAACACATTTTCCTGACTGGTTTCCAAATCATAAAAAATAAACAAAAAATTCTTCAATTTTGGTTTCCCGTGATCAGGTCTCATGTAGCATTGGCGGTTTATGTTTTTGGCAGATTTTGCAGTAAATCTCGCCACATGTATGTTGCCTTTCCGATTTCACAGTTTTCAAGCAATCAGCACAAAGACGGACAGTGTCACACAAACTAGCTCCATCGAGTGCATTTTTTGTTTTATGATTATCGAAACATTTCCCACTTTTAAAACTTCTTTTACAGTCTGTGCACTTAATTTTACATTCAACATTACACGGTGGCATGTGCTGACAGGAAATACATTTTTTCACACATCTGTGATCGGTTTTGTTGTTGTGGGGTATATCGCAATCATCACAGAATCCACATATCCACATATCCACATGCAAATGTTGCGGTTGGAGATGTGATTACATTAAAATGGCCTTTGTGGTATATCAAGTTAATTTTTAGCGGTGCATTGGACCCCTTAAATATTAGATCTCTTCCTTTGTTGTTGTAACTATAAACCGCAATTCTATAGTCTGTTAAATAATTCTGAAATAGTTGAATTTCTTTTATATCGCATCCTTCTTCCGGGATAGTAACACCAGCATTTGTTATTAAATTATTGGTGCGATAATTTGATAATTTGATAATTTGGATCTCTCGTACAATGAGCAATAGCCACTACTAATGCGCGAGGCAAACATAAATTGTCACTATTATTAATCACAATGACTCCTCTTCGTTTGATACATTCTTCATCGAAACTGTTGTATTTTGAACGTCTTCCATTTCCAGTGGGAACTTTAACCGTAGTGATACCCAAACAAAAGGTGTCCGTATTAAAGCCCGTAGAATTGGATTGAAAAATACCGGCCAGTACACCCCATACATCGTCTATGTTAATTTTGGACGCCTCTCGAAACCTAACCCAACCGGTACCCTTTTCGAAATGCTTGCTGCAAAAGGTGAAACCAACTTGATCTGTTGGTTCCAAGTCGTTGGTGACGTAACGAATAATATCCCCTAATACCATCCTTCACCCAACCCACAGGTTCTGCATCGTTAGGTATAGGTTTCATTTTAAACTCTATTGTACGGCCTGTTAAATTAAATGTTCTTACTTTCTTAACAATATTTTTTTCTATTTTAAATTTCTCCATATTGTCTTATTCCTATTATGAACAAGTTAGAATGTGTAAAAATCGATATCGCAAGATCTAAACGGAAGATCTATCACCGTTTACAAGGACGAAAGGCGGTGAGACGGTCAATCAAGTAGTGTAATGCTACTCGTGGTTCTAAATATAGCTTTAGCTGATGCAATCGATCTTCTTTTAATATATAACACCCCCACTTTTGTATATACTAAACAGAACAGGCTTTCAATTATCTATAAAATAACGGTATAGATAAATAGAGAGAATATTGCTAAAAACGCCGAATAAGTTATAGTTATTAAAATACCGCTCGGGGTTAACAACTATATTTGCAACGGTATACGCGACACACGACACACTGAGTGTCACAACCGGCTGACCTCGCTATTTATACACATAAGCAACATATTCCCAGCCAATCAAGGGTTAGTTTATTAGCACTGCACACAAACATCGCTTATATTTATTGAGAGTATTTGTGCCTGTTTTACATAAGAAACAACGTTATTTTGCAGTATTGGATATATATTAAACAAATATCCATAAGAATACGTACAATTCACAGTACAGATGTTTTGATAAGGCAACCCGAGAATAAATTAATACGAGGGTCATCGGTTTTCAAGGTCAGACATGTTCTTTCTTGTCTGTATTGGTTCAGTGACACATTATGTCGAAATTATGCGAAAATATATTTCTGTGGCATATTTAAAACAATTTAGTAAATTTACTGATATTGTAAGGATATTGTTATTAATGTATTTAGAGGTAATTATTACCTAGGTGTATTTACACAGTGTTATTATGAGTTAATGCCGAATACGTATTTCAAGAGGAATACTAAGAAACTTGTAATTGTCCTAAAACAAATCATTTTAATGAACTACCACACTTTTTTATTAAACTATATTCATTAAAATTAAAACACGACATTATACTAGTGATGAGGTCATAGATTGTGTAGCGAACTATATACTTTGGACTTATAGACTAGGACTTGTAGACTATCGAATTTTACGATGCGCATCGTGTTTGTAACAATAAAACAATAACCATGCTTTCATACGGGCTGTTTTGTATATGTCGATTACTGAAGGGCTTGAACGTTGAAGACTGGCTGTTGTTGAGGAACAAGTAGTAGGTATTACGTTTATGTATTTTGTATGATGTATATCACGTTTCAACAATTTGAAAAAAACATGTCATATAATATAATGGGAATGAAACACACATATAATATAACACACTATGTTTAGAAATCGTATACATTTATCACATATTACATCATCGCATCATTTTCATGTTGTTTCTCAGTGTGTTGTCGATACAGTATGAACAATTCGTCTTCTTACACTGCACACATTATTCTGTATGTGAACTTCTCCTCTGTGTTTCGCGTCTGTCATATTTTACCAAAAGAACTTTTAACAGCTTTCTTTTACCATCTGATACATCTTATTCAATGAGGGCACCGTTCCAACACATGTTGTAAAAAAAACATCATTGTCATTCAATTCAGGTTGTATAGAATATGCTGTAACTTGTACAGCGTACATTTACCCACCTCCGAGTAAGAAAAGCCATATCAAGGATAATATTTGGAGAGTAGTAGAAAGAGCCCACATTTTAAGGGTTGATTCCTGTTAGCTCATTTTGATATGGTATTTTGACGTACCATAACCGAATTGGTACGGAAATGTTCGCTTTTTATAACTTAAAAATACCTGATATCTGATTTTATTCTAGAATATAGTTCTGGTAAAATTATTGACATGTTAACAATGTTTTCTCAGAGTACGTACTGTTTCTTTACATAATCATTTGGCGGTGCAATCCATGACGGAGCCTGGCCGACTCAAGCATCTACCATTAATGAGGAACGTGAAGTAAATGCAAAGGTAAGTTGTCATGCTCACACCATCCTCTACGTCTACGTTATTGATAAATCAGTCTCCCGTGTACTAGGCATTTTTCCCCATTTAGTTTTAGTTGGTTTTCTTACATGCTAAATTGTTAAATGTTGACATATTTATTTGTTCTCGTACTTTTATTGCAGTATCTACACTACACAAACCTACTGAAATGGTCGATTGTAGGGGGTATATGTTGGAGTCAAACCTTATTATATATATATATATATATATATATATATATATATATATATATATATATATATATATATATATATATATATATATATATATATATATATTGATCAACTTTGACCATTGAAAGTTTTTATTTTAAAACCCCTAACATGATGGGCTGGGATTTGAGTTAGCCCTGACTAGAATTTTTAAACTGGAATTTATGGATGGCGTAATGCTCTAGTAATCTAAACAACGAGACGTCTATGTGTGTGCAACGCTGCTCTTTTATTCTTTTATTCAGTAAACGATTACTATGAACTAGTCATATCCCCGACTGGATCACTCAATATTGTTTTATTTTCTACAAAAGTAACTATGCAAAAGCGTCTATATATAATGCGCGAACTAAGCTATGCAGCAAAGGAGGTCAAGTCCAAAACTATCAATCAACAAAACGAAACCAGACACAATTTGCAAATAGGTATTTGATATTTATAAGGCTGAAAAATAGAGAATAAACGCTTTTTGCGCAGAAAACGTACCTACTACGACGTGAACGAATTCAAATGTATGTTTGTCATCTTCAGTCGCACACTACTGAAGTGATATATTGAACAAGGCAAAAAGACAAGGAATGAGGTGACCGGTTTCGTTGTATTGGTGGTCAACTCGTGGTAAAATAATGTTTCCGCGTACAGCGTATTACAACGGACATGGCTATACAAAAAGTAACTTTTACAAATATGTACTAAACACAGTGGCTCAAAGTTAAACTTAACCACAACTCAAAGCATTTACCTAATATAAAATTATATAGGTACCGGCAATACCTACATAAAATATATAGATACTAAGTAAATGGAAAATAAATAGACTACCAATAGGCATTTGATTTTCACAAAATCAATAGACGAAGACGTAGAAGTAGATATTTGAGAAATAAGGTTCATTAGTAAGTTACAATAAGTAGGTAGACAATTTAAACATAGTTTTTTACCAAAGACACAGAAATAAAACAGATGTATTATTTCACACAAACAAATTAGAGTTGGTACATTATCTTACAAGGTATGTATACAACGATGCTATTTTTATTTGATTACAAGTATGTATTATAATTTAATATTTATAACAATTTAATTATGAATATAAAAATTAAATTACAGTATTATAACGTAATTTTATATACCTATACGTAATTTACAGGTGTTTGTTAACAACAAAAAATTTATATAAATCAAGAATCGAAAATACCAAGTTTGTTTTAAATGAAATATTGACACCGCAAATAATGTAGCCAGGTCAATCGCGTTAGCAAACGATGGTCAACCGCTATCTGTGTATTCACATGAGATGTTGTCAGGTCAGTTGCTCTTTTGCACAGTGCTTTGTATATCTCCATTCTGTTAACAGGTAATCTTCTACTCCGAGCGCTATATACATAGCGATCAGTGATACATTTTGACATTACTTTAGTGTGATAGATAACTTATTAATTTAGAGGTAAGAATTTTGATTAAGATTTTATATGTTAAGATATTTGATGTGATCCACATATTTTTTATTAAGAAAAGAAGGTACGCTGTTTGTTCAGTGTTGGTAGTTATTGCACCGCATATTTAAATTACAAAAATTCCGACGTACAGTATACTCTCTCATTCCAGTATTTTACACTTTGTTCCGTTGTATTCAGTCGTTCGCGTTAGCAAATGAAGGTCAACCACTATCTGTGTCTTCTATTACATGACTTCTTATAGGAATTGTTGCAGATATCACCAATATTACAATTAACATAGATTTAAATGTAAAATACATGCACAAAGTTGATATTACGTTTCTTTTCGAAGAAATAATAATAGTACTTCTTATTCACTTATGTTTGAGTCACTTATAGATTACTGGAGGTCGATCTTGCAGTTTACTCGACCTGGGGGTCGATCTCCAAAGTCATGACTAGCGACCGTGTACGCTCATATCGGTGATCGCCGAGTGCTGCAGTATCTTCAAACTGACGCTCGCAGCTATCGTTCACGGTTTGTTTTTCATAAGGTGGCTACTCTGCGGTTCGAGGTGGGGACTGCAATGCGTTGTTTCTCTAGCTTGAGCCTGCATCAAAGCTGTTTCAATCAGGCTTGCCAATGTGCGGATAATGAATGTCTCGGACGCTTATTTTCATCGCTGGGATGCGATGCGAACGTTCTCCGATAGCGACGGTGGCTCTAGTCTGGTGGACCGTTTTGGTACTAGCGCAGCGATGCACTTCTTGGCTCTGCAACACATGGCTTTGTGTACGGTTTCAAATTTTATTGTAGTCGTTCTTTTAATTTCAAACCACATCAGTTTAAATATTTTTTTATTTTTGAAATTACTCTTTTTTGTCGTTGTCATGTTGTTAAACTATTTGTGGGTTTTTGTTAGCTAGATATATTAGAAAGAGAATAAAAAACGGTTAGTTAAAGTGTCGGTATGGCCTATTGGCCTAATTTGTATGTTCGAAAATTTGAAATTGATAAACTTTTACTTGTACTTCCATTTTCACATGCTAGCGTGGATCGCATATTCATCAGTCACTTAATTTTTATCAAAACGGATACAAGAAGTAGATTATATACCTACGGAAATAGGCGTATATTTTGTATTATATCGATACTAACAAAGGTGTCTAGGATGCTGGGGGCCTTTTAATTTTTCAACTGAATAAGCAAATGCTATAGGATAATGTATGGAAAAATAAAAAATCTTTATTATGGTTATATTTTCTAATGGAATTTTATAAAGGAAATGAATTTTCAACCTTCTTTTTTATTCATCATTAAAGAGTGATCGGGGAAATGTTGGCATATTAGGACCTGGAAAACTGGTAAAAGTGGGGATTTTGATGTTTGCTGTCGGGAATTGCAGTGGTGCAATATTGGTGAGCCTGATTTCAATACAATATTTCAACTTCAAGTACAACATTCACGATTTACGAAAACTAAAACAATGGCGGACAGACGCGTGTCAGTTAAAACAAATCGAATGCAATATAGCAATGCATAAAGAATACATTAAGTCGTTGAAATTTGTATTAGGAACTTCGCAACCATAACACAGATTTTAGAACAGATTTCTTTTTCCTTCTCTTCTGAGAAGTTATTACTTTTGGTTAATTTTATTTTAAAATAAGGTTTATGTATAAGTTAGGTATGTCTTTTTATTGTATGATAAAAAATACATAATTCGACATATAATTATTAAGAAGTTTTAAACTATATTGTTTTATAGATTAATAGATTTATGCGGCCGATTTCACAATTGTGAATTATATAAATATTTATTGCCATCTTCACGCGGAGTAGTGTAAATGCTGATGGTAAAAATATAATAAACGTGTCGATTGCCCGATTGCGCCACTTCCCCTTAAATTAATGTCATTTGCAGTAGTATGACATATCCTGCAGTGGAGGATTAAGGATAGTCGGGCCCCTAGGCAAATTATCTTTGGGGGCCCCACCCACAAACTAAACTAAAACAATAAACAAAGAGAATGTACTAGGTGGCACGTAAATATTTTGTTGTTGTTTATAAAAAGTTTTATAATAATAAGAATTCTTCTATATAACAACTGTTTATAATGGTTTATAAATAATATAAAATATTTTTTACATTTTCATGTTGTTTTTACAAATTTTTGTTTGCAAATTTGCAATGTTCTTATTAATTTATTGTCTTCAAAATTACATTTTTAAAACAAATGTTCAACTGAAATCAGGGACAAGGCATTTAACGTTCTTGTCCCATTACAGCCCAATTTTGATTTTCTACTAAGATAATAAATTATTAAGACCTAAAAATTGAAATCAGGAAACAAATATACTTTATGACTTTTAACAAGATTTACACTAGAATGGCAGAATGTTCAGATATTTTCATTCAAATAATATGATAATACAAAATATATCCGGCTCAATTCTGTCGAGTCTAGGTGTAACATTTTAAGAATATTGCTGGCTATATTATGGTCTTCTTGCTATCAATTATAAACACCGATATTCGATTTTCATAAAAGTCATCACCACACTCGAAAATATTGAGCCGGATTTTGTTTAAAATTATTACCAAATGTTCAAAGGTCACGCTGACGTATATTTTTAAGAAGAATGATTAGAGCTAGTACGTCCTACAAACCAAGCATCCATACTGAGCTTAATTTTGTATCAATTTACACATGGTACTTATACATCAAATTATAGATAAAAGTGTTGTGGTAATGTGACTTTTTTACAATTTACAGCGAATCAATCCAATGTCGTAAATCTTGAACAAAAATTTGAACATCGATGAATGCGAAAAAAAGACAGAACTAAGGACATAGAACATAAAATACTATTCCATTTGGAAAAAGTAACCTCTAGTTTGTTAGGTAATATCGCATCAACCCCGAATTTTGTAGTAAATAATTTTTTAATATATATGTAATGTATGTATGTAATGTAAAACTACAAATAAAAAATTGTTCCTTTCTAAATTTAAACACATGTATGTATTATATACATTTATTATTGTATTATTAATAATATCATTAAAGGGTGAATCATTATTAGTGATACAAGATGAGAAACACACCTTATATGATATTTTTAAAAAGATTGTTTGTTTTTATATATAATTTTTAATATACTATGTAGGATATGTGAGAGGGCTGTGCGAGGCTGTCATTGTTGTTTCTATGGAGAGAACCTTGACAGATAGAGAGATTAGAAGTCATATGTAGAAGTAGTTGTTAATTGAGAAAGTCTGATGTTGTATTATTGTTGTAACAAAGCATAATTAAAAGTGTTCAGAAGTACTGGAGTTTTCCTGCAGAGTCGACATTCCTACATTTTGGGGGCTCGTCCGAAGAGAGTCAAGAGAGTTTGGGTTACGCAGCTGCGGTTGGCGTAAAGGATAGAAGAGAGGCACGTACGAGATTAGGAAAAGTGAGTCTGAGAGAGGGATTGCGCAGCTGAGGTTGGCGTAGAAGAGGATAGAGGAGAAGAAGATGTCTACTTTACGTGAGTTTAAGAAAATAGACAATAATTTGGTACATGGGAATTTAAAGGTTGTCAAGGCGATTCACCTTATTGTTTTTGGTCACGAGGGCCAAGGTAGAAAGACAAGACAGGCAGTACGGGAATTTGCAGGATTTCGTTTTAGGAAAAATTCGAATGAATATTTACAAAAGCTTCAACAAATAAAAACTTCATTTGAGTTAATGGATTTGGTATTAGTTTGTAGCGTTTTGGGATTAAGCTATGATGGAAATTTAGATCAGGTTGCAGAAAGAATCTGTCTCTTTCTTAATGATTTGAACGCGTCAGAAATAGAACACGGCGATGAAGACGATGTCAATGGGAGCGATGAAGAGAATGGGGATGATGATTTGGTAGTGAAGGTAGAAGATTCTTTAGGCTACAACGAAGGTGACAGACACCAAATAACTGCTGAGAGGTCGGAAAAACGTGACTCGTTTACGTTTGGAGACATTGAAGGTACAATCAAACATTTTGATGGAAAGGATGATTATCCGGTTAACACGTGGTTGAACGATTTTGAAGAAGTAGCTGAAATGGTTGCATGGAGTGATCTTCAAAAACTGATATTTGCTAAGAAGATGATGAAGGGGTTAGCAAAATTATTTGTACAGTCGGAGCGAGGAATTAAGTCATGGACGGTTTTAAAAGAAAACTTAAACTGGAGTTTGAAGTTAAAGAAAGTAGTGCACAAGTACACAAACTGCTGATGTTTCGGAGGAAGAAAAAGGACGAATCTGTACAAGAATATGTATTAATAATGAGAGAAATTGCTAGCAGAGCGAACGTCGAGGTAGAAGCAGTGATACAGTACATCATTGACGGTATACAAGAAGAGAGTTCAGCCAAAATTGTTTTGTATGGTGCTAGAAATTTCAACGAATTCAAGGGAAAAATTAGATTGTTTGAGGAGATAAAACGGAAAGAGTTGTACAATAAAAGTAGAAAAGAAACTAATTTTAGAGGTGAGAGAGACTTCAAGGAAGAAGACAAGTTAAAAAATTATTCCCAAGATACATGTTTCTACTGCAAGGAGACTGGACATAGAAAGTTTAACTGTCCTAAGAGAAAGGGAGTAGAATGTTACAGATGTGGAGTTTATGGACACGTGGCATCGAGATGCCCAAAAAATGCAGATAACAAAGGAGAGTACTACAAAGATTCAGCGGATGCCAACATGTCAAGTAATGTAAACACTATCGAAGTAAGTTTAGAAAACTGTGTTATATTAAAAGTTGGAGGGGCTGAGATAAGAGCAATGTTAGACACTGGTAGTGAAGTAAGTAGTGTAAGAGCGGACCTATACGAGAACAGTTTGACCAGAATCCCGCTAGAAAATAATATTGTTACCTTGCAAGGGCTTGGAGGAAAGAATGTGCCCACGTTAGGAAGCTTTCATACCAAACTTTTGGTTAATGATGAAGAAGCAGAACTGAGACTGCATGTCGTCCCAAAACTAGCCATGAATTATAAGGCAATCATAGGAAGGGATGTTCTGTTATATATTGACATTCAACTGAGAGATGGAGCAGTTATTGTGCTTAAGAAGGACAGAAGCAATTTTCTGATGCACGTCACTGTGTACGAGAATGAAGATGGAAATGTAGATGTAGAAAATCAGGACTGCAAAGAAAAGATGTGGAACGAACTTAAGGATAAGACCGAATGGGATCAGAAAGCAGCCAAAGCCGAGGGGGAGTACCAGAAGGCCATCAAAGAATACGAAGCCTCTGGTGGTGCTGCAAAAGCAAAGGCTGAAGCTGGAGAGCGAAGTGACAAATCTTCTGATAAGAAATCCTCTGCGAAGAAGAAGACTGCAACTGTTTCTAGACCGAAAGGTGGTAGAGGATTCAAGAGTAAGGAGTATGTGGAGAGTGATGATAGTGGTTCGCAAGCTGTAGATGATGAGGATAAGAATAAAAATAAAGAAAAGGGCAAGAATAGGAAGCCAGCTGAGAAGAGTGAAAAGGATAGTCATAACGATAAGGCTAAAAAGAAGGTTAAGGCCAGTAAGGAATCGGGTGAAGATTTTTGTGCAGAAGAAGGAATCATCCAGCCTAGCTGTTCAGATTATGCCAGTTCTAGTGTTGGTCAAGAAAAAAGGCGACCAGACAAGAAGATGCGTTGATTATAGGAAAATAAATCGCGGTATGGTTAAAGTGAAAATGAAAAACAAAGAAGTTATACATATTAAAGAAATTCTACAGCAAGCGACAGCAACAGCAGCGAATCTGAGTCAGATTCGAATCAGGATGGCCGAGTGTAGGATATGTGAGAGGGCTGTGCGAGGCTGTCATTGTTGTTTCTATGGAGAGAACCTTGACAGATAGAGAGATTAGAAGTCATATGTAGAAGTAGTTGTTAATTGAGAAAGTCTGATGTTGTATTATTGTTGTAACAAAGCATAATTAAAAGTGTTCAGAAGTACTGAAGTTTTCCTGCAGAGTCGACATTCCTACATACTATATACAATATTCATTATTATATGATTAACAAACACAGTATTTGCATTGTGAAAAATATCTCCAAATGGCACGGTAATATTAACTATATTGTTCAATCACTAATTATTCTACAAATGTTGATAATATCAAATGACATTTATCAAATAATGTTCTTACCAGTATACCAATTTTGTAATGTAAATTACAACAACAAAACAAACATGTTAAATTATTGTTGACAACTTTTGTTGACAAATTTTATTTAAATAGTCGTTGGCTAGATGTGATTTATACAACAATAGAAATTAATACGTTTTTTGGATTGTTAATGTACGTTCTTATATTTATTTATTTACTAATTATTAATTTAATATAGTATTATTTAATTCTTAATGTAAAAATTACATTATACTTGTGGCTTATAATCTAAAGTAAAGGAAGTTTTGGCGGAATTACTAATAAAAATCTTGCGACCGCCAGTGATCACCTTGCATCGACTAGGGGTGCCCCTGTCGTTGCTTTGAACGAAAAATACCCGCGCGGTGACCGATACGAGCTATTCACCAGTTTGAAGATACTGCATCACCAGCGGATCCCCACTACAACCTTAGTCGCCGCGAAATTTGCGACGTTGTCGGTTGCTTACTAGCACCGTGATTGGAGCGGTAGACGGAACAGCGTTGCCGAATTTACCAATTTGCTGCGCTCTCGATAGCTCATCGTCGGAGCCTCGATAGTTCCCACGAGCGTGCACGCTTACGGTCCTACATTTGAAAATCGACCCCCTGGTCGCTAGCGAATAATAATTCTATCGAGGGTCGAGTGCCGTTCTCTCGACTCTCGAGCGCTGGGCAAACCGATAAATTTTCCCACGGAGTGTCCTATACTACGTCACACTGCGTCGGCGCTCTTGTTGTTAGCTAGGCATAGCCGCGTACAATCATGTACCAACGCCAATCACTCCCGCCGTTGTATGATAAATTTTGTCAACTGCGCATCGAAGCCGAGTACTCGACTGTCTTCTCGCTAAAAATTACATCGCGTGGTCCGGGTAAGAGATGTACGGTGAACGCCGTTCGAGTCTTAAGCTGGAAACAGATAGAACGTGCCGCTATCGTGCCGTTGTAGTAAGGTAGCGCCGCCGTCGGCCAATGAAGTAGATACAAAAACACCGAACAGAATGACGGTTACCGCGAGGCGACAGTAACGCCGCCAACTGCCAAGAACATGTAGAAGTGTATGGTAGTAGGTCGGACCGCACAGAATGGTAGTAACCGATCGCAACGCAACAGAAAAGTTGGAACTATTTCAAATTTTTGCCGTAGCGTTCCTCGGAACGAGCGAGAGCGCATGTCGATTTTTCAGGCGCTTTGTTGGTTGCCGAATCGCGGTTTTGCATATAGTGTTGTTGGTTTCTGGTGTCTATTCTACATTTGTCAGCTGTGCCTAGCATCTAGCATCTTGCCTTCGAAAGCTTCCGTTGCGTTGTGTTGTGATTATTTTGACTTTTTTGTTGTGTTTTACTTTCCTAGTTATACGTTTTCTTTTTTTGTTAGGTAAGTTCTATTTTTTAAAGTGTACATCGTGTACATTACTAATTGTCTTTTTCATTTCAGTTTTAGACATTCGTTCAGTGATAGTCCTTAGTATTTACGTTACCTTTAATTTATTAATTAGTTTTAAGAGGTAAGTTAATTATACAGAGCAAAGCCAAGTCTTCTTTAATTCTAAAGTCTTTATTGTTTAGCAGCCAGACTTGCCGTGTATCGACGCTCAACACAAATCATGGATAACATTGCGGAAGTTGAATTAGTAGCAACGTTGTTCTCCATGTTATACTTAATGTACTTACGACTTCGTCAGTCACGGCAGCCAAGAAAACGACGTTGGTGGGTCAGGGATATATATCTCGACAGAAATAGTGCTGGGTACTATGTGAAAATGTATAAAAAAATGAAAGCTACTGATCCTGAACAATTCTTTAAACACACGAGGATGGACAGAGCAGTGTATGATTTATTGTTGTCACTCGTGAAACACAAATTAACAAAAATGTCTATTAGACCAGCAATAGAATCCGAATGTAGACTTGCTATTACGTTATCGTAAGTTTTGTAGCCATATGTTTGAAATTGAGATAATAAATTATATTTTTTTAGATATTTGTCTGAAGGAGTCTCTCACCAGTACCTAGCGTGGAGCTTCCATATGGGAAAGTCAACAGTGCGAGAAATCATTCTTGAAACGTGCGACGTTCTTTGGGAAGTGCTATCATCACTTTATGTAACTGCACCAAACCAAGAAGATTTTAAAGAAATTTCTGACGATTTTTGGACGATGTGGAATATGCCCAACTGCGTTGGTGCTATTGAGGGCAAGCATGTCAATATTCAGTGCCCACCAAAAACTGGCTCAATGTATTTCAACTATAAGAAAACATTTAGTGTAGTTTTGATGTTTTGCTTGTGATGCCAAGTATCGTTTTACGTACGTTGACGTAGGAGCATATGGGAGCGTTTTTTACAGGAATTTTCCAGAATTCAGCGATGGGTCGGGCATTGTCACGTGGACAGCTGCCTTTACCACCGGATCGCCTCCCAAGCAGCAATGAAAAGGTCCCATATTTTTTGTTGGTGATGCTGCGTTTCCATTAAAAGATCACATAATGCGGCCTTTCACTGGACGACTGTTAGATGAGAGACGAAGAATTTATAATTACCGTCTATCAAGAGCACGGCGCACAATAGAAAATACATTTGGAATTCTTTTTGCTCGATGGAGAATCTTGAAAACCACAATACACAGTTCACCTAGCAATTGTGAAAAAATTGTACTTGCTTCTGTCGCATTGCATATATTCATCCTTTTTAATTCGACATCAAACGTTTATTGTCCAAGGAATTACGTTGACTGGGAAGATGACCAAGGAAATATCCATTCAGGGGAATGGCGACAAGAAGTTGCACCCCTTCGTCAAGCAAGAGTGGGGTCCAACAATGCAACTCGTAATGCATTTCGTGTGCGAGATATTCTCGCAAATTATTTTATGAATGAAGGTGCAGTTCCGTTTCAATATGATTTAGCACGATAATCGTATTATATAAAAATAAACATATCCACTTGTGAGTTTGTTAGAAAAGTTAATATTTGTGTGCATATTTTCAGTGAAAATGTATGAAAAAAGTTAAAAAATATTTTTTGTAATTATAAGTGAATAAAAGATATTGTTTATGTTGTGGCAGACATGTTTAATTTTTACCCTTCAAAATACTCACCAAACGGCAACTATGGCACATTATTATTAAAGTATTTCAAATACTTACTTTTAAACCTACCCCATTGTGTGTAGGTTTATATAAATAAAAGCTTTTTTTTCTGTGACCGGGAAAGAAGATTGACATTGTAATTCTGTTGACAGGTAATAAAATGATCACTTTTTATGACATTAGTTTTTTCTCCGGTAAAAAAGAGTACTTTTTCCCAGTATATACACATAAGTAAAGGTAGACATTTCCTTAGCAACGCATATCTAATTGTGTATAACAGCCTACCAGTTTAAAAATTCAAATGTTACATCGATTGACTTTAATATATTGTACTATGTATTATATTTTTCAATATAAAATTGTCATTTCTCTCGGCCACAGAAAAAAATGTTAGATTTTAGCTTGATTTTTTGTCTCACTCTGCTACGCGTCTGGAGAAAATACAACCTCGAGCTAAAATCTAGTACATTTTTCCCTTGTATAATAAATAACTATTATTTAGAATTGAATTTACCTTGTTGTAGGTTGGGTGTATAAAACGATAGACTAGTAGAAAACGTATATTCAGCTTAATCTAATTTATAAGCATATTTGGCAACAATTTGAAAAATTTCGTGTTTTGCCTTTTTCCTGTCTTCGGGACTTAAGGACTCTAGGGCAGTCACAACTACCTGTCCAAATTTTTGGGTAGCACGTAATTCCGTTTGGGGATCTGTTTTAGTTTGTAAAAAATCCTTAAATGTTGATAGTGTCTCTAAGAACGCCACATCCACCTCCGGAATAGGCCTCTTGATGCCTCTCTTTAGGTCCCCCGTGGTACTCGCGCTGATGGATGATGAAGGCGTTGCTGGTACTGGAGTTACAGGAGTCACCTCTCGTTCAGCCAGTGTGCCAGAAACGTAGCTTTCCTCCATAAAACTCATAACCTCTTCGTCAGGGTCATTTGCTTCCTGAGTGGACGCCATGACACTAGGTGGCGTTGGTGTACTATTAAACGCAGCATAATTGGTTCTTGTTCTAAAAAATCAACATTATTAGTTAATGCATTAAACTAACTAAAAAAATCTTGCTTACTTTCTTGGAGTCACATGAGCTTTTAAAAAACTCATGGCATCAAATAGATGCCATGACAGCGAGGAAGATGCAGCGGACCCGGACGGTTGATCAATTTTCTTCGCTTCTTTCGTGAATCTGTCCCGCAGCGTTTTCCATCGTCTCGTACATTCCTCGTCTGAAACAGATTATGTTAATTTACTGTGATCTTTTTCAAGTTGCAATAATTACCTGTACAACCCAACTTCGTGCCAATTTCCAGCCACTTTCTGGCCTTCACGCTGGTGTTTTTATATCCGCTGGACTGCTTGTTATAAAGCATTTCTTTCGCATTCCCTCTCTAGCTCAATTAGCTTTTCTTCAAAGCTGTCCATTGCTGCAATCTTCATAAACTGCTAAAAATAAGCATATAATGTTAAAACTCAATAAGGCTTTACTCCCTACAATTAACTTAACTCTAATACAATAATTTATAAACTAAGAAGCCTATTACTAAAGGAAACACTAAATCTGAAATTAAAAAGCAATATTAATAACGTTCTACACTTGCAAAGTATGGGAACTTACCGAAGATATGTAACGAAGTACCTAAAAAACTAACACTAGAGCCTAGAACTAAGCGAACGAAAACTGAAAAAAAAAATAGATTGGTAAACAGATACACTTCCAAACTATAAAAGCTTACCTAAAATAATAATAAACAAACTCAAATAAACACAAAACAACTTATAACTTGGAACCGTATACAAAGCACGTGGCGACCAAAATAATATGAGCTAAACAAACAAACACAACCGACAAACTCAAAAGTCGATCATGCGCACTTTGTGCCACCACTGGAACGTTACCGAAAAGTTGAAAGTAGGCGAACGTTGCGAATTAAGTATTCGGAATAAAAGACTTCAGATTCGGTGAAGAACTTTTATTGTTTCAATAATTGTTTGGGCCACTTGTGGCCCGTGGTAGTAGAACATAAGTTCCACTACCACGAGCAAACCAACCGTTTAAAGTCTAACTACAATACTGAATGATTCCACAATATTCTTCTACTACAGCTTTTATCCCTAAGGATATCTAGATACTGTTTACTGTAATTACGATAGTCGAAACAGTACTATTTTGGTATCTCAGTGTTTGAGCAAATCGATTAGCCAATCGGGAGATCAAATATAGTTGGTTTATTATACTATTTGGCTAATCGACCATAATAAACAAACAAGTAATTAAACCACATTAAATATATCGCTCAAACAATTATGATGAACTTTTGGAACGTTGTAACTTATTTACCAAAAGCGGACTATGAATATAATTTACAAAATAAAGTACTCAGTATTCAATTAAGTAATTAGAGCTCCCGAGGAATATACTCTGATATTTATAAAAACTTGTTTGCATAATATTGCTAATACTAGAAGTTTATCACTTTTTATTTTGTGCGTTTTGGTAAATATGTTGTTGTCTTAAAAATTCTACCACATTTTCAACCAAATAAAGTTCTTCATTATGAATGGAAAGTCAAATTTTGAAGTTAATATATTTACAGGGTGTAAACAAAGTAACGGATAATTAATGAAGTGTTCTCGTTTAAATGTTAATTGTATCTACTGCAAGGTTTGGCGTTTTGTTTTGCATATAATTTATTCGGTTTTATTGCTGCAGCACAAGACTTTTTTACTTTATCATACGCAGTAAGCTTAAGTATTGTAATCAAGCCGAAAAAAAAATTCTGATTTTAGCGGAAATAGGTCTTTTTGGGTCCCCTGAACATTTTTGACCAAGGTACAAAAAAATGTCTGTGTGTGTGTGTGTGTGTGTGTGTGTGTGTGTGTGTGTGTGTGTGTGTGTGTGTGTGTGTGCGTGTGTGTGTGTGTGTAAATGATTTTTGTGGCGACGATTCCGGAGAAACTACTAAAGGTATCGGGACGAAAGTTCATATTTAGAAGTTTCATGCCCTAACTTAGAGCTGAAAAGCTTTTAGTTCAAAAGGGTCCAAAGGAACTGGTAGTTTATTCTAAGCCTTCTTCCAGGATTTTGCAAATGAGCCGCCATTTCTGTAATTTCGTCAAAATAGTTAAATAATAAATTAAAGTAGAGGAAATTTTGAATAATTTATGCCTATGACATTTTTTGGTAAAGTTAATAGTTTACCATGCAAGAGCAATTCTGTTTGATCGATATCGGTCGCATCTGCATTGATATGAAACTGAGTACATAGTAGCCAGAATTTTGACAAATATTTTTTTGTGCTGTCACTCGAAGACAGCTGATTTCATCAGAGGTTGGAGTACCGCTGTGGAACGTTGCCGCTCTAGTGCGTCAAAGTACAAAATACAAATTTCAAATAAAATGAGATCACCAAATTGATTATTTGTTGATAACAAATATCAACCCGTCTTTATATCTAATTCTAAAAACGATCAATTGAGAAAATTGTAAATAAAGTATAGCGATGAGTGTAGTTTTATTTTAGTATGTTGTCAGAATTTGAATTAGCTTTTTAAACTTGACGTTTCGTCAAAGTGGTACCAAATTAACATTTCCTATACAGAAATATAAAAAAATGCTGATGTTTTGACAATACCTACGATTTATATCAATAACATAGATTCTCATGCAGGTAAACTATTAATTTTATATATTGTATGATAAAGTTATGTGCCTGGCCACATCAGATTTTTTATTAATTTAGCAATTTTATGGCTTTACATAATTTCGAGGAAAATTTATTTGGAAATCGAAAAATATTAGGGGTATTATTGTGTGTTTTATTTCACACACCTGATTAGGGGTAACATTCTGTGAATGAAAACTGAGTATGTTTTTATATAAGATGTTTATTTATCTGCGTCTTTTTTCTTAAGAAATACTCTTTCTCAGAGTAATCAATATTTTACAAAGTAAAATTGTTTTTTTCTAAAAAGTCATATATTAGACCATTCAATTTAACGGTAACTTCATATCATTCATATCAGGAAGTCCAATGTATATTGTGTATTAGGGTGCATCGAAAAAACGTTTTATTCGAAATTCAAAAGTTAATGATAATAAAAAGTTGTGTTCATGAACTCACATACACCACATAAAAATGGCCCAATAGAAAAATATGTAGGTCTCCGGCAAGGGGCCTAAAGTTTATAAATTTCATTACAAAATTTAATTTCTCCACATTTTTTTAACATAAATTAAATGATTTTCATTAAATATAAAATGTTCAACAACAATGTCTGTAATTAATTAATAAAAACAAAAAGTTAATGTTAGTTCTAATACCTATTTGTTTAATTATTTGATAATAGCCTCTATTTTTTTTTTCTTTAAGCTAGCCATAACAAAATTACCCTGTTGAACAATTGGTTTCAGGACTAGAAGAGCTATAACAACATTCACGCAATTCTATACAGCGGTTGAGAAAGTAGCGATAGAAATAACATAGATTTATAGAAATATAATGTAATAGGAAAATTTATGTTGATAAGCAATACCCGAAGAGTATCTAAATATTGCCTTAGTGTAATATAATTTTAGTACGTTAATTTCACATCTCATTGTTTAACTTTTTCTATTTGAAGAAAAAATCATAAATTAAGAAAGAAATCGAATTTTAAAAGGAAATTATAATTTTTAGGCCTCCTGCGGAATACCTAAATCGTTTTTAATTGGGGCAATTTTTGTGGTATATGTTGGTCCCTATGGACAAATTTATGTCAACTTGAAATTTTGAAAATAATGTTTTTTCGATACAGTCTATTGTGTACGGTACTGTCCATTACTGTTCTAGGGCTTTAATAATTTAACTTATGTAATTGTTAAGTTTATTTTGTGTGCCGACTTTTAAATTAAATGCGGCAACTAAATATACTTTTACTGGTATAGTGTAATCTTAAAAACACAATGCAAAAGGTTGCATACAAATCCAAGCATGATATTTTTCGGGTTCAGTGGTCCTAAGATGGCATTTCAGTATAATAAAATCTATAAAATTGTACCTAGTAAAAAATTGCAAATATAGACTTTTTTGTTTTTGTGAAATCCTTCCAACAGCTTTGATATATTAACATGGCCTTCCGGTATTTTAGTTATAGGTACATATAAGTGTGGACCGACTTTAGGTGACATGTTTTTTCGAAAACAGAAAAAAATACAATGTTTAATATATCCAGATAATTGATGTTTTAAAATTTACTTCCACCTCCCATCCGCCGTTGTCCGAATATAAATCACATTTAAAAAATCGACAAATTTAATTAAGGTAGATTCGATAATTAATATATGGTTTACTAAAATTCAATAATAGTACATAATATCGATACCTATATGTATTCATATTATTTATTGTCCACATATTCTTGTATAACTTTATAGAAAATACTACGACATTGTTTTTCGATAGTAAATACTATGCTTAAATGTCTTAATCATCTCTCGAATATTGGCATTTTCATAAGCAATTAAATATATTATAAATTGTACAAATCAACCAATTAAAGGTACATAATAAATAAAAATAAATCAAATTTAAAGATGATTTTGTAGTTCCGTATCAGTCTGCACACGAAAGGGGTGCTTGCCACTTGCTAACATCTTATACTATACTACCAATTTCAACCAATCTCGTCCACGATATTATACATATATTGCAGCTATATCATCGTCCAACATAATTAAACACGCCATCATAGAATATAAAACGTTTTTCGACTTCGAGAACACTCAATAACATAACAATAATCGACCAATGAACACTTCTTAGGTAATAAGTTATATTCCACTTGTCCTCTCAGCTGATATACGCAGCCACGTGCTACGGATAGGGGCCGCAGGGTAGCCAACTTCGTAAAAACATACTATGAACGGAGTTGTAAGTGCGCTCTGAGTTCTGATATACCCGATGCTATACGCACCACGCTATGCGCTTCGGCTGCCATCCGCAGGGTAGCGTACTTCGTAAAAACAAACAATGAACGGAGCACACGATTAAGCCGCGGTCGACAGCGTCAAACATACCAATTCGATAGCGAAATCACGAAGCGAGCGTGCGCCCAGGGCGTCGATCTTCAAAGTCATGACTAGCGAGCGTGTACGCTCATATCGGTGTTCACCGAGTGCTGCAGTATCTTCAAACTGACGCTCGCAGTTATCGTTCACGGTTTGTTTTTCATAAGGTGGCTACTCTGCGGTTCGAGGTGGGGACTGCAATGCGTTGTTTCTCCAGCTTGAGCCTGCATCACCGCTGTTTCAATCAGGCTTGCCAATGTGCCGATAATGAATGTCTTCGGACGCTTATTTTCGTCGCGGGGATGCGATGCGAACGTTCTCCGATAGCGACGGTGGCTCTAGTCTGGTGGACCGTTTTGGTACTAGCGCAGTGTACGGCGTTGTGTACGGTTTCAAACTTTATTGTAGTCGTTCTTTTAATTTCAAACCACGTCAGTTTAAATATTTTTTATTTTTGAAATTCCTCTTTTTTGTTGTTGCCATGTTGTTAAACTGTTTGTGGGTTTTTGTTAGCTAGATATATTAGAAAGAGAATAAAAAATGGTTAGTTAAAGTGTCGGTATAGCCTATTGGCCTAATTTTTGCGTTCATCAGTCACTTCATTTTTATCAAAACGGATACAAGAAGTAGATTATGTACCTACGGAAATAGGCGTATATTTTGTATTATATCGATACTAACAAAGGTGTCTAGGATGCTGGGGGCCTTTTAATTTTTCAACTGAATAAGCAAATGCTATAGGATAATGTATGGAAAAATAAAAAAATCTTTATTATGGTTATATTTTCTAATGGAATTTTATAAAGGAAATGAATTTTCAACCTTCTTTTTTATTCGTCATTGAAGACTGATTGGGGAAATGTTGGCATATTAGGACCTGGAAAACGGGCAAAAGTGGGGATTTTGATGTTTGCTGTCGGAAATTGCAGTGGTGCAATATTGGTAAGCCTGATTTCAATACAATATTTCAACTTTAAGTACAACATTCACGATTTACGAAAACTAAAACAATGGCGGACAGACGCGTGTCAGTTAAAACAAATCGAATGCAATATAGCAATGCATAAAGAATACATTAAGTCGTTGAAATTTGTATTAGGAACTTCGCAACCATAACACAGATTTTAGAACAGATTTCTTTTTCCTTCTCTTCTGAGAAGTTATTACTTTTGGTTAATTTTATTTTAAAATAAGGTTTATGTATAAGTTAGGTATGTCTTTTTATTGTATGATAAAAAATACATAATTGGACATATAATTATTAAGAAGTTTTAAACTATATTGTTTTATAGATTAATAGATTTATGCGGCCGATTTCACAATTGTGAATTATATAAATATTTATTGCCATCTTCACGCGGAGTAGTGTAAATGCTGATGTGGTAAAAATATAATAAACGTGTCGATTGCCCGATTCCGCCACTTCCCCTTAAATTAATGTCATTTGCAGTAGTATGACATATCCTGCAGTGGAGGATTAAGGATAGTCGCCCCCAGGCAAATTATATTTGGGGGCCCGACCCACAAACTAAACTAAAACAATAAACAAAGAGAATGTAGTAGGTAGCACGTAAATATTTTTTTATTCTTTATAAACAGTTTTATAATAATAAGAATTCTTCTATATAACAACTGTTTATAATGGTTTATAAATAATAAAAAATATTTTTTACATTTTCACGTTGTTTTTACAAATTTTTGTTTGCAAATTTACAATGTTCTAATTAATTTATTGTCTTCAAAATTACATTTTTAAAACAAATGTTCAACTGAAATCAGGGACAAGGCATTTAGACGTTCTTGTCCCATTACAGCCCAATTTTGATTTTCTACTAAGATAATAAATTATTAAGAGCTAAAAATTGAAATCAGGAAACAAATATACTTTGTGACTTTTAATAAGATTTACACCAGAATGGCAGAATGTTCAGATATTTTCATTCAAATAATAAGATAATACAAAATATATCCGGCTCAATTCTGTCGAGTCTAGGTGTAACATTTTAAGAATATTGCTGGCTATATTATAGTCTTCTTGCTATCAATTAAAAAATCGATATTCGATTTTCATAAAAGTCATCACCACACTCGAAAATATTGAGCCGGAATATTTTTTTAAATTATTACCATATGTTCAAAGGGCACGCTAACGTACATTTTTAAGAAGAATGATTAGAGCTACTACGTCCTACAAACCAAGCATCCATAGTGAGCTTAATTTGGTATCAATTTACATATGGTACTTATACATCAAATTATAGATAAAAGTGTTGTGGTAATGTGACTTTTTTACAATTTACAGCGAATCAATACAATGTCGTAAATCTTGAACGAAAATTTGAACATCGATGAATTCGAAAAAAAAACAGAACTAAGGACATAGAACATAAAATACTATTCCATTTGGAAAAAGTAACCTCTAGTCTGTTAGTATCGCATCAACCCCGAATTTTGTAGTAAATAATTTTCATGTAAAACTACATACTTTATATATAATTTTTAATATACTATGTATATATAATATTCATTATTAAATGATTAACAAACACTGTATTTGCATTGTGAAAAATATCTCCAAATGACACGGTAATATTAACTATATTGTTCAATCACTAATTATTCTACAAATGTTGATAATATCAAATGACATTTATCAAATAATGTTCTTGCCAGTATACCAATTTTGTAATGTAAATTACAACAAAAAAACATGTACCAAACTTGAGTGACACCAGTCATAATTTAAATTATTAATAAGTACAAATTAAATTAAATTATTGTTGACAACTTAATTTTATTTAAAAAGTAAAAATATTATTTTTCAAGGTAGGTGGCTATGACTTTTACTTCTAAACAACATTTTCTAATAAACTTTATCGATAATATTGAAAATTAAGGTACTATTATACTCTTATCACAAATTCATATATTCTGAATCGCTCGTTATATGGCACCGAAATTTACATATTTGACGGTTGGAGTTTTGGTTTCATACCAGCCGCCAACTTTTATAAAGAATAAAATTTTCTGAGAAATTCACAATAAAAAAATTTTCCATACGGTGCGGAAAATATATATATATATATGTATATATATTCAAGGGAAAATGGTTATTACGTAAACTCGTCAGTAATATAGAATCAAACTAAAGAAGCGAATGATAATTAACCCAGGTGAGGATAATTTTTTGGAAAAAATACCTCCGCCTGGATTTGAACCAGGAACCCTCCAATTGCCGGTTGAAAGCTCTCCCAGTTGAGCTACAGAGGCGATGGAAATTTATAGGTTTTATTTGTCACTTCAGGACTTGCAATCTGAGTTTTCGAATTAAACAAACCCGTCGTGACACCTATTGGGGCTAGATGGAAGTTTGGTAACTAGGAATCGCTAATGTTTATTGCTAAACAGCTCATCGCCTCTGTAGCTCAACTGGGAGAGCTTTCAACCGGCAATTGGAGGGTTCCTGGTTCAAATCCAGGCGGAGGTATTTTTTCCAAAAAATTATCCTCACCTGGGTTAATTATCATTCGCTTCTTTAGTTTGATTATATATATATATATATATATATATATATATATATATATATATATATATATATATATATATATATATATATATGCGCACTCGATAGCTCATCGTCGGAGCCTCGATAGTTCCCACGAGCGTGCACGCTTACGGTCCTACCTTTGAAAATCGACCCCCTGATAACATCTCATATGAATACACAGATTGCGGTTGACCATCGTTTGCTAACGCGATTGACCTGGCTACATTTTTTGCGGTGTCAATATTTCATTTAAAACAAACTTGGTATTTTCGATTCTGGATTTATATAAATTTTTTGTTGTTAACAAACACCTGTAAATTACGTATAGGTATATAAAATATAGAAATTACGTTATAATACTGTAATTTAATTTTTATATTCACTATTAAATTGTTATAAATATTAAATTATAATACATACTTGTAATCAAATAAAAATAGCATCGTTGTTTACATTCCTTGTAAGATAATGTACCAACTCTAATTTGTTTGTGTGAAATAATACACCTGTTTTATTTTTGTGTCTTTGGTAAAAAACTATGTTTAAATTGTCTACCTACTTATTGTAACTTACTAATGAACCTTATTTCTCAAATATCTACTTCTACGTCTTCGTCTATTGATTTTGTGAAAATCAAATGCCTATTGGTACTCTATTTATTTTCCATTTACTTAGTATCTATATATTTTATGTAGGTATTGCCGGTACCTATATAATTTTATATTAGGTAAATGGTTTGAGTTGTGGTTAAGTTTAACTTTGAGCCACTGTGTTTAGTACATATTTGTAAAAGTTACTTTTTGTGTATTTTACCACGAGTTGACCACCAATACAACGAAACCGGTCACCTCATTCCTTGTCTTTTTGCCTTGTTCAATATCTCACTTCAGATGTGTGCGACTGAAGATTACAAACATACATTTGAATTCGTTCACGTCGTAGTAGGTACGTTTTCTGCGCAAAAAGCGTTTATTCTCTGTTTTTCAGCCTTATAATTATCAAATACCTATTTGCAAATTGTGTCTGGTTTCGTTTTGTTGATTGATAGTTTTGGACTTGACCTCTTTTGCTGCATAGCTTAGTTCGCGCATTATATATAGACGCTTTTGCATAGTTACTTTTGTAGAAAATAAAACAATATTGAGTGATCCAGTCGGGGATATGACTAGTTCATAGTAATCGTTTACTGATTATTCATTGAATAAAAGAACAGCGTTGCACACACATAGACGTCTCGGTGTTTAGATTACTAGAGCATTACGCCATCCATAAATTCCAGTTTAAAAATTCTAGTCAGGGCTAACTCAACTCCCAACCCATCATGTTAGAGGTTTTAAAATAAAAACTTTTACTGGTCAAAGTTGATTAATATATATATATATATATATATATATATATATATATATATATATATATATATATATATATATATATATATATATATTAAAACACAACTTTTTCACAAAAAACTGTTTATTTCTTGGGCATAGAGGCTTGTTTCATAAAATTTGTTTTTTAACACGAACACTTAATCTTACGATAAGTCAAACATATTAAAAACTGACGTTTCGACGCTATTTGCGCCTTGGTCACAGAGATACTAAAACGTGAAAACGAAAAACAAACGCATCGAACACAACCACAAGACCGAGAGAGAAAGAATCCAAACTTGCTAGACTTGTCAAAAGTGGAAATTTTAAACTAGTTTACAATGTCTTTGAAACTTATTTTGGTTTAATTTACAGCTTTTACGAATTTTCTAGAATTAAGTTATAACACTTTGACAAATTAATATCTGACCTATCATTAACAGCTTTTTTGTTTTTTAATATTTCGTCGATTCCAACACACATCTTGCTTTTAAGTTTTTTTCTTTTTGTATCACTTTCACATCCTTAAAATTAAATTGGTGTCCTGATTCTTCTTGGTGTTTCTTAAGGGCTGTGATGTTTCTTGCGTATTTGTGTCCCTTTAACCTTTCTTCGACTAATTGTTCTGTTTGCCCTATATACACTTTTTCGCATTCATTGCATGGAATCTGGTATACACCATGTGATTGTTTTAGTACTGGTGTTGGGGCTTTTAGTTTTGTGTAAAATTTTGCCAGGTTATTTGTGTTTTTGTGGGCAATCTTGATGTTAAATGGTCTCATTATGTGGCCTATTTTTTCTGACATATTCTTTACATATGATATTGCGATGTATTTGCTTGTGTCTTGTTCAGGAACTGTAGCTGGTTGTGTCCTTGTTGTCAATCTACTATCACTGTTTATTGCTTTTTGTGTTGTTATTATCTTGCTAATTAACTTTTCAGGGTAGTTGTTTCTTTGTAGAATGCTTTTTGCCTTTTGTATAGCTTCCCAAAGATATTCTGGACTTTATATATATATATATATATATATATATATGTTTATTTATTTATTTATTTATTTCAGGTTCATGGACCGATAACAGGAAAAAATCCCAAAACATCAGGTCACAAATACATTATTTTTCTAAACTAAATAACAACACCATCAGCACAGCAAAAGCCAATGGTCGCGCGCAGAGATTAAGAAAGCAAACACTTAAATTCTAAAATATACAAAAATATAGAACAAAAATAAAGAACAAAAAGCAAAAAATAATCAGTATGAATATAGCTCAGATCCGTAAATGGGAAACACTTGCATCAATGCATAGACGATACAAACAAGATCTGATTGATGCGATCGACCGGTAAAAAATATCGACATCAGCGTTATTACATGACGTCGATAAACGCAACACCGGCGAATTCATCATAAAATTAGTTCGCGCGGTTGGAACGCAGAACAACTCGCGGCGGCGAAGATGGCGAGTGCAACCGTTTAGTCCAAAACTTCGCACGAGAGAAGGCGAATCATATAGCCCGCGCAACAACTTGGCAACAAACACTATCC
This sequence comes from Melinopterus prodromus, assembly GCA_964023965.1. Lineage (NCBI taxonomy): Eukaryota > Metazoa > Arthropoda > Insecta > Coleoptera > Scarabaeidae > Melinopterus > Melinopterus prodromus. Next base: position 25,550,823 of record OZ030396.1, read on the forward strand.
CACCACACAATCTTCGGTTCTCCAAGCTGAGCAGCCCAAAACGGCGGCACGAAACTGTGTAATTTGTTACCGCATGGCCAAATCTGTAGTTCAGATGCCTAACAAAACGCTTTTGCACACTCTCGATACGATACACATACGTCGCATACTGGGGACACCACACTGTTGAGCAGTAAGACAGGTGACTACAAACAAAAGCAAAATATAAGGTTTTTAAAGTTTGAGGATCGGTGAAGCCATGTGAAGTCCTCAATACAAATCCCAGCATGCGAAACGCCCTCCCCGCGACAAGATCAACATGTTCATTAAACATCATTTTCCTGTCCAGCATCACACCCAAGTCCTTAATGCTGGAAACTCGCTCAATCAAGTTATTATCAATTTCGTAATCATGAGTTATTAGGGATTTATTTCGCGAAAATGAGATTACGTGACACTTGGTATAATTGACAAATAACTGATTGACCCTGCAAAACAAACTAAAACTGTCCAGATCGCGCTGCAAATTAATGCAGTCAATGGCGGAGCGAACAAGAAAATATATCTTCATATCATCCGCGTACAGGAGGCACTCCGCATACTGGAAACACTGCACAACATCATTAATATATAACAGGAACAAAAGTGGACCCAAATGACTTCCCTGTGGTACACCCGAGGTAACAGGAATTACACCCGAAGTGAATCCCGCAACGTTCACCAACTGCGTCCTATCTTTTAAGTACGAGTCAATCCATCTCAACAACCCTCCGCCAATCCCAGAACCGCCCAGCTTCGAAACCAACCGATCGTGATTCACCTTATCGAAGGCCTTCGAAAAGTCGGTGTAAACAGCGTCCACCTGCACCCCACGGTCCATCGAGTTCAGCACAAAGTCAGTGTATTCCAGAAGGTTTGTCTCAACTGATCGTCCAGAAAAAAAGCCGTGTTGACGAATCGTGATAACATTCTTAACGTTGAAAAAAATGAACTCATAAACAAGCTTTTCAAAGATTTTCCCGAATTGACACAGGATTGAAATCGGTCTATAATTAATTACTGAGGTCCTGTCACCGCTCTTGAAGATCGGAACAATGTTTGCGACTTTCCAAACGGCAGGAAACACTCCAGATGCCAACGATTTGTTACAAATTAATGTTAAAGGAACCGCCAGGACTTCAGCGCAATTCTTTACTAGAGAAGGTGGTATGCCATCAGGCCCAGGTCCCTTGCTTACGTCGACAGACCGTAGTGCACACAAGACTTCCGACTCGCTCAGTGTTACCGACAGCAACTCCACCCCGCGACGCGACACGCCATCACACCCGCCATCCGCGACCGTTGTCCGCGGTTCATAAACAGAGCCGAAGTAGTCCGCAAACAGGTTGCAAATGTTCTCGCCACCGTTCACAGACCGGTCATTAAAGGACATAGAAGAAGGCATAGCGTAATCAGAGTTGCGCTTGCTCCTTACAAATCTCCGGAACTTTTTAGGTTCTAACACAACAGCATTCTCAGTTTTTCTAATATACACATTATAATCTAATAAAATTAAACGTTTGGAGCGACGGCGCAACAAGCTGAAGGTGACATAGTCCAATCTATTGTTATACGTTTTCCATTTTTTATGTAGTAAATTCTTTTCCTTCACCGCACGGATGGTTCCCAAAGAGAACCAAATTGGAAACTTGCGCTTTCTAAAATTTTTAAACGGTACTTTATTCCGAATGGACCCCCGCAAGCAATCATAAAATATACAAACCGACTCGTCCACAGATTTATCAGCCATTACAGTGGGCCAATCAATACAATTAAGATCAGCATCAATGCCTGTAAAATTAGCTCGATGAAAATTAAAACTATGCGATGGTACGTTAATACAAAGGTCCTTAACTACAGCACAAGATAAGTCGAACTCTAATGTAACGTGAGCAACATCTTCCGGAACGAGCGGTGCAGACGATAAACCAAATGATCGGAAAGAGTGGGCGTTATGCAATATTAAATCTAATATGTTGCCTGAAGCATTACAACAATAGTTCAACTGGCCAAGGCCGCACAGTCATAAGCAGTCCACGAATTCCACCGCTCCACGAGAAACACCCCCCGATGGCGTGCAAAATAAACCGCCGTCGCCCCTGTCCCACGATATTTCCGGAAGATTGAAATCTCCGCAAATTACAAACTGATCGCTGGGATGATTCTCCATAACAGAAGTGAGATTATTCAAGAAAGTCTCAAGTGCGTTTGAATCTCTAGGTGGAATGTACACACAGCACACATGCAATTTACGGAAGCGGCACAAAACAGTCACCCACACCGCCTCCTCAGAGGTTGACCAGGCTGGCTGAGCGCTACTAGAAAGGCCATCAGCCACCGCCACCAATACACCGCCACCGCGCACATTGTCACCGTTTCCCGCGCGATCTCTTCGAAAAACACAATAGTTGCTCAGAAAAAACTCGCTCGAACTCATACCCGGCAGAAGCAACGTCTCAGTCAAACAAATCACGTCCAAATTAGAATTCAAAACACTGTTGTAAATGATATTTGACTTCCCGCGAATGCTGCGCACGTTCTGATAATAAAAGCTCAAGGCAGCCATAACGAATAAAAAAAAATAAATTATTACGTTCTTAGTATTAAGTGTCTACTGAAGCCTATCAAGAACTGCTTCGGAAGAAACATGAACTATACGTGTCCCCTCACCTTTTCGCATGAATACTTTGCCATTTCTTGTCCAAACAAATGAATATTGTTGTTTACGAGCAACTTCTCTAGCCTGCTTAAAAAGTAATTTATTTCTTAGTGTTAGGTGTTCATTAATATAACATAAGTCAGCAATTCCCTCTATCTTTAAGCCTATGGGGGACTTAGCAGCTCTCGCGACGCGCTTGGCCTCCACCGCCGCCGCAAAAACCGAATCCCGCACACGACGATTTACAAAGCGCACTACGATTGACTTTGGCGCGAGTTATATTATGTTCTTACCTTGGACATGTCATACGACCGCTTACAGTAGACGCTATCTTAGAAACGCTGAGTCGGACATTCCGATTGCAATTATCTTCATTCGTGCATATAATATATACTAGCCAGTCTGTATTTAACATTAGAGATGTTCGCTTGTTTTTCAAATAAAATAAACTATTAAAAAGATCTCAAAAGTTCGTAGTTTATATTTGGCGCAGTCGGTAGGATGTTTCGTCGGAATATCCAATTTGTGACAATCCGTGAGTTGCAACTCCTAAACGAAACATCGAAGATCAAAAACTTTGTGATATCGAACTTTCAACTACCCAGTGACCAAGTTCTAAGAAACAGAGGTTATCGAAGATTACCAGGATCCATCGAGGAAGACCAGAATCAATTAGAACACCCGGCTGATCTATTAATGGAATTTACACTGGCGATGCTGTAAGTACTTTGTTCATGTCAGACTCCTCTTTATCCCACGTTGAATCAATTGACGATAACAACTCAGATTTAGAGCAATTACTGGATAAGTTTAACAAATTAATTTTAGTAAACGAAAGTAAAATACCAGAAACCAGCAATATGGATGTACCAGTTTTAGATATTAAAAATTTAAGTGTAATTCCGAATTTTGACGGAAACCCTAATAAACTGCATAGATTTATCAATTCCGCTGAAGCAATATTAAACCATTATTTCGATGTAGCGAATAGAGCAAATTTTCAAAATACTTTACTATTAAATGGAGTATTAAATAAGCTCCAAGGTAAAGCGGAAGAAGTAGTAGCAATTAATGGAAATCCTAATGATTGGAATTCTATTAAAAATACATTAATTCAAAACTTTGGTGATCAAAGGGACGAAAATTGTCTAAATCAAGATTTGGTTAATTTAAGACAAAAACAGAATGAACAACCAACTCAATTCCATGAAAGAGTGACACATTTGTTAAATACCATATGTAACTATATAGATTTAAAATGTGAAGCTAATGAACGAGATAGTAAGAGAAATTTCTTTACTAAACAGGCATTAAAAACATTCTTGGCAGGTTTAAGAGAACCATTAGGCTCTACTATACGAGCAATGAGACCGAATACTCTTGCCCAAGCAATGCAATTTATAATGGAAGAAGATAATATTCGTTATTATCAAAGATCACAAATACAGTCTTCATATACCCCTCAAGTCCCTCAACATCAAAATAGGAAGCAGAATTCACATAACAATAATCGACCACCCGTCCAATATCATAATCAACCAAAAGGTTATCAAAATAATCTCCCACAAAATTATCATAGACCTCAATATCCTAAATATGATCAATTCCCACGAGGACCGATCCATATGCAAAAACATCCGTATCCACAACAACAGCAGTACCCTACCAATTCGCAAGTATTTGGCAAACCGCACAACGTTTGGAAGCCTAATCAAGTTCCACAAAAAGCTTTGCCCCAACCAACACCCATGAGTGGTGTGAGTTCAAGATCAAATGGAATGCGAATGTATAATACAGAATTATTCGAAAACGAACCATCTTGTTCTTATAATATCCCTATTGATCAATATTATATGAATGATGAAAATCAATATTCTCAAATAGAACAAAATAACCTTGAATTCGAACAGGAACCACAGGATTGTTCAGATAACGAGAATACAAATTTTCAGATAGACACCGATCCAATCAATTTAACTGAGAAGAATGTTATATATTAACGGCAAATCGGAAAGAACTTCCCTATATACAAATTTTAAATCCCCCTTTAAAACTTTTAATTGATTCAGCTTCTACAAGATCTTTCATAAACCCTGATATTGCTAATAAATATTATCGTAACAGAATTATCTATGAACCTTTTGAAGTATCTTCAGTGTACCAGACGTCATATCACGAGCATTGTGCAGATGTTCCAATTTTTGCAGAATTTAATCAAAGTCAATCGTTAAAATTTTATCTTTTCAAATTCCATGATTTGTTTGACGGCTTAATTGGATTAGATATTATGAAACTATTAAATGTAAAATTAGACTTCCCAAATCATAAATTATACACCCCTTACTATACAATACCGATTAAATATCAACAATCAAATATGCGAGTAAACATTAAAATAAATATTAAACCTCATTGTCGAATAATTAGTAAAATACCTGTAAATGTTCTTGAAGGTGAAATTATAGTTCCTCGACAAATTATACAAAATTGTGAAATACCAGAAACACTTACAGTCGCTGAAAATGGTCTAGCTTTAGTCGAAATTTTAAATAAAACAGACAGAGAAATTAACTTAAGATTGTTACAACCAGTGAAAACAATATCTTTCAATAAAAATAACTTTGAAATCTATCAAACCGATGTACAGCAACCAATCATCAAACAAAATCTAAACATAGAAGAATTAATACGTACTCATCACATGAATTCAGAAGAAAAACATCATATTTTAAAATTATGTAAAAGATATTCTGATATTTTTCATACTGATGGTCAACCTTTAACATTTACCAATCAAATTAAGCACAGTATAAAAACTAAAGACGAAATTCCCGTACACACGAAATCCTATAGGTATCCATTTGTGCATAAGCAAGAAGTAGAACGTCAAGTAAAATCAATGTTAGGTCAAGGAATAATCCGACCGAGTAATTCTCCATGGTCATCACCTATTTGGGTTGTACCCAAAAAGGCAGATGCGTCCGGAAATAAGAAATGGCGAATCGTAGTAGATAACCGTAAGGTAAATGAGAAAACAATCGAAGATAGGTATCCACTTCCCAATATTACTGATGTATTGGACAAGTTGGGTAGGTGCAATTATTTCACAACCCTTGATTTAGCCAGTGGATTTCACCAAATAGAAATGAATTCAGACGATATACCTAAAACCGCGTTCAATGTAGAAAACGGACATTATGAATATGCTAGAATGCCTTTTGGACTTCGAAACGCACCAGCAACATTCCAACGCGTAATGGATAATATATTGCGTGGTTTACAGAACGAAATTTGCCTGACCTATTTAGACGACATTATCGTTTATTCTACTTCCCTACAAGAACATATCGTAAATTTATCCAAAGTATTCCAGAGATTTTGAGAAACTAATTTTAAACTACAATTGGATAAATCAGAATTTTTAAAGAAAGATTCCATTCAACTATTTTAGAACATTTAAGAGTAATTAAGGAAAAGAATAAAGGCAAAATTGAAATTTTAAATCACATGCCGTATGCTATCCTAGGATATAATAATTCAATTCATTCAGTAACAAAACAAAAACCAATAGACATAATAAATGGTCATCTTAATAGCAAAGACCCATTCGATATAAATATTAATGAGAAACTGTATAGTAATTATATCCAAGAACATCGAGATACTACGAAAGAAATATATAAAAATCTTAATGAAAAATTAATACAAAGGAAGGAACACGTAATTGAAGCTCGTAATCGTGAGAAACATAACCCTTTACACTATGCACCTGAAACAGAAACCTATCGGAAAATTAAGTCAGGTAATAGAAATAAATTAGCCCGAAAATTTAATAAAGAAACCGTTGTGGAAGATAAAGGTATTACAGTCAACACACAATTTAATAAAACACTTCACAAGCAAAATTTAAAAAGGCCCAAAACTAACAAATTCAAATTATTACAGGTGCCAAGTAGCAGTAGTACTACTAATGATGATACTATCAACGAAGCAGCAGGAAGTTCAAATAACCAATCTTAACAAAAATCCCGGAATCCTTCCCTATAAATTAGGCCCAGCCAGAATTAAATCAAAATCGCATACTTTTATACATTACTATGATCTGGAACCGATACATAATGAAATAAAGATAGTAAAGGAAGAATATAACAGCATAACTGATGCAATTCGCAATAAACTTATAAATCCACAAATTGCCCAGCTAGAAAACTTTTATAAACCAATCTGGTTTCAATTAAATACTGTTCAACAAAAATTTAACTCTTTAATGCCAAACATGGGAATTAAAAGAGGACTTATTGACGGTCTTGGTTCTATAATAAAAAGCATTACGGGTAATTTAGACGCTAATGATGCCATTCAATACGATCAAGCTATTAGAGACTTACAAAATAACAACAAAGAAATTGTTCAAAAATTAAATAAAGAAATTTCTATTACTACTCAAATCATTGATAACTTTAATGTCAGCGTAACTGCCATACAGCATAATCAAGAAGTTATTACTGCAAGTATTGACAAATTAAATGCAGAAATCCATACATTTGTATATGATTTTACATATTATTTGAAATTTAGGAATTTATTAGACCAACTGAATTTAACTTTAAACTTGATATTACAATTACTCGTAGATATTGAAAACGCTATAACGTTTGCTAGATTAAATACATACCATAGTAGCATATTAAAATTAGACGAAATGGAATCCATATTAAATACGGTTTTGAAATATTATTCTGTTGACGAATTAATGTTTCCAAATTTACCCACAGATATACATAATTATTATGACATATTAGACATCGAAGCTTACTATTCTAATCGTAGAGTTATTTTCGTCATCCACTTTCCCATTGTACACCCCGATACTTATACCTTTATTCCATTCCCACCGAAAATAATACAATTCTGGTACCACCAAATACCTATCTGGTCATGAACAAAGCATCTTATCAATACGCGTCCTCACCATGTGTAAAACTCCACACGGAATACTATTGTACCGATGAAGATTTGATAAATGGTATTAAACACGAAGATTGTATATACAACCTATTACAAGTATCATCCACACTTGGAAGTTGCACCTACACGCCGGTACAAATATCAAAATCAATCATAGAGCAAATCGATCAGGCCAACTACATTGCAATATTCCCTGATCATACAAAGATACACACCATTTGCAATCGATCAGATTTCACTACATTAAAAGGAAGTTACCTGTTAACCTTACCAACCGGATGCCGCTTCGAGACCGATGATTTAACGTTTATCAACAACAACGATATTATCTATGGAAATCCAATGTTATTACCAGAATTAAAGATTCCCAGTAGACCCACAACTGAGAAGACGATGAAAATTCAGCTTCAGGACGTGAACCTTGACCAAACTCACCAAATCCAAAAGGAACAACGTAATTTACATCATTTGGAAATAACCAGGAGTAATCCAACAATAACCAGTCACGTAATATCATATACGTCATTATTATTGGCCATTGCCGTTACCGGATACTTCGTCCTTCAATGGTTAAAAAATAGAAGAAGCCGAACGGAAGCAGCCCAAACGGAGCAGCCCCAAGCAGCCCCAATGCAGCAGCCCCAAGCAGCCCCTACGGATCAGCACCAAGCAGCTACACCGAACGAGCCGGCTCGGATATTTTTCACCCGCTGAAAAATATACCTCAATCTGGTGATGGAGGAGTTATATTATGTTCTTACCTTGGACATGTCATACGACCGCTTACAGTAGACGCTATCTTAGAAACGCTGAGTCGGACATTCCGATTGCAATTATCTTCATTCGTGCATATAATATATACTAGCCAGTCTGTATTTAACATTAGAGATGTTCGCTTGTTTTTCAAATAAAATAAACTATTAAAAAGATCTCAAAAGTTCGTAGTTTATATTTCGCGCTATTACCGGAATCAGAATGCGGCACACGATGAACAGCATCAATCGCAGCGTCGGGGAATGGCACCGCCAAGGAGTCTCCCACACTCCTCACGATCGACAGCACATTCTCTCCACCCTTCTCCGGAATCCCACGTATTTCCAAATTATTACGTCTGGAATATTGTTCCATATCCTCCATACGGCTGGTCAACCTAGCTACTTCTTCTTTCAAGGCGGACGCATCATGAGTTATTTTGTCAATAGCTTTGGATTTTTCCGTTAATTTTTTAACGTTCAATTCAATTTCAGACATTTTGTGACTGCAAAAGCTAATAGATTCCTTAATTTCATCATAATCAACCTTCATGGCCTTCATATCGGTGCGCAGAAGGCGTAACTCTTCGTATACCACCTCCAGAGTAATGTGAGACCTCTGGGAGGAAAACGATTCCTCGCTAAGGCGGCCGACAGCTAGTTGCGGGCTATGAACCCCACGGCAGCCCGGACACCTCCAAGAGCTGCCGGCGCGCGACAGAGCAGTGACATCCGCCTTGCCGAGGTCCACACATTTAGCATGGAACCAAGCACGACAAGAACCGCACTGCAAGCTGGGCGTGGTCCTGCCGACAACCTGTCTACACTCTCCGCATGTGGAAGGCATACCGACCCCTGACCGACCGACGAACAATTCACCAAAAATCAATCAAAAACCGGCACAACAACGCCAATCAAACCCCAACTCACAGACTGCACGATTCCCAACACTCAAACTACAGCTATGAGAAATCTCATGAATTATGACTCACAAAATCCACAATTATCAGGTAAAACTCCACGCACAAACCCAACACGCTGCCACTTCGGTGGTGTCGTTGAACTTATTCTATTATTGAACTTATATATATATATATATATATATATATAAAATGGTAGTAGTTCTTGCAGGAGAACTTGAATCGACTTTCGGGATTGTTCCTAAATAACGGTTATCCTAAAGCGTTAATTAACAAGATTTTATTTAATACCCAAGTGCGAGTTGCCACCCAGTTACCTGCCGTTGCTTCAGATCTAAGATATTTCAAATTGCCTTACATACCTCAGATTGCCTCCAGGATATCCGGCGTTTTTGCGAGCGATAAGGTGAAGGTGGCCTTCTACAATTATCACCCATTGCGTAACTACTTTACAAAAACTAAGGATAAAACAAAGTTAGAATATAGGTCCAACATTATATATTCAATTCCTTGCAAGGTTTGTGAGCAGGTGTATGTGGGGCAGACTTCCACTTGGTTGAAACAAAGGCTTGCGCTTCATAAGAGTGACATTAGAACAAAAAAACATCGATGCGCATTGGCATCCCACACAATCAACAATAACCATGAGATTGATTTTGACAGGGTGGAAGTCAAGCGTACGGTTCAGGTTCGTAAAAGTAGGGAATTTCTGGAAATGGTGGAAATTAATAATACGCTGAATAGCATGAATTTCAGGTCAGATGTGAATGGGCTTAGTGAGGGTTACGCGTATATTTTGAGTTTGGGACAGTCTAACAATAGGGGAATTGCTGTATGATAGCTCGGCTTCAGCTGTTTTAAATTATGTTGTTTAGTGTTTCATATCAGTTTGACTTTTGTTTTATATATTATTATTATTGTTATTATTATTATTATTTATTTTTATTATATTAACGTGTGTAAATTGTATCGGTGAAATTTTGTTGTCATGATCGTTTTGTATACATTTTTTGGTTCGAGGCAGCCTGCTACTCGTTCCAATATCAACTCTGGTTTTGGCGCGCATTGCATGCAGGCCGTTAAGTTGACTTCGCCAGTTGCCCTGAAAAGGGGTGTGAATAATTGTTTGCGATAAACACGTGGCGGGCGGCCCCGAAACCAACGTAAATGATTGTTTTGGATGAATACCATGTCTGCTAATTCACCGAATTGCTTTTTTTCTCGATTACGTTCAAATTGTAAGTAGATTTATTGATCTTAAAGCTTTTGTTAATTGTTGTGTCTCTTCAGATGACCCTGAAGAAGCGTGTATCCACACGCGAAAATTTGGTGATACAATAAAGAACGTACTAATTAATTGAAACGTTTTACTATTGCTGGATTCCCCAACAAATTACTACCATTTTATATCCAACGGCAAAGACTTATTGTTCTGATTATATATATATATATATATATATATATATATATATATATATGTATACGTGTTAAGTTGTCACCTCCGGGATATAGAGAAGGCTACCTAGGCTCCGGGTGTTCCAGATAATATATTATTGATCTGATTGCATATTTTTAATGAGGGGAACTTTCGCTACGCGAGCATCAAAAGAGGGGAAACGATTTTTGATTTTTTAGTATGTCATATATAAGGTACACAAAGGGTATGAAGTGACCTCCGCAATTTATATATTGTAGCGTTTTTCGTTCGTTAAGGTGTGAATTAAAACACTCGGTATATTAAAATAGTCAACTAATTTATTTAACACTATTACAGTCTTATTAACTAATTATTAAACACGAACACTAAACACGAACTGTCACTTAAGGCTACTATAAACATTTATCTTCACAGTATTTATTTCTAACTATTTATGTCGATCGATAATCGCGCCAAGTACTCCGACTGCACTCAGAACTATCTGGCCGGTAGCGAGCGACGGCTCGCTTATATACACGTATCGATCCGTGCGGGACCCTTCGTGAATCTTCCACGCTGGCACCGAACAGTCGCTACTCGTGCTCGCCGTCCGGATAGATCTCTCTGGAATGGGCCGCCTCAAGAATAACCTCGAACTTCTGGCGCCTTCGCGGCTGTTAAGATCGTCACACTGCCCCCCTCCTAAGCTCGTTTCGTCCCGAAATGATTCCAAAGATGGTGGATGTCGATATCGGCAGAAAGCTCCCTTGTTGCAGCAAGACCTCTTGTGGAAGTAACAGTCCACGGTTCTCTCCAGGGGACGACGTTGAGGGCTATAACAGCACACCAGAATTTGTACGCCCGTCAACCTGAAGAGTGCTTCCAACATGCTGCGAATCATCCTCCAATCCAAGCCATCGAGTCAGCATGCCAGCTTGGGAATGGCCAGGCTTCTCAGGTCCTCGGCTAGCAATTCTTCCTTTAGAGAACACAAAGTGTCCCAAACATCCCTATAGGTTGGCTTCTGACCGGACGTCTCTTTGGTAACCAAGTGGAAGATCTTTCTGCCGGTTTTTTCGTCGGTTGCCTTGAGTGCTTGTCCGACTCTGGGATTAGACCGACGCAGCTCTGGAATACTTCCAAACTTCCCGCGGAAAACCTTGGCTATTCCTCTAGACATTTGCAAGTCCTTAGCCACACAATGTGCCAGTGCGTAGCCATCTGGGGCAGTAAACAGGTCCCGCTGCACTTCACAGGTCGCACCGAACCGATTCTTTTGACCATTAGAATGACGGGCCATGAATTCGTCGAATGTCAAATCCGGCTCCTGTTGGATTTGCCGCAGCTCCGCATCTTCGTGGTCTCCGTAGTAAGGAGCCAGTCGGTTGAAGTGAATGACTCGAGCTTTACCCCGCGGTGGCTTTTGTATCCGGTAAAGGACGTCGTTGATAACTTCCAGAACTTTGTATTGTCCATCCCAGGATGTTTGAAGTTTTGGTGACAGTCCCTTTCGTCTCTTAGGGTCGTAAAGCCAAACCATATCACCGGCATTGTACCTGTGGTCCTTGGCATTCACATCGTATGCGTCCTTCATCCGATTACTGGCATCTTGAATGGAAATGCGAACTTGGCTATGAATGGCATCCATTCTTCTTCGCAGTTCACTGACGTAGTCCTCCCCGGCGACATCAGTTCCTGGCGGGCAACCAAACTTCAGATCGCATGGGAGACGGAGTTCTCTCCCCATAATTATCCGAGCCGGAGACTCTCCCGTGCTTTCGTGGACGGCCGATCGATAAGCCAGGAGGAACAAATGAAGAAAACCATCCCAGTCTCTTTGATGGTTGGAGACCACTTTGGCCAAATACCGATTAATGGTTCTATTCATGCGCTCCACCATTCCATCTGACTGCGGGTGTAACGCAGTAGTTCTTGTTTTCTTGATTCCGAGCGTCTTACAGATGTTCTGGAACAAACTGGATTCAAAATTTCGCACTTGGTCCGAATGTAGCTCCAAAGGTACGCCAAATCGGCAAATCCATTCTTTCACCAAGGCGTCGGCAATTGTTGAGGCTTCCTGGTTTGGTAGAGCGTATGCCTCAACCCATTTGCTAAAGTAGTCCATCACGACCACGATGTACTTATTTCCTGCTTCGGATTCGGGAAACGGGCCGGCTACGTCAATATCTTTCAATCCTTTCAAAGGGACTTCCCACGTTGTTCTGGCGCATCAAAGCCTTCTGCTTTCTCTGCGGCCCATTACTTGCCGCACATACAACGCATTTTCTGCACCAGTCCCTTACGTCTTCCTTGCTATTGACCCAGTAAAATCTTTCCCTCACCTTTCCCAGCGTCTTTGTCACTCCGAGATGTCCTCCTGATACACCGGCATGGAGTTCCTCTAGGAATTCCGCAATCCGACATTTGGGCACAACAATTTGCCTTCTTTCCTCTTTGCCGTCGTGGTCAATTATTTTCCGCCGCAGGAGTCCATCTTCCAGAATTAGGGAGTCCCATTGTGCCCAATACGACTTGATGTTAGGAGAATACTTGGCAACTTCTTCCCAGGTTGGCTTCTTCTCTTCTTTCATCCAGTTTAGGACTATCTGGATATCGGGATCTTCCTCTTGGTCTTTTATAAGATCTCTATTTTGCCAAGTATCGTCGACTATGGTGGTTCGTAACAAGTCAGCGTCTTTTTCCTCTGCCCGCTGGCAAGGCTTGCAGTCCCGTGGACAGGGTCTTCTTGATAGGGCATCTGCATTTCCATGGATTCTCCCTGCTCGGTGCTCGGTGTCGAAGTCAAACTCCTGTAGCCTCTCTATCCATCTTGCCACTTGTCCCTCTGGATTTTTAAACTGAAGGAGCCATTTTAAAGCTGCATGATCTGTTCGTAGCAGGAACTTCCTTCCGTAGAGGTACTTGTAAAAGTGCTCCATCGCTTTCACAACAGCTAGCAACTCTCGGCGGGTGACGCAGTAGTTACGCTCTGGCTTGGACAACGTTTTACTAAAATAGCCTATGACTTTTTCTTCTTGTCCATCCTGAATTTGGGACAGCACGGCTCCTATGCCCACATTGCTAGCGTCGGTGCCCAGTACAAATTTTCCTTCAGGTAGGGGATAGCTCAAGATAGGTGCGCTAATCAGAGCTCTTTTTAGGTGATCGAAGGCTTCTTGACATTTCTGGGACCATTGGAATTTTCGTTCTCCTTCGGTGAGCCTGGTTAATGGTTTTGCGATGTTGGCAAATCCATTCACATAGCGTCGGTAGTATGTGCATAATCCCAAGAAGCTGCGCAGCTCATGTTTGTCATTGGGAACTGGCCAATGTTTGACAGTCTGGGTCTTTGCTTTATCAACCGCCACTCCTTGACTGGAAACAACGAGACCCAAGTACTGCACAGCTCTTTGAAATAGATGACATTTCTTTGGGCTCAACTTCAGTGCTGAACCTCGTAGCCTTAGGAACACTTCTTCTAGGTTTCGCATGTGGTCTTCAAACGATTTTCCTACTACAATAATGTCGTCAAGATAGACCAGACATGTCTTCCAGGACAGTCCTCTTAAAATCGTTTCCATCAGTCGTTCGAAAGTAGCAGGAGCATTGCATAATCCAAATGGCATCACGTTAAATTGTCATAATCCAGCACCTACCGTGAAAGCTGTCTTTTCTCGGTCTTCGGGGGCCAATTCGACTTGCCAGTACCCGCTCTTCAAATCCAGCGTGGAAAAGATCTTCCATCCGGCCAGGGTGTCCAAAGTGTCATCGATGCGAGGAAGAGGATAGCTGTCCTTTTTGGTCACATTATTAAGCAGCCGGTAGTCAACGCAGAATCTGGTCGAGCCCTCTTTCTTCTTTACCAGTACTACCGGTGAAGACCATGGACTGCTGGATGGTTCTATGATTCCTTCCTCGACCATACTCTCAATAATCTTGTCAGCCTCCTCTCTCTTAGCCAGCGGTAGCCTTCTAGCTGTCTGCCGAATGGGACGAGCATTTTCCGTATTGATTTTATGCTGGATTATATTTGTCCTCCCTTTCTTCCCAGTATCAAAAATATCTCGATACTTATGGACCAAATGTTTCAGCCTCCTTCTTTGGTCTGGCCTTAGACCGGTGCCTGACGACGATACCAGCACTTCTATTTCCTTTGGAATGGCTTCCCGGCTGGATTCCACGGCCGTAACCTGTCGCAGTATCGCTGAAACTCCAGAGCAGTGTCCTAACTCCGTGCCCTCCTTTAATAACACAGGATAGTGATTGACGTTCATTATCCTCACAGGAATACTTCTGCCAGCCCGCACAAGGGCCTTTCCGACCGCTATTCCTCGGCCAACAGCCTCGTCATGCATTACAGGTTCGAACATGACTATCTCACCATCTGTGGTCTTGCCATCAATGCAGCCGTCCAAAACTATCTCGCTCCGTTCTGGTATCAGTGTCTCCTCCGGCAGTAGGACCTGAACGCTTAAATTCTTTTCTCGGTGTAAAACAACTTCCTCGTCATCTACCCGCAGAACTCCCTGCCTAAAGCTTAACTCGAAGCCCTTGGTGTCCATTATGTCCGTCCCGATGATCACCTCATCCTCAATCTCAGCCACTATCACAGGATGGCTAAACGTGGCTTTCCCGATGGTAAACATGACGTTTGTTTCACCATGCACTTTTGCTTGATCTCCCGTTGCTGTTCGTAGACGCCATTTTGATTGCCGAACCTTTGCTGCAGGTTTTATTATGTCGGGCCTTATGATTGTCTTCGTTGCACCTGTATCCAGCAGCACAGTGCGGAGGGTTCCATCCACGCACGCGTCGACGAAAACACTGTTGGCATGGTGTTGCAGTGAGGAGACCTGGGCGGTATTTGCTGGGGCTTGCTGAATACAGGTCGACGTTCGCCCCCTCGCATCGACCTTTTTTAGTTTTCCGGATTGGCGGAAGTGGGACTGACGCCTTCTGGACAGCGTCTTCTTATGTGACCTGCCTTGCCACATTTCCAGCACTCCAACTTCCGGTCCTGGCGGCTACGTTCTCTATTGATCTCCCTGACGATCCGTTTGACTGACTCTTCGAAGTCGTCCTCTCCTGGAATCACTTGTCGGACACGAGCTTGACCTTTGTTCGTGTTCTTGGCAGCTTCGAATTCAAGGGCCCGTGTTAGTGCATCAACTAGCTTAGGTGGATGTGCTAGTAGTAAGGCTTGCTTCATTTCACCATCACGGAGTCCATCCAGGAATGCTTGAACCGCCAAACGTTCCATGATCTTTTCCTGGGCATCTGGATATGCCAGTCGAACCAGACGTGCGATATCAGCCTCAAATTCCTGTAAGGGCTCCCCTGACTTCTGGCACCGATTTCTTAGCTGAGTGTGGTAGACATGTTCCAGGTGTGACTGGCCATAACGCGTCTCCAGGTGTCTCATCAGGTGGTCGTAGACTTCTTGCTCTTCCGGGGACATTCTTTGCAAGATAGCAGCAGCATCTCCTCTCAAAGCCAACGTAAGGGCGGTCGCCTTCTCCCTGGATGACCAACCGTTTGCTTTTGCAGCCGCTTCAAACTGGCGCTGATAAACATTCCACGACGTTGAACCATCAAATTGCGGTGGTTTGAGGCGCATCAGCCCAACGGATTCCGGATTGGCACTAATTTTGCTCTTGTTGTCTATTGCTGAAGGTTGATAGGGCAACTCCTCGAAGGTGTTGACGTCCAACGTTGTGATTTTGTTCGGAACTCCCTGGATCCTGCTTTCCATCAAAAGAATTCGCTCTTCCAGTGTAGAAGATTTTTTTAAAATTTCTTCGTTTAATTCCCTTTTTAGGTTAGCATTGTTTTCTAACATCTCTTTTTTCAACTTGGCAGAATTCTCTTCTAGCTTTTCCCCAAGCTCGCTTTTTAAACTGCTAATAAGTTCAGAATTTTCTAGCAATTTAGCCTCCAGGTCGGCGGAATTTTCTAGCAATTTAGCCTCCAGATCGGCGGAATTTTCTAGTAATTTGGCCTCCAGGTCGGCGGAATTTTTTAACACTTTAGCCTCTAGGTCGGCAGAATTTTCTAGCAATTTAGCCTCCAGGTCGGCGGAATTTTCTAGCAACTTGGCCTGATTGGCCTCCAAACATTGCAGCATTTGGCCGATATCACTTGCACTAGCAAAAACAAAGTTGTCCGGGTCATTGCCTTCTTCAATTACTGCTTTACGAAGCCGCTCCTGCAAGTCCGCTTTCTTCCCCGTCGTATCGCAGTCCCTTTCCTCCAGCTCCTTTTTCAGCTCACTAACTTTTAAGTCCGCTAGTTTCGCCATTTTCACGCACGCTAATTAGTCCGATTTATTTCACTTCTATTTTATATTCACTAATGTCCAGTTGACTAACGTTCAATTCACACCCCGTACCTGACACCAATGTAGCGTTTTTCGTTCGTTAAGGTGTGAATTAAAACACTCGGTATATTAAAATAGTCAACTAATTTATTTAACACTATTACAGTCTTATTAACTAATTATTAAACACGAACACTAAACACGAACTGTCACTTAAGGCTACTATAAACATTTATCTTCACAGTATTTATTTCTAACTATTTATGTCGATCGATAATCGCGCCAAGTACTCCGACTGCACTCAGAACTATCTGGCCGGTAGCGAGCGACGGCTCGCTTATATACCCGTATCGATCCGTGCGGGACCCTTCGTGAATCTTGCACGCTGGCACCGAACAGTCGCTACTCGTGCTCGCCGTCCGGATAGATCTCTCTGGAATGGGCCGCCTCAAGAATAACCTCGAACTTCTGGCGCCTTCGCGGCTGTTAAGATCGTCACAATATGAACGGAAACTGATGTGTCGCTGATAACTCCAGCGGTGTTGCCAAACCTACGGAGGTCACAATAGGCCATTATTATATAGCATGTATATGATAGGACGTAAACTCGGTTCTCACAAAATAAACAGTCACTTTTAGTAATAGTATTAAAATTGGTTTTATGAGGGCTTTTCTAAGGGTAATAACATGTTTTTAACTCGGATAACTAAGTTCTAAGTATAATATGCTTACCGTGCAAAAACTAATTAGGTACCCTATTTATATGCTTTGTCGCGATGTAGGTCAAACTACCCAACTAGTTATTATTTTATTTTTTGATGATTTTTTTATTTATATATTTTACGTCGACCTTTGCAACGTAGTACATTGGGGTATTTGACCCAAAAAGCTGGCCATAAATCAAATTTCTAAATTGTTAAACTCCAAAAAGTAAACCAGTTTCTGAGATAGGTGAAGGACCGGTGTATTAAAAGGCGGCAATATTTTTTCACCTGGGCCCTCCGCCACGTGTTGTTGTCAGCCAAAAGTTAGATTTTAGTATGGCTGAACATAGATGCACATATGTTGACGCTTTTGAAAACGGTTGCAATTTTGTGTTTTAAGGAAAAATGTGACCTTTTTGTTATACATTCTTTGGAACCAAGTATGAACTTTCATTCGACATTATTTTTATTAAAATTTACGCACAATTTTGTTTATAGCTGGGTTTTATGCAGAACTTGAGTGTTTTAGTTTAGTGTTTAGCTTAATTAAGCTTTTGAAAGTGGTTCAAATAATAGTATACATATTTGACATTAAAACTACTGGAAAATCTGCTGCGGATAGGTGCGGATGCGGTTTTTGTGATTTTATTTCTAATACGTTGTAAAGGAAAATCCAAAAATTGATGTACCGGCTTATATGTAATTTCATGCAATTTCTTTATACCGTGATAGTAGAGGTAATTTAGAACATATTTAACCATATTTAGTTATATACAAATGGTTACGGTTATCGAGATATTGACAATTCTATGTTCAATGCACAATAGGTTCTTAATTGCCTCTATTATCACGTGTTAAAAGAAATGCATCGAACGGAAAATAGCATGAATAGCGTAAGTACCGTTTCAATACACAATATCGACTGGTGTAAACTTTCATTTTCTTCCTCTACCACTGGTCTGAAAATATAAAACATTTTTCAAGATTTTTTTACAACATAACAGACCAAAAAAATATTATTTCATATAACTCAGAAACGACATGTATTGTTCAATTGGAAATCTCTCAATACTGCGTATTTAAACAGTACATGCAATATATTAATTTATAAATGTATAAAGGAGACCATGATAGAAATAAAATCACAAAAGATATTGATGATAAATGTTGTAGTAGTAATTAATTTACAATAGGTGTAGTGCAGTGAAGAACAATTTTTAATACAGTTTGCTTTTTTCCTATTTTGTACTGTTTTATTGTGTTTATTAAGTTATTAACCTTCAAATTCTTAGTATGAAGGTTAAAATGTTATACATAAATAAAACAATGCATCTAGAGCCCTTTAAGGTGAAAAAATAATTTTGGCCAGGTTTTCGGGTCAAATACCCCCTTGTGCGTAGGTCAATGTACCACGCTGAGGACATACTACAAATACAATGAATTTATGTGTGAAACTCCAATTTAAATTTATTAAGTAGTTTCTGAGTTATATCGATACCAAAGTTATAATTTTATACTTATTTCTTTTCCCAGTTGAGGCTCTCTGACAAAAAGTAGACAAAGAGCTGTCACTGCCGCGCCGTCAACCTTCATGCGTGGTCAGCGCTTTATTGTTAACCAATTCTTTACAAGCTTTCTATTGTCGTTTAAAATTGTACAAAGTCCGTTGTTGTGTTTGGTGTAAATACGTGCATTGACGCTAAAATCATGGAATAAATTGATTAGAATAAATAGAAACTATTACTGAAAAAATTCTCGTGCACGCCAAGTTTTATTTTCCAAATAGATACTCATTTTTATACCCCCCCCCCATTTACTGTGGTATGGTCTATTGAGTTTGACCAGAGTTGGGCATTTGGCAATCGAGTGATTGAGTAGCAAGTGATCATAAATTTTTTTTAATTAGTTAAATTAGTCATCACTCGTTGTGATGAGTAACGATTGGTCATTCATCAGAATGAGTGATGATTTCAGTACTCACCACTCATAACTGCCGTACACGATTGAATATTCATCACTGATTACTCGGGATTAACGCGTAATGAGTGATGACTGTTCAATAGAAATTACACTGTTTTAAAACATAATAGAAACTCGATATACTTTCACACTGATAAAAGTAACCTAGAGGCGCGGATACAATTTTTATACAAACCCACAAAATCTAAATCTTTAAACCAATACTTACCTTTTTTATAGATATGTGTTATAAAAATTTGTCCGACATTTATGTTATTTGATTTGGAGATCTGGCTTGATTTGTTATGAATTGTCAATTACAGCCGCATCTATGTTTTCAGGTTAATTAGAAATAATTGCACCGTTGTTTTCACCAGACATAATACCGTGGAAGCGACAAAAAAGAAAAAAGAAAATAAAGAATTATATAAATATAAACAAAACACTTCTTTGATTTCCAAATTTTGAAGTGTAAAGAAAGACAGACATAACTGATTTCGCAGTTGAATAATCCCCCTAATTACACTATAGAATGCTTTCTTCAGTTTTCTTTTTAATTATATCAAGAATTGTATGACACGTCAGATACGTACACGTTCAACGTACATTCTAAATTACATTTACGGTACATTGGTGTACCATTTTCAAAAACTAATGATTTCTTATCGCGTATTTAGATTGCACAACATTTAAAGAATACACTGTAAAATAACGTCACAAAGAAATTCGAAAAATTAACTATTATCCAATGGTAAGTCATTTTAAAGAGGAGAAATGTGGGTACACTATAGAAAATAATAATTCAGCCACGGCCTGGATTTGAACCAAAAACCTTTGTATCTCGCATACCATGCACAACTCAACTGCGTCCGAGAGCAGAAATAAATATGAAAATACTCATATAATATATGTTTGTTGCGCTATCACCTCCGCAACGTTGCCTGCGTTTTTCGGATGTCACAGCGTACGTTGTACGATACAAAACACGGGGCCATATATGCGGAGGTGACTTCGTAGCAGTCGTATCTAGTATGGGCGACACTTGCGCTCGTGATCTACGCTTGAACTAACATGACTTGTCCGTACATATACAACGGACGTTATCGGCTCCGACGCAATTTTTGGATTTGAGCTCCCTAAGCCACCTAGACCACATTTCCGTTGAAAACAAGGCGATACGTTGTCGCCTCCGATTTTGGAGCCATCAACGTTATATATGAGGTGACAACGTACACTCTGTCATACGCGTTGGAGCCCACACCGTAGCAACCACATATATATATATATATATATATATATATATATATATATATATATATATATATATGTATATATATATAGTGTGACACATTTTTTTTTGCTATGTGATGATTTATTTGGTTTATCTCTATAATTTCTGTTCGCAAGTTCCCGGTTCACCTGCAAATCCGCATGGGTGACGCCCTCTGTTGAGTCGTTCTGGTAATACTCTTGGTGTGTACTGGATTACAGGTTTCTGTAAGGCGTAATTAGAGTTTTGTTGATTGCAGCCGTTTTAATTACCCATTTCCCTGCTGGAAGGTAGTCCGAGGTTTTCTAGGATTTCTCCCGTTGGTTATATCAAGTTTTAGATTGTATTTCCTTTCCAGCGCTCCAGGGACAATATTTGTGGTTAGGTTGCAATTAACTCTTTCTAGTGCATCTTTAATTACCACCGTGGCTTTGGCCTTGTCCCCATGCCGATAAGTACTCTTGTGTAGGCATTCATTCCCCGCTTCTGCCTTTAATTGTTCCACTTTCACTGTTTTGAAGTTACAGTGACATGTGCCGATATTTCAAGGGTTTGTTTCTCTCTTGGTGGACGTCGCTAATTTACCATTATTTTACTATCAGGATTATTTATCCTCTGCTTTCTGTTCCTCGAATTTGAGCGCATTCCGTAGTTTTATTCCTCTAGTGATCCGAAATAATTGCGTCTAGGGTATTTTTCGTTGTGACGGCTGGATGCGAAGGTTGGCGACCCTGTTTGACATCATTTGTTTCAAGGCGTAATTACGCGGCCTACTGTCATGTTTGCCGGTGTAGAGTTGTTTTGCTGGTATGTTTTCCGTTCTCTGGATTTTTGGGTGTTAATCTCGCATTTTTAGGTGCTGTAACAACGAAGCTCTTTTTTGTGGGTGCTTTGGTATGCTATAAAAGGCGCTGGATCCTAGTGACATTCTCTCTTAGTCAAGGTAGCTTTTGCCAGCAAATAGACCTCCGTTTGTCGAAGATACGTGCAAGGTTTTTTTACCACGGACAGTGCTAGCTCTTTTGGATTGTGTCCTGGGCCAAGAAGTGGAGTTTATACTTCGTGGAACAATTCCTATCGCTTTGCGGAGTCTGCTGGTCTGTCGTGTTACGGAAAGGTGCAGGATTGGCCTTTCTCTCGCTGTTGGCGGATATAATTGGTGAAATCCTTTCGCATGTCGTTCGATTGCCTCAATACCCACCCAACACCTTTTGGTATGTATCGGTTTTCGTTTATGTTGGATTGGTCCTTATTTCGAGGAATATTTTAGGGTATTAAGTTACGGTGTTACGATTTGGTACTACGCCTGATTGGGAAAGGGCGGTGCGTTGACTTGCCTGAGCCCTTGGTCTACCGTGGATTGTACGGAGAGAATTGCGTCTGGAGTTACGTCGTATCTGGAGTTGCTGTGGAGGTCTGTCAAGGACGTTACGAGGTCATCGCCGAACAGAAGTTGCTCCGAACCCTGTGTGTGTATCGGAGGGTTTAGTTTCCGATCTTTGTTACCACCTTCCGGAGTTATCATCGAACTGCGGAACTTGACAACGTCGTCGAAAGGTTAGATTTTCTTTCATGGAGTTGATAATTTCTGATTGGAGATATCGTTACGTGTCTAGATATTTGTAAGATTTTGTGAAAGATTATTTCCGTGAATACCCTTCTGGTAGCACGGATTGTTGTTTTGCTTGTTTATTTAGTGAATAATTTCTGTCAATAACCCTTCCGGTTATTGTTACGTACTCGTAAGAGATTTACGAATGCTCTGTTGCCGTCGTCTCCGCGGATGCTCTCGTTAACTTCCTCCATGCCTAGTCAATGCGGTGGGCAATTATTATAATTAAATACAGTCTTGTGGACTGGTGCGGAAACTTCTGTTGTGCTTTTAAATTCGGAATTTTCCGAATTTCTAATTTTCCGTTGGGCTTAACCATTTGGAGCGAGAGAGTAATCCGGTGGGGGGGACTGACGCCCTAGCTTAATTAATTAATTTATTTTAAATCATTTTACGTCCAGCTTTCAGCTGTTACATCAAATATTTTCAATATTTTTGTACATCAAATTTTCAACGATTGCTTTGTTTTGGTTTAATGGTATGCCCTTGCCTTAGTGCTGAGGACCTAGCGAGTTCGACGATTTTGTCTGGCCAGATAACATTGGGTGCGCAGGGGTAGTACAGTTTATTTTTTTTATTAATTTCAACAAATATTGTTGAAGCGTTGAACTTTGATAATTTTTTTTTTTGATTGCTATTATTTGCGGTTATTATTATTATTGCTTGTTGAATTTATATTGGCCTAGCAGGCCGTGGTCTGCTTTGCTGCATCGGGTGTCTACGCATTGGTAATACTGTGCGTTTATGATTTTCTTTTCTTTTCTTGTCTGTACTGTTAGGTAGCGGTTCGCCCAATAAACATTGTGGTCTTCAAGTGGTCCTTTATTCCCCTGTGTTGCAAGTTTATTTCAGCTCACCTTCACAGTCAGGTGCTAGTCCAGCGAAGACTGTGTGGCGCCCTTCTTGTAACGTCTCGTGCGAGTATTTAAAATCTCCCACGCCCCTCTCTGCTGAGAACCGGAAGCCGTTGGACGTCGCTTAAGCATCAGCGCTCAGGTGGGATAAGGAAGTGTTGCGTTTGCGAAATCGAGACTGTTACAATATATATATATATTTTACACATATTTTAAAACTGTTTTCACTCATATATACACAAAGCCGAGGCGCACATTGTAAAACTATTAGCGTGTATACAGACTGTTCCATAACATAGTACCAACCTAAACTTATATTTTGTTAAATGGAACAACCTATATTTCGGCACAATTTTTAATTCCTCGCAAATTTTTACGACAATGAAAAATAACATAACATACTGTAAACTTTACACTTTTTGATTTATTGGAATTTTTAAGGAAAAACAGCAGTCTAAAAAAGATTGTATATATCAATACCGGCTCTTAATTTTATTGCTCTGGCTTAGATTATGATTACGTAAGAAGCGTTCAATAAGCGTGTTTACCTGCCATAACCAAATTGTGCACCGGTTGGTCATAATCTGCAACAAAATATAGCAAACAGGTTTTCCTAAGAAAGATATATTTTTTTAAATGGAGCACCCTGTATCGAATTATTTTTTTGAATTCTATGCATCGTTCTGCACAAAAAATACTAGCACACACCAGTGCTAAAATAAACAATTGTATTGTTATCGTATACACAGACAGACGGACAGACCGATCGATAATTTAGCGTCAAACTGAGAGTTGGGCATCACTCAACTAACCCGAGATGAGTAACACTCATGATTAATGATATCACTCGTCACTCATTACTCGTCAATCATAAATCTAAGAATTACTTATCACTTATTAATCGTAGAAACAAGTGTTTCTAGTTTGACTGCTGGTAGCGACTGCATGATATTGTTTTAAAAATATGAAAAAGAAAATACAATTTAATAGATTTTATTTGCAAAGTAAACCCACATTACGGTAAATGTAATGTGTGTATACTTTGTTTTAATTTATCCAACTTTATCTCATGATAAATATGCATTTTTATAGAGAATAAATACTTTCCTTAATAAACGATTTATATTTTTGCTTTAACTAAAGTGAATTGAACTCATGTCCTAAATGAATCTAAATGCATTAATAATAACTGTTTTGAATTATATCCGATTCTATGGTGATCCACTTATTAAGGGTACATTCTGGTGTACCATTTTCAAAAATGACTTATTATTTTATTGCTTATTTTGATTGCACAACATTTAAAAAATACATTGCCTATAAATCTGTCAGAAAATAATTCGAAAAATTAACGATTCCACAGCTAAAAGTCGAGCGGCTCGTCGAAGCCGATTATATCACGATTATCGGTAACTTTTTTTAACCATCTCCGACCATCTATCAATATTATGCACAAATTATTTTCTATAGTGTACCCACATTTCTCCTGTTCAAAATGACGTACCATTGGTTAATAGTTAATTTTTCGAATTTCTTTGTGACGCAATTTTATAGTGTATTCTTTAAATGTTGTGCAATGTAAATACGCGATAAGAAATCATTAATTTTAGAAAATGTTACATCAATGTACTATTAAATGTGATTTGGAATGTACGTTGAACGTGTACGTATCTAACGTGTCATAAAATTCTTGCTATAATTATAAATAAAACTGAAGAAAGCATTCTATACTGTAATTAGGGGGATTATTCAACTGCGAAATCAGTTATGCCTGTCTTTCTTTACACTTCAAATTTGGAAATCAAAGAAGTGTTTTGTTTATCTTTATATAATTGTTCATTTTATTTTATTTTATGTTTTCACTTTCACGGTATTATGTCTGGTGAAAAGAACAGTGCAATTATTTCTAATTAACCTGAAAAAATAGATGCGGCTGTAGTTGTTCTTAGTAATTTTCATTCAGTACAAATCAAGCCAGATCTCCAAATCAAATCACATAAATGATGGAGAAATTTTTGTAACACATCTATAAAAAAGGTAAGTTTTGGTTTAAAGATTTAGATTTTGTGGGGGTTGTATAAAAAATTGTATCCGCGCCTATATTTTACTTTCATCAGTGTGAAAGTATATCGAGTTTCTATTCTGTTTTAAAACAGTGTAATTTCTATTGAGCAGTCATCACTCATTGCGCGTTAATCGCGAGTATTCAGTGATGAATATTCAATCGTGTACGGTAGTTATGAGTGGTGAGTAAAGAAATCATCACTCATTCTGATGAGTGACTAATCGTAACTCATCACAACGAGTGATGATTAATTTAACTAATTAAAACAATTTTATCATCACTTGTTACTCGATCACTCGATTACCAATTGCCCAACTCTGGTCAAATTCAATAGACCATACCACAGTAAATAGGGGGGGGGGGGTATACAAATGTGTATGTCTTTGGTAGATAAAACTTGGCGTGTCCGAGAATTTTTTCAGTAACAGTTTCTATTTATTCCAATCAATTTATTCCATGGTTTTAGCGCCAGTACACGTATTTAGACAAAGCACAACAACGGACTTTGTACAATTTTAAACGGCAATAGAGAGCTTGTAAAGAATAGTTTAACTATAAAGCGCTGATTAGTGATCACGCATGAAGGTTGACGGCGCGGCGGTGACAACTCTTTTTCTATTTTTTGTCAAAAACCCTAACTGGGAAAAGAAATAAGTATAAAATTATAAGTTTAGTATCGATATAACTCAAAAACTACTTAATAAATTTAAATTAGACTTTCTCACATAAATTCATTGTATTTGTAGTCTGTCCTCAGCGTTGTTACATTGACCTACGTTGCGAAGACCGACGTAAAATAAATAAATAAAAAAATCATCAAAAAATAAAATAATAACTACATAGTTGGGTAGTTTGACTTACATCGCGACAAAACATAAATAGGGTAATTAGTTGTTGCATGGTAACCATATTACACTGAGAACTTAGCTATCCAAGTTAAAAACATTTTAATACCCTTAGAAAAGCTCTCATAAAACCATTTATGTTTATATAACCAAGTCCCATGAATATTGCCGTGTAATGCTTAATCATCCTCTATAATATATATTTTTCATATTAGTGCTAAATACTTAATAAATGATATTTATTACTATTACTAAAAGGGAGTGGTTATTTTGTGAGAAGCGAGTTTGCGGCCTATCATATACATGTTATATAATAATAGCCTAGTGTGACCTCCGTAGGTTTGGCAACACCGCTGGAGTTATCAGCGATACATCAGTTTCCGTTCATATATAAATTGCGGAGGTCACTTCGTACCCTTTGTGTACCTTATATATGACCTCCTAAAAAATCAAAAAACCTTTCCCCTCTTTTGATGCTCGCGTAGCGAAAGTTCCCCTCATTAAAAATATGCAATCAGATCAATAATATATTATCTGGAACACCCGGAGCCAAGGTGGCCTGCTCTATATCCCGGAGGTGACTTAACTTAACTTAACTTAACACGTATACATATATATATATATATATATATATATATATATATATATATATATATATATATATATATATATATATATATATATATATATATATATATATATATATATATATATATATATATATATATATATATATATATATAGATATATATATCTATATAAAAAACAGATAATTTAGTCGGGCGTCGATCAAATAAAACTATTAGGCAACTACTTTTAATCTTTGCTATATTTCAAGTCTGATTACACTCTTCTTCAGGCAAAAATTATGTAATTAATGTAGACTGGCATTAGCGGTGACCAACATAACTACGGCGTGGTGTTGTGCAATATTCAAATCCTCCAAACACAGGAGAAACATACACGTCAACACAAACAAAATTAAAAACTACGCGCAGACATTTTAAAAGTACGACTCGGAGGTCCGAGGCAGCTCCGAGTCGTACTTTTAAAATGGCTGCGCGTAGTTTTTAATTTTGTTTGTGTTGACGTGTATGTTTCTCCTGTGTTTGGAGGATTTGAATGTTGCACAACACCACGCCGTAGTTATGTTGGTCACCGCTAATGCCAGTCTACATTAATTACATAATTTTTGCCTGAAGAAGAGTCTAATCAGACTTGAAATATAGCAAAGATTAAAAGTAGTTGCCTAATAGTTTTATTTATATATATATATATATAGATGGAAAAAAGGTTTATCGACGGTCAGATATTCAAGGAGAAAGGACGTTTGTCGGGCAATTCCGTCATACGAAGAAGCAACCGTAGACACGTGTTTCGGACTATTAGTCCTCATCAGTACGGTATAGCCAAGGAGTAAGATGGACACTCAATGGAAAAAACACTCAATCGAATCCCACGCCTGGGATTCGAACCCAGATATACGGATTGCCGGTCCGACGTTTTACCAATTAGACTAACGTGACCTATGACATTCAGTAGGTTTATTTGTCGCTTAAAGGAATATACCTAGATAATACTTGACACATTACATCTGATAGGTGTCACAATTGAAATATGTCTAAAGGTAGAAACTTCTACTCATATTCCTTTAAGTGACAAATAAACCTACTGAATGTCATAGGTCACGTTAGTCTAATTGGTAAAACGTTGGACCGGCAATCCGTATATCTGGGTTCGAATCCCAGGCGTGGCTGTAGTTTTTGAACTTAAAAACTACCGCCATCTTGTATTAACTATTTTCAAATGTTCATATTAATGTATGCAGATTTCTGCGAGAATTCACTTCCTTTATATATATATATATATATATATATATATATATATATATATATATATATATATATATATATATATATATATATTATATAGGGAATATGACGTAAATAGAACCGATTAAACCAGTTTCCTATATATATATATATATAAGGAGAAAGGTAGTTTGTCGGGCAATTCCGTCATGCGAAGAAGCAACCGTAGACACGTGTTTCGGACTATTAGTCCTCATAAGTACGGTATAGCCAAGGAGTAAGATGGACACTCAATGGAAAAAACACTCAAATGGAGACCATAAGGGGGGTGCCCAATGTCACCAATTTGGTGCTTCAGTCACAACATCTTCAGGATTCGAAGACAAGATGTGACGTCGCGCCGGAGGTGACGGACACCCCAGGCCCACCATAGCCCATGGAGATAAGGATGGAAAACTGGTTTATCGACGGTGAGATATTAAAGGAGAAAGGTAGTTTGTCGTGCAATTCCGTCATGCGAAGAAGCAACCGTAGACACGTGTTTCGGACTATTAGTCCTCATCAGTACGGTATAGCCAAGGAGTAAGATGGACACTCAATGGAAAAAACACTAAAATGGAGACCATAAGGGGGGTGCCCAATGTCACCAATTTGGTGCTTCAGTCACAACATCTTCAGGATTCGAAGACAAGATGTGACGTCGCGCCGGAGGTGACGGACACCCGAGGCCCACCATAGCCCATGGAGATAGGATGGAAAACTGGTTTATCGACGGTGAGATATTAAAGGAGAAAGGTAGTTTGTCGGGCAATTCCGTCATGCGAAGAAGCAACCGTAGACACGTGTTTCGGACTATTAGTCCTCATCAGTACAGTATAGCCAAGGAGTAAGATGGACACTCAATGGAAAAAACACCCAAATGGAGACCATAAGGGGGGTGCCCAATGTCACCAATTTGGTGCTTCAGTCACAACATCTTCAGGATTCGAAGACAAGATGTGACGTCGCGCCGGAGGTGACGGACACCCCAGGCCCACCATAGCCCATGGAGATAAGTATGGAAAACTGGTTTATCGACGGTGAGATATTAAAGGAGAAAGGTAGTTTGTCGTGCAATTCCGTCATGCGAAGAAGCAACCGTAGACACGTGTTTCGGACTATTAGTCCTCATCAGTACGGTATAGCCAAGGAGTAAGATGGACACTCAATGGAAAAAACACTCAAATGGAGACCATAAGGGGGGTGCCCAATGTCACCAATTTGGTGCTTCAGTCACAACATCTTCAGGATTCGAAGACAAGATGTGACGTCGCGCCGCAGGTGACGGACACCCCAGGCCCACCATCGCCCATGGAGATAATAATGGAAAACTGATTTATCGACGGTGAGATATTAAAGGAGAAAGGTAGTTTGTCGGGCAATTTCGTCATGCGAAGAAGCAACCGTAGACACGTGTTTCGGACTATTAGTCCTCATCAGTACGGTATAGCCAAGGAGTAAGATGGACACTCAATGGAAAAAACACTAAAATGGAGACCATAAGGGGGGTGCCCAATGTCACCAATTTGGTGCTTCAGTCACAACATCTTCAGGATTCGAAGACAAGATGTGACGTCCGGCCGCAGGTGACGGACACCCCAGGCCCACCATCGCCCATGGAGATAATAATGGAAAACTGATTTATCGACGGTGAGATATTAAAGGAGAAAGGTAGTTTGTCGGGCAATTCCGTCATGCGAAGAAGCAACCGTAGACACGTGTTTCGGACTATTAGTCCTCATCAGTACGGTATAGCCAAGGAGTAATAGTAGAAGCACCAAATTGGTGACATTGGGCACCCCCCTTATGGTCTCCATTTGAGTGTTTTTTCCATTGAGAGTCCATCTTACTCCTTGGCTATACCGTACTGATGAGGACTAATAGTTCGACACACGTGTCTACGGTTGCTTCTTCGCATGCCGGAATTGCCCGACAAACTACCTTTCTCCTTTAATATCTCACCGTCGATGAGCCAGTTTTCTATCCTTATTTCCATGGGCTATGGTGGGCCTGGGGTGTCCGTCACCTCCGGCGCGACGTCACATCTTGTCTTCGAATCCTGAAGATGTTGTGACTGAAGCACCAAATTGGTGACATTGGGCACCCCCCTTATGGTCTCCATCTAAGTGTTTTTTCCATTGAGAGTCCATCTTACTCCTTGGCTATACCGTACTGATGAGGACTAATAGTCCGAAACACGTGTCTACGGTTGCTTCTTCGCATGACGGAATTGCCCGACAAACTACCTTTCTCCTTTAATATCTCACCGTCGATAAACCAGTTTTCCATCCTTATCTCCATGGGCTATGGTGGGCCTGGGGTGTCCGTCACCTCCGGCGCGACGTCACATCTTGTCTTCGAATCCTGAAGATGTTGTGACTGAAGCACCAAATTGGTGACATTGGGCACCCCCCTTATGGTCTCCATTTGAGTGTTTTTTCCATTGAGTGTCCATCTTACTCCTTGGCTATACCGTACTGATGAGGACTAATAGTCCGAAGCACGTGTGTACGGTTGCTTCTTCGCATGACGGAATTGCCCGACAAACTACCTTTCTCCTTTAATATCTCACCGTCGATAAACCAGTTTTCCATAAACGCAAATATAATTCTAACAATATATATATATTGTTAGAATTATATTTGCGTTTTGAAGAGCGGCTGCCGGTCAGAAGGCGCCATTACTCGACGTGGAGAAGTGGGGACGCGTTCCCGCTTTGGACGACTCTTGCCCGTATAGGCCGTGTCGCAGTCAGTCGAGTTGCAGTGCCCTTCATGCTCGGATGTGCATGCCGCTCTCATGTATTTTTCTTAAGTTTGCAATTAAATAAGTTATATGGAGTGGTGTGGCATTTTTATTTAACTATGAAGCTAACATCAGAAGTGGGATCGTATTCGAGTGCAAAATCCAAGAACAACTGGAAATATCAACCCTCGCCACCTGACAAAACTATTTGGGATCAAATTATGGAGATTATGATATTACGGATAAAAAATGGTTTGTTTTCGAAATATTGGTGATGCTTAAAAAAGATCGTATAATTTTGGTGAGTCATAACTTGTTGAGAGAATTATTTGCACGGCATTGAATGGAAAATCATGTAAGTACAGGTGTGCATAATTGCAATTTGCAAACCTAATCTCAATTTTCGATATGACTTAATGTGTTGTTGTTTCTATTTGTTTATGCCGAGAGAATTGCACACTAACTGAAGTCAATGGATGTCAGATGAGTTTTTAATGTGTCGCACTGCCTTAATTTTGCCAGGATGGTCCAGCTGCTAATGACTTCTGCTGGTATTCGGTTCTACACCGCTCAGAGGCGTGATGAAGAGATGGAATGTTCTTTAATATTGAAAATGTATGCAACGATGTTATGCATCGAAGGTTGGTGAATGGAGAAGGAGTAAGATAAAAACAAATATTCTTTTTAAGGTTTTTGATTGATAATTGATAAATCATAGATGCAATATCGAAATGTCTGAATGGTTTGTGTTTTATAATTTAATAATTGATTGGTTTACGTAATGAGCTTAGGTAATCACTGAAAATTTTAAGTGATTGCACTTGGTGTTTTAATGATGAAAATGCAAAATATCGTGTATTATAATTTATAATTTCTTATTTATTTCATGACTGAAAATAGGAATGTCCCAATCATTTATTGTTTAAGAAATGAAAGTACTTTTACTACGTGTATTGTAATTCGTGAATTTGAGGAGCTTACGCTTGTATTTCATATTTGGAAATATGATGGTACTTTTGTCTGGCGTATTATAAACTGAAAAATTCAAATCTTATGTTTTATAATTTCATGGTGCAAATATGGAATATTGTTGTAAGTTGTGTAGGTAAACGAATTTAATAATCCGTTTCGCAATTTAAAATATGAAAGTGTTTGATAATGTGTAACGTGATAATGTGTGTATGATAATTAGGAATTGAAATTGATCAGCTTTTGTGTATTTGAAGTTTAGAATTTTAATGTTTAAGATTTTGTATAATATGAATTGAAAATTGAAAGTTAATGTGTGCCATGAATAATAATTAGAGAATTGAAATTTATTAGCCTTTTGTAAGATTACAATTTTGTGCAATATTATTTGAAACTTGAAAGTTAATGTTTGTCTTGAATCCTAATTAGGGACTTGAAATTTATTAACTTTGTGTAACTGAATTTTGGGAATTTAAAGTTTACAATCTTTTGTAATAGGATTTGAAAATTGAGAGTTAATGTTAATCGTAAATCATAATATTAGAGAATTGAAATTATTAGCTTTGTCTAACTGAATTTGAGAATTTAAAGTTTACGGTTTTGTAAAATAAGATTTGAAAATTGTAAGTTAATATTCATCGTAAATCAAAACTAGAGAATTCAAATTTATTAACTTTGTGTATGTGAATCTGAGAATTTAAAGTTTGTGCTTTTGTGTATAATAATCAGACACTTATAAGTTACTGTACTTCGT
Source organism: Melinopterus prodromus (assembly GCA_964023965.1). Classification (NCBI taxonomy): domain Eukaryota; kingdom Metazoa; phylum Arthropoda; class Insecta; order Coleoptera; family Scarabaeidae; genus Melinopterus; species Melinopterus prodromus. Next base: position 25,583,500 of record OZ030396.1, read on the forward strand.
GTGGTATAGTTAGAGGATTGAAAGTTATTATATTTTGTGGTTCACAATTTACGAATCAAAAAGTATGTGTACTACGTGTGAACTGAAAGTTAGCATGTTTGCTGTTTTATAATTTGAGTATTGAAAGTCATCAATGTTATGAGTTTCATAATTTATGAATTGTCTGTTCATATTCTTCAGGCACCATAATTTGAGAATGGAAACTCTTTATGTTTTGTCTATTATAATTTGAGTATTGAAAGTTATCAATGTTATGTGTTTCATAATTTATGAATTGTCTGCTCATATTCTTCAGGCATCATAATTTGAGAATGGAAACTCTTTATGTTTTGTTTATCATAATCTGAGTATTGAAAGTTATCAATGTTTTGTGTTTCATAATTTATGAATTGTATGTTTATGATCTTCAGGCATCATAATTTGAGAATGGAAACTCTTTATGTTTTGTCTATCATGATTTGAGTATTGAAGGTGATCAATGTTTTGTGTTTCAAAAATTAAGAATCCTAAGTTTATGTTCTTCAGGTATTATAATTAGAGAACGAAAACCCCTTATGTTTTGGCTACCATAATTTTTGAAATGAATTAAAATTTGATATAAATTGAGGTTGAAATACCGTATTCCACGTACTACGTAACGTAATTCGAGAACTGTAAGTTTATGCTTCTGGAGTATCATAATAGTAGCCTTTTCAAGTTCTTAATTTTTACGAAAGATAAGAAAGATAATGCGTTTCGTGTAGGATGTTAAGAAAATTGAACGTTGTCATGAAGTACAAGAGTTCTTATAGTTTGTGTCCAAATGAAAAGGAGTGGAACATTTTTACGCTTTGCATTTATTTAATTGTTAATTGTGAATTGGCCCTTTGGTGCTAGCATTGTTATGAGACCTATCGTATGTGGCCGTCAAATTGAAATGAGCACTAAATTGATGCTATCGAATCAAGAATTAAATTATGCAAAACGTAAAACACGATGCTATTGCAATTGCTATAATTACACAATTGATTTAATGTTATTTTCCAAGGGTTGCCGTAAACCAGTGGTGTGCAAACACTGTACCGTGGCACAGTAGTTGCAGAACGATGCTATAAGACTGCCGTAAGAGGGGGACGATTTGCTAGGAGCAGTTTGCGGAGACCTGCCAAGAGAAAGTTGCGGAGAACTGCTGGGAGCAGTTTGCGGAGACCTGCCAAGAGAAGGTTGCGGAGAACTGCTAGGAGCAGTTTGCGGAGAACTGCCAAGAGAAGTTTGCGGAGAACTGCTAGGAGAAGGTTGCAGAGCACTGCCGTAAACCAACACAGATAATTCTTTATTATTATTATTATTTATTCCATCGGATTTGATTTATATGCTTGGTCTCTGTCCCTTGAGTGGTTGAGCCATAGTGGTGGCTGCGGTCTCACTATTGTAAAAAAAGAAAAGAAAAGAATTTAGAAATGATTTATGTGTCTGGTCTCTGTCCCGTCAGCGGTTGAGCCAGGTGGCAACCGAGGTTTCCACATGCTTTTGTTTTTGAATGTTAATTTATCTGGTCTCTGTCCCGTTAGCGGTCGAGCCAGGTGGTAACCGAGGTTTCCACATGTTTTTGTTCGTGTACGTTAACTTGTCTGGTCTCTCTCCCGTTAGCGGTTGAGCCAGGTGGTAACCGAGGTTTCCACATGTTTTTGTTCGTGTACGTTAATTTGTCTGGTCTCTGTCCCCTCAGTGGTTGAGCCAGGTGGCAACCGAGGTTTCCACATGCTTTTGTTTTTGCACGTTAATTTGTCTGGTCTCTGTCCCGTTAGCGGTTGAGCCAGGTGGTAACCGAGGTTTCCACATGTTTTATTCGTGTGCGTTAATTTGTCTGGCCTCTATCCCGTTAGCGGTTGAGCCAGGTGGTAACCGAGGTTTCCACATGTTTTATTCGTGTGCATTAATTTGTCTGGTCTCTGTCCCGTTAGCGGTTGAGCCAGGTGGTAACCGAGGTTTCCACATGTTTTTGTTCGTGTACGTTAATTTGTCTGGTCTCTGTCCCGTTAGCGGTTGAGCCAGGTGGTAACCGAGGTTTCCACATGTTTTTGTTCGTGTACGTTAATTTGTCTGGTCTCTGTCCCGTTAGCGGTTGAGCCAGGTGGTAACCGAGGTTTCCACATGTTTTTGTTCGTGTACGTTAATTTGTCTGGTCTCTGTCCCGTTAGCGGTTGAGCCAGGTGGTAACCGAGGTTTCCACATGTTTTTGTTTGTGTACGTTAATTTGTCTGGTCTCTGTCCCGCTAGCGGTTGAGCCAGGTGGCAACCGAGGTTTCCACATGTTTTTGTTTTTGAATGTTAAGTTATCTGGTTTCTGTACCGTTAGCGGTTGAGCCAGGTGGTAACCCGGGTAACCGAGGTTTCCACACATTTTTGTTTTTTGAATATTAGGTTATCTGGTCTCTGCCCAGTTAGTGGTCGAGCCAGGTGGTGACAGGTGTCCACAATGCGGACTAGAGTGCCGAGAGCGTCTCTAACGTCAGGTGGGCCGTGTTAGAATTATATTTGCGTTTTGAAGAGCCGCTGCCGGTCAGAAGGCGCCATTACTCGACGGGGAGAAGTGGGGACGCGTTCCCGCTTTGGACGACTCTCGCCCGTATAGGCCGTGTCGCAGTCAGTCGAGTTACAGTGCCCTTCATGCTCGGATGTGCATGCCGCTCTCATGTATTTTTCTTAAGTTTGCAATTAAATAAGTTATATGGAGTGGTGTGGCATTTTTATTTAACTATGAAGCTAACAATATATATATATATATATATATATATATATATATATATATATATATATATATATATATATATATATATATATATATATATATATCAATATGTTGTCAACAATATGTTTTTAAGATCAGTTAGCCTCAGTGACAAGTCTCCCACGTGTTTTAACAACACGAGGACAAAAATGTTACCAACAGTTCAGAAAAAGCTATTCTGAACTGTTGGTAACATTTTTGTCCTCGTGTTGTTAAAACACGTGGGAGACTTGTCATTCGTTCTTGTTTGCCGTCCAGTCACAATGTAACTGTCAACGTTTATAGATGTTCTTGTGAAAGTTTCTGTGTGGCATGGTTTCGTCTATTTCCAATGTCTGATGGTTTTATTTAACTCAGTTGTGAGTATATAACTATTTACCTTTAGTATTATATTTGTAATGGTGCTTTTTGTATTTGTTGTAGTAATTTGCTTGAAGAAGAAACAAATATAGTTTCGAAATATTGCAAAATAAGAATAGAGTTTTCTTTCTTTCCTCCCTTGGATCGTACACCCGACGAACAATTTTTTACTATATATATATATATATATATATATATATATATATATATATATATGGAAAACTGGTTTATCGACGGTGAGATATTAAAGGAGAAAGGTAGTTTGTCGGGCAATTCCGTCATGCGAAGAAGCAATCGTAGACACGTGTTTCGGACTATTAGTCCTCATCAGTACGGTATAGCCAAGGAGTAAGATGGACACTCAATGGAAAAAACACTCAAATGGAGACCATAAGGGGGGTGCCCAATGTCACCAATTTGGTGCTTCTACTATTACTCCTTGGCTATACTGTACTGCTGAGGACTAATAGTCCGAAACACGTGTCTACGGTTGCTTCTTCGCATGACGGAATTGCCCGACAAACTACCTTTATATATACTACCTTTATAAACGTTGACAGTTACATTGTGACTGGATGGCAAACAAGAACGAATGACAAGTCTCCCATGTGTTTTAACAACACGAGGACAAAAATGTTACCAACAGTTCAGAGAAAGCTAACTGAGGTTACTGATCTTAAAAACATATTGATGACAACAAATTGATATATATATATATATAAGGAGAAAGGAAGTTTGTCGGGCAATTCCGTCATACGAAGAAGCAACCGTAGAAAACAAACTTCCTTTCTCCTTGAATATCTTACCGTCGATAAACCTGTTTTCCATATACAGGGTCCTGCAACTAAGCTCCCGTCTTCTGTAGCTCACTTACTCATTAAGCTAAGAGTTTGACATTTTGCAGGCTTACCCTGTACTTCAAGGTACAATTCAAGAAATTATTTTTTATTATACAGGGTGTTCCACAAATGTGCAACGCCATGGTAATATATATTTTTAAATTGCATGCTATACATTTTTCTACACATTTGGAAGCCTTTTATGGTTGCCTACATATCACCAAAATTTTATTGAAATCGGTTGAGTGACAGCAGCGGAAAAAAATAGAACAAAAAAAAAAATGATTTTGCATCGTAGGCTTTAAAAATCAATAAAAACCACAAAATGCACCTCGTTAATAAAGTTTTGCGACGTACTTATTAAGTTAGATGTAATAGTCTCGTTAACCAAGTGACATTGATCCAAATTATACAGGGTGACCAAAATCGAGTGTCAAACTTGTCAAATTTCAAAGCGCGCTATTGTTCTTATTTTAAATTGGAACCCATAATTTTTTTTATGTGAAACGATGCGGAATTAAAGAATAAATATTGTTTCTGAATACAACCCTATCACAATTCCCAACATTTTAAAAGTTATTCGCCAAAAACTCATTTTTCAACGCTTCCAACGGCAATTTTAGGTAATAAATATCGTAGGTGGCGTTGAAAAACAATTTATTACATAAAATATAACGCAGAGAGGTATTTTTGATTTTACTGTACTTAATTAAGTAGTTATTCAATAGCTAAATTTACTGCAAAATTTACCTATAGCCACATTTCCGTCCTTACCGCTATAGGTAAATTCTGCGGTAAATTTAGCATTTGAATAACTACTTAATTAAGTACACTCAAATCTAAAATACGTCTATTATTTTTTATGAAATAAATTGTTTTTCAACGCCACCTACGATATTTATTACCTAAAATTGCTGTTGGAAACGTTGAAAAATGAGTTTTTGGCGAATAAGTTTTAAAATATTGAGAATTGTTATGGGGTTGTATTTAGAAACAATTTTTATCTTTTAATTCTGCATCATTTCACATAAAAAAAAATGTATGGGTTCCAATTTAAAATAAGAACAATAACACGCTTTGAAGTTTGACAAGTTTGACACTCGATTTTGGTCACCCTGTATAATTTTGATCAATGTCACTTGGTTAACGAGACTACTACATCTAACTTAATAAGCAAGTAGCAAAATTTTATTAACGAGGTGCATTTTGTGGTTTTTATTGATTTTTAAAGCCTATGATGCAAAATAATTTTTTTTTGGTTTTTATTTTTTTCCGCTGCGGTCACTCAACTAATTTCAATAAAATTTTGGTGATATGTAGGCAACCATAAAAGGCTTCCAAATGTGTAGAAAAATGTATAGCATGCAATTTAAAAAAATATATTACCATGGCGTTGCACATTTGTGGAACACCCTGTATAATAAAAAATAATTTCTTGAATTGTACCTTGAAGTACAGGGTAAGCTTGCAAAATGTCAAACTCTTAGCTTAATGAGTAAGTGAGCTACAGAAGACGGGAGCTTAGTTGCAGGACCCTGTATATATATATATATATATATAGTCACAAGGATTCACTGTCGTCCGTTAATATTTAAGATGTCTTTCGATAAGGGGAATTCGACGGGAGATAATAATACAAGATACTACTCTTTTCTCATTTAGCCAAGCTTTCGACGTATTTTATTTACCGCCTTCATCAGGGCACTAAAAATTGTACATACAAACAAATTAAAACAAAGTCCAGTTATAAAATGGTGTGTAAACACTTACATGATGTTGAGGTATAATTAATTGTGCATCTTCCCAACCAAACTAACATTTCACACTACTACAATAATTAACACACATTTAGCACTCCTGTTGAGCTCTCCACAACAATTCAGATATAGAACGTAGAACCACAAACTCCATTTTATGACATCTATAGTGTATATCCGTTTTTTTATTTTCTCACAACGTGTTACCAATACTCCCTCCCCGTTCTTTTCGTACTTTCAAATTTTAATCTTTTAAAATGTTATCGCGTCTTCAAATAAACTGTCGCTACCGTCTCTATTGTTGCTTTTATGTTCCAGAAGAAAAGTGTAAATACCGCTTAAATTTTGTATGTCTGATTTTTTGTTTATTGAATCTTTTCTTTTGTTTATGTAATACATTTCTAAAAATGATCGTTTGTAATAGTTCGTTTCTATGCTTAATACTTTTGCTTCATTAAAGTCTATTTTGTGGTTGTTCTCATTTACATGTATGGCTAAAGTGCATCTCTGTAGGTTGTTTTTGCTGTCACTTTTATGTCCAGCAATTCTGTTTTTCAATAATTGACTTGTTTGGCCTATGTAATATATTTGGCAATCAAGACATTTTAATTCATAAATTACATTCGATTGCATAAGAGTTGGTGTCTTATCTTTCAGTCTACTAAAGATATTGTTAATAGGTTTTATACTTCGTTTCGCTATTATAATGTTTTCCTGTTGAAAGATTTTTATAATTTTATTTTTCAAATTTGCAATGTCTAATATTGAATGGTATTTTTTGTTGTCTAATGATACAAAAGTCATTAGAGATATAGAAGGCAATTTAAAACTTGACTGGTACCAAAAAACAACCTCATCTAATAGATATATCAATTTCTATTCACAGCACTCAATGGGAGTGAAGGTGAACTTCATTAAGCAAATGAAGAAGAGAATAACAGTAATTAGTAATGAAGAATATAGGACAAAATGTAAGATATTAGCATTATCATTTTTATTATCGTTAGTATAGGCAACACACATTTCGTGTTTTGGGAAACCAGTTTTCCAGTTTCGCTATACGTACGGCATACTTGTATTTTATGTACACTATATTTTGAACAGTTGAATAAAGCAGTTGTATTAAGTTGTATCGGCATTTTATTGAGTAACAAGTTGTTACAAATTGGCGACGAGTGAAAATAATTGGAAAGCGGGAAGAAGTGATAGAGGAAATTCAGGCGGCAAAAAGAAGAAATGGGTGATGAACACGAACGAGGTACATATGGGCGACTTCGCGAATTCGATCCAAATGTGGATGAATGGGCCATTTTTCAAGCAAGGTTGGACAATTACTACACGGCGAACGATATTGAAGACGAAGAAAAGAAGAAAGCCATTTTACTCAACTGTTGTAGCGAGGATGCGTACAAGTTAGTATACAATTTATCGTTCCCAACCAAACCCGAAAAGAAAATGTATCAAGAGTTATCAACCATTATGGACACGCATTTTAAAAGTGCCCAAACAGTATTTCCTAATCGTTTCAAATTTTATATGGCTCGGAAAAAACCGGAAGAGACGGCGAGAGAATGGTCGGCGCGCCTATGTTCCCTAGCGTCAAAATGCGACTTCGGGGATGAACGGACGATTATTCTCAGGGATCTTTTCATTATGGGCTACGAAGGAGGACTGGTCCAGGATCGGTTGCTGGAAGAGAAATCTACGGTTACGTTCCAGGAAGCGGTTACGATGGCCACTGCAAAAAGCGTGGCTTCGCACGACGCCATTTTGGAGGTCAAGAAGGAGTCCTGCTTACATGTAGGCCATACCAAAACGACGTCACATCCACCCCGGCCGTGGAAACCGGAAAAGGGGGCGCCATCTTCGCAGTGGGCAAACAGGTCAACCGGTGTGAGTAGAATTAAGCAAAAAAGGGAATGTTTTGCTTGCGGAAATTTTAACCATATGATCGATACTTGTAAATTTAAAAATGCTATTTGTTATAAATGTAATCGCAAAGGTCATATCGCATCGTATTGTAAAACTAGAATTACAAAAGGTTATCAAAATTATTTAGACGATCAAATTTGTAGTATTAGTCCTGATAATAGCCCGATTGTTGCCGAAATTGAAATTAATAATACTTCTATGGAGTTTCATATTGATACTGGATCTTGCATATCTGCTTTTTCTGAGAATTTATACTTAGATCAATTTTCAGCCGACAGATAAAATTTTATATGTTTATAACAGTCAGGCCTTTAGGTAGTGCGAATTTAAGAATGAAATACAACAAAAAGGAAGCGGTTTTGAGGTTCTATGTAATTAAAAATGGTGGGCCACCAATATTAGGTAGAGATTTTTTAAAAATATTCAATTTAGGAGTGCAGGAAAATGTTAAAAATGTCAATTTTGTTAGTTTAAATAAAGAAATGGAAGAGTTACACAAGGATTTTCAAGATGTTTTTAGTGAAGGGCTAGGAACGTTTAAAAATGGCAAAATCTCTTTAAGGATGAAGTCCGAAAATATAAGCCCTAAGTTTTGTCGTCCTAGACCTCTTCCAATCTCTTTAAAACAAAAAGTAGAAGAAGAATTGGTTAGACTCTTAAAGCTTAAAATAATCAAACCCGTCTCATTTTGTAATTGGAGAACTCCTATTGTGCCTATAGTGAAAAAGGATGGATCAGTACGAATTTGTGGGGACTTTAAAGTCACAATTAACCCAATTTTTGAAGTAGAGCGATATCCGATTCCTAGAATTGACGATCTGTTTAATAAATTACAAGGTAGCACAGTATTTTCAAAAATAGATTTATCTCAAGCATACCAGCAAATATTGTTGGAAGATACCTCCATCGAACTTACAACTATTTCAACACATAAAGGCCTGTTTCAATATACACGATTGCCATTTGGTGTAACATCAGGGCCTGCTCATTTTCAAAGAGTCATGGAGAGTTTACTACAAGGTATTGAAGATTGTGTTAGTTTTTACGATGACATATTAATTGGTGGAAAAGACATGAAAAAGCATTTGGAAAATTTAAGGAATGTTTTGAGTAAGCTAGAGGACCAAGGATTTAAAATTAAAACGGAAAAATGCAATTTTTTTGTAGATGAAATTTGCTATTTGGGGTATAAAATTAATAAAGAAGGGTTACACACTACAGAAGAAAAAATAAAAGCTATACAAGATGCTCCAATTCCACAGTCTGTCACTGAATTAAAGTCTTTTTTAGGCCTAATAAATTATTACGGTAAATTTGTACCAAAATTGTCAACCATTTTATTTCCATTGTATGTGTTATTACAAAAAAATTCAGAATGGATGTGGTCGGAAAAATGTAGCCAAGCATTTGACCAAGTTAAGAAGGTTTTGATATCTGCTCCTGTTTTGGTACATTTTAATCCCGATTTGCCAATTGTCTTGACGTGTGATGCAAGCAATTACGGGGTAGGTGCGGTGCTGTCGCACATTTTTTCAAATGGACAAGAAAAGCCAATAGCTTACGCTTCGAGAAAGTTAAATAAAGCTGAAATCAGCTATTCCCAAATAGAAAAGGAAGCGTTAGGTATTACCTTTGGAGTTAGTAAATTTAATAATTTTTTGTACGGCCAGAAATTTTTATTGCGAACTGATCATAAACCGCTGGTAACAATATTTAATCCAAGTAAGGGAATTCCCATTTATTCTGCTAACCGTTTAAGACGTTGGGTCGTTATTCTCAGTAATTATGATTATAAAATTCAGTATGTCAGGTCAGAAAATAATGTTGCTGATTCACTATCCAGAATACCAATAAGAGATAATAGTCAAATAATGGATACGTGCACTGTGGACTATATAAAATTTTTTCAGAGTATGGATTTGCCGATAGATTATTTGATGATTAAAAAAGAGACCGACACAAATAATGAGATGAAATTGTTATGTAAATATATTAAATTTGGTTGGCCTGGAAACATAGTGAATAGAGAACTGTTAAAATATTATAATTTTCGTAATGAACTGACTATTTGTAAAGGTGTAATTTTGTGGAATAACAAAATAGTGGTTCCCAGAAATATGAGATATAGATTACTAAATGAATTACATGTTTCTCACATGGGGGCTACAAAGATGAAGGAATTAGCACGTAATTACTTTTGGTGGCCAGGTTTGAATGGGGAAATCGAAGCAAAATCGCATAATTGTGCTAATTGCAAAATAGTAAAAGATAATCCACCACAGCAGCAACTACATTTGTGGGAATGGCCAAAGGAACCGTGGTTAAGAATACATATCGATTATTGTGGTCCTATTTATAATAAATATTTTTTGGTGGTTATTGATGCACACTCTAAATGGTTAGAAGTATTTCCAACATCTAAAACTACGAGTGCGTTTACAATACAAGCTTTGACGAGTTTAATTGCCAGATTCGGTTTACCGCATGTTCTTGTTTCCGATAACGGTCCACAATTTAAGTCTGGAGAATTTTCAATGTTTTTGAAGAGCATGGGTATACGTCATATAACCACGGCACCATTTTCACCAGCATCTAACGGCGCAGCTGAAAATGCGGTTAGAACTGTAAAAAATGCGCTAAAGAGAGTCTTAACAAATAAAAACACATCCGATGTATTTATTGCACTACATAATTTTTTATTTGATTATCGTAACACGCCACATACCACGACTAAGAAATCACCATCATCATTAATGTTTAAAAGGAATATTAATTTTAAATTTAATTTAATTCACCCTAAAATGTATTTACCTCGAAAGAATAATGTTGTGAATAATAATGTTGCCGAAAGTCAAAGACGGCAACTTAAGTATCATAAAGGGCATAGAAAATCTAAGTTTAGTTTAGGTCAAACGGTAATGATTAAAGATTATAGAATACCTAATAAAATTAGATGGATCAAAGGTAAAATAATTAAAATATTAGGAAAGTGCGTGTACTTATGTAATGTGCCGGAAATCGGTAAAGTGTGGAAACGTCATGCTAACCAGATTCAATTTTGTCACACAGTAGAAAACACATTGGCACCTTTACCGATTGTCGACGCAACCGAAGATATTGTAGAAATGCAGAATTTCCATGATAAAGCCGATACCGAAAATAAAAATTTAACTCTTAGACCTAGAAGAGATCTAAGACTTGTTTATGACTAAGAGTTGTATATTATGTTTATAGATTTTTTGTGCGGGAATTGTTATTGCATAAATAATTTAGTTGTAATTAAGGGTGAAGGTGTAAGATATTAGCATTATCATTTTTATTATCGTTAGTATAGGCAACACACATTTCGTGTTTTGGGAAACCAGTTTTCCAGTTTCGCTATACGTACGGCATACTTGTATTTTATGTACACTATATTTTGAACAGTTGAATAAAGCAGTTGTATTAAGTTGTATCGGCATTTTATTGAGTAACAAGTTGTTACACAAAAAATATAAAAAAATTGGAGGAGGTTTTAAGGCAGAATTCGTACCCAGGAGCGCTAATCACTAATCTGTTATACAGAACGTCAAATCACGAAAACGGAGGAGATGGGAACACTCACTTACCACGGACTATAAATGCATTAGACAACAAAAAATACCATTCAATATTAGACATTGCAAATTTGACAAATAAAATTGTAAAAATCTTTCAACAGGAAAACATTATAATAGCTAAACGAAGTAGAAAACCTATTAACAATATCTTTAGTAGACTGAAAGATAAGACACCAACTCTTATGCAATCGAATGTAATTTATGAATTAAAATGACAGCAAAAACAACCTACAGAGATGCACTTTAGCCATACATGTAAATGAGAACAACAACCACAAAATAGACTTTAATGAAGCAAAAGTATTAAACATAGAACCGAACTATTACAAACGATCATTTTTAGAAATGTATTACATAAACAAACGAAAAGATTCAATAAACAAAAAATCAGACATACAAAATTTAAGCGGTATTTACACTTTTCTTCTGGAACATAAAAACAACAATAGAGACGGTAGCGACAGTTTATTTGAAGACGCGATAACATTTTAAAAGATTAAAATTTGAAAGTACAAAAAAAAAACGGGGAGGGAGTATTGGTAACACGTTGTGAGAAAATAAAAAAACGGATATACACTATAGATGTCATAAAATGGAGTTTGTGGTTCTACGTTCTATATCTGAATTGTTGTGGAGAGCTCAACAGGAGTGCTAAATGTGTGTTAATTATTGTAGTAGTGTGAAATGTTAGTTTGGTTGGGAAGACGCACAATTAATTATACCTCAAAATCATGTAAGTGTTTACACACCATTTTATAACTGGACTTTGTTTTAATTTGTTTGTATGTACAATTTTTAGTACCCTGATGAAGGCGGTAAACAAAATACGTCGAAAGCTTGGCTAAATGAGAAAAGAGTAGTATCTTGTATTATTATCTCCCGTCGAATTCCCCTGATCGAAAGACATCTTAAATATATATATATATATATATATATATATATATATATATATATATATATATATATATATATATATATATATATATATATATAAATATATATATATATATACTATGGAAATCCATTTAAATAATATCATAGAATTGGTTGACCAACTCACTGCAATGGGTGAAATTTAAGCAGGTCATTTAATAATCGCCTTGATGTTATGTAGCCTACCAGAAAGTTATAATACAATAGTAATAGCGTTAGAAGTGAGACCAGAAAAGGATTTAACAGTTGAATTGGTGAAGAATGCATTATTACAGGAATATAGAAGAAGAAATGAACAAAGAGAGGCATGTTCTCTTGAAAATGATGCATTTAGAGCATATAATAAACAAACATACAGATTTAATAACTATAAAAACAGGAGTGCAATTAGATGCAACAATTGTGGAAAAATAGGACATTTTAAATGGCAATGTAAAGAACAGCCAAGGAACAGAGTTCACATAGTTAATAATAATTGTGACGACAAGGAAGAAACATGGTCTTTTAGAGCCCAAAACAAGAATTGTGAAAATAGTGATGATTGGTTTATTGATTCAGGTGCGACTTGTCACATGACAAATAACCGAAATATATTTGACACCTTCAAACCTGACAAAGATTATGTATATCTGGCAAATGGGTACAAATTACCTTCATTTGGAATCGGCACAGTTAAGATTCGTCCAAAATATTGCAAGAAATACATAGTACTAAAGGATTGTATGTACGTACCAGATTTGAAAGGAAACCTACTGTCAGTTAAGAAGACAACAGAAGCAGGGTTTACAGTAACATTTAGTGCAACACATGTAATTATTACAAATAAGATAAATCAAAACGATAAACTAGAGATTGAAACCAATCAACAATTGTACAATATTGAAACTGAACAACAGGTTCCAGAATATATATGTAATGATACCCTTTTAGCAATAAATAATACAGGAGATTGCATCTGTGTTTGGCATAAACGACTAGAAATTATGATGATATAAAGTTATTAGAGACAGAAAACTTGGTTGAAGGTATGAAATTAAAACCCTGCTAGCATAATCGTTTTTGCAGCATTTGTATTGAAAGTAAGATGACAAGAACACAAATAAACAAAGAAACATGAAACAACAGTGAAGAAATACTTGAACTCTCACTCAGATATTTGTGGGCCGATTCAAATAAAGACACCAACAGGTAATCAATATTTTGTCACATTTATAGATGATTACAGCAAATATTGCGTGGTATATTTTTTAAAACAAAGATGAAGTACTAGGAAAAATGAGTGAATATATAAAATGGACACAGACAAAGTTTGGAAAAACGGTCAAGAAATTTAGGACAGACAATGGAAAAGAGTATGTAAACAAGGGAGTACAAAATCTAATAAAAGAATATGGTATAGAACTTCAAACTACAGCACCATATTCGCCGCATCAAAATGGAACTGCTGAACGAAAAAATAGAACACTGATGGAAATGGCTAGATGTCTGTTGAAAAATGCTAATATTTCTAACAAATATTGGGGTGAGGCAATTTTCAGTTCTAACTATATTTTAAATTGTTTACCAACAGTTAACAAAAAGTATACTCCGTATATTCTATGGAATAGTAAACGACCTAATATAAATAACATCAAAATTTTTGGCTCAGTTGTATATATGAAGATTCCACAGCATCAACGTCAGAAATTGGATGATAAAGCTCAAAGAATGATATTATTGGGTTATAAAGAAAACACAAATATATATAAATTATTAGATCCTAGAAATGGCCATGTAAAATATAGCAGAGACGTCATTTTTAATGAAAGTTATAATGCTTCAAAAACTACAGATTTAGCGAAGAAAGAAATTGGTTCAGAAGGGGTTTATATAGATGTAATTGATGCAAGTACATCAAATAATGAAGATATCAACAAAACATGCATAGAAACATGTGAAGATGGACAAACTAAAGAAGAACCACTGAGAAAAATAGGTGAAAGGAAATCACAGAGATTAATTGAGAAACGAATGAAAGAAATAAATACAGCAAATTTATTAAAGGAAAATGAATTTAAAACAAATAAAGAGCCCATGAACTATAATCAAGCAATTAAAAGCGTTGATTATACAAAATGGTTAAAAGCTATGGAAGAGGAGATGGAGTCATTAAAGAAGAATAACACTTGGGTGTTAACAGAACTTCCAATGCATAGAAAACCAATTGGATGTAAATGGACATATAAAACAAAAGAAGATTGTCAAGGTAATATTATTAGATATAAAGCTAGAATGGTAGCAAAAGGTTACTCACAAAAATTTGGAGAAGATTTTGAAGAAGTATATGCACCTGTTATTTCAGCAACAACTTTTAGATTATTATTAAACATTGCGAGTAAAAGTGGTATGCATATAAAACATATCGATGTAAAGACAGCATTTTTGAATGGCAATTTAAATGAAGAAATATATATGAAACAACCCCAAGGTTTTGAAGAAGTGGGAAGAGAGTATTTAGTTTGTCGATTAAATAGAAGTATATATGGACTGAAACAAGCAGCAAGGTCATGGAATACCAAAATAAATGATATATTAATAGCATACGGATTTAGAAGGGGATTATGTGATAACTGCATATATACTAAGATGATCAATGGAAAAATCACATATGTATTAATATACGTTGATGATATTCTAATTTCAAGTAAACTGAAGGAAAACATAACTATGGTACAAGAAGAATTATGCAATAATTTTGAAATTAGTGATTTAGGAGACATCAAAAATTACCTAGGGATAGAGGTAAATAAAATTAATAATTGCTACTATATTAAACAGACCAAATATATAGAAAAATTACTAATGGAGAATGAGATGTCAAATTGCAAATCATCCAGAATACCAATGGATCCTGGTTTTTATAAATATTGCAATCACAGTCCAAAATTGGGATCTGAAAACAAATACAGAGAACTAATCGGAGGATTGCTATATTTGAGTGTACACTCAAGACCGGATATTACAGCAAGCGTTCATATTTTGGCGAGAAGCGGTAGCTCTCCATCTCAAGCACACTGGATAGAAGCTAAGCGAATTCTTAGATACCTGAAAGCAACTAAGTCATATGGATTAAAACTTAATGTAGCTAAAAATGAAATTAATAAACTTCGTGGATACGTAGATTCGGACTGGGCAGGAGATACAACCGATAGAAAATCAACGTCAGGTTATATATTCAGTTATAATGGTAGTACTATTAGTTGGATGTGCAGAAAGCAAAATTGCGTTTCATTATCATCAACTGAAGCAGAATATATAGCACTAACAGAAGCAGTCCAAGAAGCGAAATGGCTAAAGCAACTTATAAACGATTTTAATGAAGAAGTACTAGAAGTAACTATGCACGAAGACAACCAGGGTTGTCTTAAAATGTTAGATTTAAATAAAGGGGGAAAAAGAACCAAGCATATTGATATCAAGTATCATTTCGTTCGGGACATTAAGTTAAAAAATGAAATAACATTTAAGTATTGTACAACAGAGACAATGTTAGCAGATATGTTCACAAAGCCTTTGAATTATATTCGTTTATCAAGATTGGTTAAAGAAATTGGAATGGTAGATTTGAAAGATCGAGAAGGGGTGTTGGAGTGAAGCGATCTACAAATTATTATACTACGTTGTTATAGTTATGAAATATGTTTGTAATAAAATGTACTTGTCAATTAACTTGTAAAAAGTCATAAAGAGTAAATAAATATAATTTAAAATATACGAGAATCTCTACAGGTTATGGTATATATATATATATATATATATATATATATATATATATATATATATATATATATATATATATTTATATCCCAGGCGTGGCTGTAGTTTTTGAACTTAAAAACTACTGCCATCTTGTATTAACTATTTCAAATGTTTATATATATATATACCAATATGTTGTCCTCCTACAGGGCTCAGTAGTTCAGCGGTTGAGGAATTCCCCGGCAAGGAAGAAGGCCCCGGTTCGAATCCGAGCTGAGACCGTATCCTTTTAATTAATTTTAAAAATTACTTCTCTCTTGGATTCTATTTACGTCATATTCCTTATATTATATATATATATATATATATATATATATATATATAGGGTGTTTCAGAAATAACGGCTAACCTTGAAGGAGCATATGCCAAAGGACGTAATAAGCATATTTTGTCAAATAACGTATGGTCTAACTTAACGCATTATTGAGAAAATTAATGAAGAAAGACGGAGTCCGTCCCTGACCAGCGGAAGACAATCGACAGCACTCCACTACAGTTGTGTTGCAACTGGTGACAAATCAACGTCGCCGAGAACATATCGGCTCCCACCACTTCTCGCTGAGCGTGACAATGACCTACATTCGCCAGGTTGATATGAACGCACACAAGCGTGGTCACGGTCGATCAGCTGTTAGTTGGTTTATCAACAATAAAAATCATTTGGATTGTGGAATCCTAATGTCGGTGTAGTTGTGTAGTGATTGTGTAGTACCAGAGACGGATGAATAGCAATTCTATGGCTAGAATGCGACATAACATTGATCGGTCGAGACGCGTAGTTTCTGTGTTAAATCGGTTTGTCTTGTTCGACGATAACGCTTAAGGTACGGACACACATGCTTATTACAAGCATGCCTATTTACGAAAGCATGCTTATTTCCAGCAATAAGCATGTGTGTCTAGACATTGCTAGTAATAAGCATGCTAATTTCCTGGAAATAAGCATGCTTTCGTGCTTCTAATAAGCATGAGTGTCGGTACCTTTAATAATCACAATGTTTGTAACTCCGCACCACATTTCTGGATTAGGTACGTACTAATCTCTCTATTTTTAATTGCTTGTACGGACTTTTGTAACCGTAGACGGGTCATGCGCGTTCGGCTATTTACCAGGGCCGGCCTTAGACGAATTCTTCAATACAATTTTGTTAGTACTGAAAACTTTGCAATAGACTATAGGTTATTTGACCAAAATTGCTTCTCTGTCCTTGGTGAATATGCTCCTTCAAGGTTAGCCGTTATTTCTGAAACACCCTGTATATATATATATATATATATATATATATATATTAAAAACACAACTTTATTTTAAAATTGTTTATTATTATTGGGCACTGTAGGCTTGGTCACATTTAACACTTTAGAACTTATAACTAAAAGTCACAAGGTACAACATATCAAAAATCATTGAATCTGACGTTTCGACACTGTTTGTGTCTTGATCACAGATAGACAGTCTCTGGTTCTGATGACATGTTTCTGTTGGCGAACTTCTTTAACTCTATGATGTAAGTTGTTTTGATGAGTTTTACTATAGTGACTGTATTTTTGTAACGTTCATTTGTATTATGAAAGTGTTTTGCATTGTAGAGTGAAGGTCATACTTATGTTTGTCAATTTTAGCTCGTTCCTGATGAAGTTTTAAAATTAAAACGAAAATTTGAACCTAGACAAAAGGAGTTTCCTTTATTCTACTACGCCCACTGACCGATATTCCCACGATAATTTTATTCTACGTTAATTACTACAAAGTTACGGTCGTTACTTTTCCACAAGTATATATATATATATAAAATTGGTAGTAATTATTGGGGAATCCAGCAATAGTAAACGTTTTAAATAATTAGTACGTTCTTTATTATATCACCAAATTTTCGCGTGTGGATACACGCTTCTTCAGGGCCATCTGAAGAAACACAACAATTAAAAACAAGCTTTAAGATAATTAAGTCTACTTACAATTTGTACGTTATTGAGAAGAAAGCAAGTTGGTGATTTATTAAACATCAGTGATATCCAAAGCAGTCATTGGAATTGGTTTCGGGACTGTCTGCCACGAGTTTATCGCGAGCAAAATTCACTGTCACTTTCAGGACACCTGGCGATGTCAACAGCCTGTGTGCATAAAGCGCGCCAAAACCAGCGCCGACGCTGAAGTGAGTAGCAGGCTGTCCCGAACCACAAAATGTGTCTCCAAGACAAACAACAACAGAAAAAAAACTGATACAATTTTTGAAGTCGAAATGTAAAACAAAAATGAACCTAACATAAAACACTAAACAAAAAATACTTTAATATGAAAAATGGAGAAAATAAAAGCCTCGATATCCTTTGTAGTTCAAATATTTTAATGGGTACCGGTTTCGGCAGTAATTAACATGCCATCATCAGCCCAAATGGTCAATAAGTTAAATCGTACAAACTAAACATTTAAAACAAACAGCACACTCACACACACAATACATTAGAATTATAATTTCTGTCGACATCTCCAAACAAATGTCACATGTGCAAGCTATGAAAGGCAACAGTTATGAAAGGCAATAGTTGCCTTTCATAGCTTGCACATGTGACATTTGTTTGGAGATGTCGACAGAAATTATAATTCTAATGTATTGTGTGTGTGAGTGTGCTGTTTGTTTTAAATGTTTAGTTTGTACGATTTAACTTATTGACCATTTGGGCTGATGATGGCATGTTAATTACTGCCGAAACCGGTACCCATTAAAATATTTGAACTACAAAGGATATCGAGGCTTTTATTTTCTCCATTTTTCATATTATATTCTTCACCTTTGTCAATGGATCTCTTCAAAAAAAAAAAAAAAAAAAAAATACTTTATTCGCTGAAGGCGCGTTATAAAGCAATTTCACCATTGTTGAAACGTCCCAAACTCAAAATATAAGCGTAACCCTCACTAAGACCATTCACATCTGACCTGAAATTCATATTATTAGGCGTGTTATTAATTTCTACCATCTCCAGAAATTCCCTGCTTTTTCGAACCTGTACTGTTCGTTTGACTTCCACCCTGCCAAAATCAATTTTATGGTTAGTGTTAATTGTATGGGATGCCAATGCACATCGATTTTTTTTAGTTCTAATGTCGCTCATATGGAGCGTAAGCCTTTGTTTTAACCAAGTGGAAGTCTGTCCCACGTACACCTGCCCACAAACCCCGCACGGAATTGAATAAATAATGTTGGACTTGTATTGTAACTGTGTTTTATCCTTAGTTTTAGTGAAATATTTACCCACTGGGTGATAATTGTAGAAGGCCAACCTCACCTTGTCGCTCGCAAAAACGCCGGATATCTTGGAGGCAATCTGAGGAATGTATGGAAATTTAAAATATTTGAGATCGGGGGAAACCGGAGGTAACTGGTTGGGAACTCGCTCCTGAGTATTAAATAAAATCTTGCTAATTAGGGCTTTGGGATAACCGTTGTTTAGGAACAATCCTGAAAGCTGATTTAAGTTTTCTTGCAAGAAAGAGGGGTGGCTGATCCTGGACACTCTATTTTTCATCCCTTTTATGAGATTAACTTTCTGACAAATGGTATGGTTAGAGAAGTAATTAAGAAACCTGCCCGAATTAGATGGTTTGCGGTACCAATCTATGGTTATGTGATTGTCATCGTTTCTTATGACTTTGGTGTCAAGGAAAGGCACCCCCCCATCCCGCTCCTCCTCGATAGAGAACTGAATACTGGGATGAAAGGAGTTGAAGAGTTCCACCACTGAACACACCTCCCGCTCCGGCAAAGCACAAATTATGTCATCGACATACTTTTTCAAAAAAGAGAATTCAAAAGGTAATACTTTAATAATGTTGTCTAAACAAAAATCCATTACTATATTTGCAAGGGCCGGACTGAGAGGGGAGCCCATGGCCATCCCATCAATTTGTGAGTAAAATTTATCATTAAAAGAAAAATAACTATTGTTGGTTATAAGATCTATCAGTTCAAAGAAGGATCGCCTACCCAATTGTGTGTGTTCTGATATTAAGTTCCAGTCCCTGTCCAAAATATGAAAAACAATATCCAAGGGTATGTTAGTAAATAATGAGATTACATCGAGTGAGATCACCCTATGCCCCTCAGGCAGCTGAAAGTTCTGGAACAGATCCACAAATTGAAAGGAATCCTGAACATCATAATTACTGTCGGGGTAGGCGTCCGAAGGGTAGGTGTCCCGCAGGCGGTCAAAGATTTTCTCTCATTAGGCCCAAAATTCGGCATACCCGTTAATGAGACGATGATTCGGGCGGATGAATTGTTGGCTGACAGTGAGCTCATTCTGGGGTTTTTGGATGGCGAGAACAATAGTATTCGTAGAGCTAAGTTGACTAGCATTTTGACTAACTACTTAACACACAAGTCAGGTGTCTCGGACGTCTGGGGGAGGACCATCAGTCAATGCAGGAAATTCTTTAAGGACAACCCTAGCGTTTACATACTCAATGCTGATAAGGGCGCAGTCACGGTAGCAGTTGACAAAGACGAATATATAAGTAAAACATTAGAACTTTTAAATGACGCCAATACCTACAAAAGAATCAATAGTGACCCTACCTTCAAGACACAAAGAGAAATAAACTCCTTCTTGAAAAAACTAAAGGACAACAAGGAAATAGACATGCCCTTATACCACAAGCTCCATAATACCAGCTCCAATTGTCCCAAACTGTATTCTTTGCCTAAAATTCACAAGCCGGAGGTACCTTTCAGACCAATTGTTTCCAGCATAAATTCGCCAACGTATGCTATCTCTTCGTTGATTGCTGGGATCCTTTCGGACGCCTACCCCGACAGTAATTATGATGTTCAGGATTCCTTTCAATTTGTGGATCTGTTCCAGAACTTTCAGCTGCCTGAGGGGCATAGGGTGATCTCACTCGATGTAATCTCATTATTTACTAACATACCCTTGGATATTGTTTTTCATATTTTGGACAGGGACTGGAACTTAATATCAGAACACACACAATTGGGTAGGCGATCCTTCTTTGAACTGATAGATCTTATAACCAACAATAGTTATTTTTCTTTTAATGATAAATTTTACTCACAAATTGATGGGATGGCCATGGGCTCCCCTCTCAGTCCGGCCCTTGCAAATATAGTAATGGATTTTTGTTTAGACAACATTATTAAAGTATTACCTTTTGAATTCTCTTTTTTGAAAAAGTATGTCGATGACATAATTTGTGCTTTGCCGGAGCGGGAGGTGTGTTCAGTGGTGGAACTCTTCAACTCCTTTCATCCCAGTATTCAGTTCTCTATCGAGGAGGAGCGGGATGGGGGGGTGCCTTTCCTTGACACCAAAGTCATAAGAAACGATGACAATCACATAACCATAGATTGGTACCGCAAACCATCTAATTCGGGCAGGTTTCTTAATTACTTCTCTAACCATACCATTTGTCAGAAAGTTAATCTCATAAAAGGGATGAAAAATAGAGTGTCCAGGATCAGCCACCCCTCTTTCTTGCAAGAAAACTTAAATCAGCTTTCAGGATTGTTCCTAAACAACGGTTATCCCAAAGCCCTAATTAGCAAGATTTTATTTAATACTCAGGAGCGAGTTCCCAACCAGTTACCTCCGGTTTCCCCCGATCTCAAATATTTTAAATTTCCATACATTCCTCAGATTGCCTCCAAGATATCCGGCGTTTTTGCGAGCGACAAGGTGAGGTTGGCGTTCTACAATTATCACCCAGTGGGTAAATATTTCACTAAAACTAAGGATAAAACACAGTTACAATACAAGTCCAACATTATTTATTCAATTCCGTGCGGGGTTTGTGAGCAGGTGTACGTGGGACAGACTTCCACTTGGTTAAAACAAAGGCTTACGCTCCATATGAGCGACATTAGAACTAAAAAAAATCGATGTGCATTGGCATCCCATACAATTAACACTAACCATGAAATTGATTTTGACAGGGTGGAAGTCAAACGAACAGTACAGGTTCGAAAAAGCAGGGAATTTCTGGAGATGGTAGAAATTAATAACACGCCTAATAATATGAATTTCAGGTCAGATGTGAATGGTCTTAGTGAGGGTTACGCTTATATTTTGAGTTTGGGACGTTCCAACAATGGTGAAATTGCTTTATAACGCGCCTTCAGCGAATAAAGTATTTTTTGTTTAGTGTTTTATGTTAGGTTCATTTTTGTTTTACATTTCGACTTCAAAAATTGTATCAGTTTTTTTTCTGTTGTTATGTTTGTCTTGGAGACACATTTTGTGGTTCGGGACAGCCTGCTACTCACTTCAGCGTCGGCGCTGGTTTTGGCGCGCTTTATGCACACAGGCTGTTGACATCGCCAGGTGTCCTGAAAGTGACAGTGAATTTTGCGCGCGATAAACTCGTGGCAGACAGTCCCGAAACCAATTCCAATGACTGCTTTGGATATCACTGATGTTTAATAAATCACCAACTTGCTTTCTTCTCAATAACGTACAAATTGTAAGTAGACTTAATTATCTTAAAGCTTGTTTTTAATTGTTGTGTTTCTTCAGATGACCCTGAAGAAGCGTGTATCCACACGCGAAAATTTGGTGATATAATAAAGAACGTACTAATTATTTAAAACGTTTACTATTGCTGGATTCCCCAATAATTACTACCAATTTTATATTCCAACGGCAAAGACTACGTGTCCTAATTATATATATATATATAATATCATCTACAAGGCTAAAGTAAAGTTAAACAAATATATATATATATATATATATATATATATATATATATATATATATATATATATATATATATATATATATATATATATATATATATATATATATATATATGTATACGTGTTAAGTTGTCACCTCCGGGATATAGAGCAGGCAACCTAGGCTCCGGGTATTCCAGATAATATATTATTGATCTGATTGCATATTTTTAATGAGGGGAACTTTCGCTACGCTAGCATCAAAAGAGGGGAAACGATTTTTGATTTTTTAGTAGTTCATATATAAGGTACACAAAGGGTACGAAGTGACCTCCGCAATTTATATATGAGCGGAGACTGATGTGTCGCTGATACCTCCAGCGGTGTTGCCAAACCTACGGAGGTCACAATAGGCTATTATTATATAGCATGTATATGATAGGCCGTAAACTCGCTTCTCACAAAATAAACACTCCCTTTTAGTAATAGTATGAAACATCATTTATTAAGTTTTTAGCACTAATATGAATAATATATATTGCAGAGGATGATTAAGCATTACACGACAATATTCATGGGACTTGGTTATAGTTTCTAACAAAACATAATTGATCAAAGTATAGAAGATGGTGATATACAGGCGGGATGTAAATTTTAAATAAAACATAATTGGTTTTATGTGAGATTTTCTAAGGGTATTAAAATGTTTTTAACTCGGACAACTAAGCTCTAAGTGTAATACGGTTACCGTGCAAAAAACAATTACCCTTACCCTATTTATATGTTTTGTCGCGATGTAAGTCAAACTACCCAACTAGTTATTATTTAATTTTTTTATGATTCCTTTAGTTATATATTTTACGTCGAGCTTCGCAACGTAGGTCAATGTACAACGCTGAGGACAGACTACAAATACAATGAATTTATGTGTGAAAGTCCAATTTAAATTTATTAAGTTGTTTTTGAGTTATATCGATACTAAACTTATAATTTTATACTTATTTCTTTTCCGAGTTGGGGTTTTTGAGAAAAAAATAGAAAAGGAGCTGTCACCGCCGCGCAGTCAACCTTCATGCGTGGTCAGCGCATGACAACCATGGAATAAATTGATTGAAATCAATAGAAACTGTTACTGAAAAAATTCTCGGGCACGCCAAGTTTTATTTACCAAATACATACACATTTTTATACACCCCCCGCCCCTATTTACCGTAGTATGATCTATTGAGTTTGACCAGAGTTGGGCATTTGGTAATCGAGCGATTGAGTAGCAAGTGATGATAAAATTATTTTAAATAGTTAAATTAATCATCATTCGTTGTGATGAGTTACGATTGATCGCTCATCAGAAAATACTGATGATTTCTTTACTAACCACTCATAACTGCCGTACATGATTGAATATTCATCACTGATTACTCGCGATTAACGCGTAATGAGTGATGACTGTTTAACGGAAATTACACTGTTTTAAAACATAATTGAAACTCGATATACTTTCACACTGATGAAAGTAAAATAGAGGCGCGGATACAATTTTTATACAAACCCATAAAATCTAAATCTTTTAACCAAAACTTACTGTTTTTTATAGATATGTGTTAAAAAATGAGTCCGACATTTATGTTATTTGATTTGGAGATCTGGCTTGATTTATTCTGAATGAAAATTACTAAGAACAATTACAGCCTCATCTATTTTTTCAGGGTAATAATTGCACTGTTGTTTTCACCAAACAAAATACCGTGAAAGTGAAAAAATAAAAAATAAAATAAACAATTATATAAATATAAACAAAACACTTCTTAGATTTCCAAATTTTGAAGTGTAAAGAAAGACAGGCATAACTGATTTCGCAGTTGAATAATCCCCTAATTACAGTATAGAATGCTTTCTTCCGTTTTCTTTTTAATTATCACAAGAATTTTATGAGACGTTAGATACGTACACTCCAAATCACATTTAATGGTACATTGGTGTAACATTTTCAAAAATTAATGATTTCTTATCGCGTATTTGGATTGCACAACATTTAAACAATACACTGTTAATGTCACAAAGAAATTCGAAAAATTAACTATTAACCAATGGTACGCAATTTTAAAGAGGAGTAATGTGGGTACACTATAGAAAATAATTTGTGAATAATATTGAAAGATGTACGCATCGGCGATGGTTAAAAAAATTCCGATAATCGTGATATAATCGGCTTCGACGAGCCGCTCGACTTTTGGCTGTAGAATCGTTAATTTTTCGAATTATTTTCTAACAGTTTTACAGTCAATGTATTCTTTAATTGTTGTGCAATCAAAAAAAGCAATAAAATAATAAGTCATTTTTGAAAATGGTACACCAGAATGTACCCTTAATAAGTGGATCACCATAGAATCGGATATAATTCAAAACAGTTATTATTAATGCATTTAGATTCATTTAGGACATGAGTTTAATTCACTTTAGTCAAAATAAAAATATAAATCGTTTATTAAGGTAAGTATTTATTCTCTATAAAAAAGCATATTTATTATAAGATAAAGTTGGATAAATTAAAACAAAGTATACACACATTACATTTACAGTAATCTGGGCAAATAAAATCTATTAAATTGTATTTGCTTTTTCATATTTTTAAAACAATATCATGCAGTCGCTACCGGCAGTCAAAATAAGAACACTTGTTTCTACGATTAATGAGTGATTAGTGAATCTTAGATTTATGATTGACGAGTAATGAGTGACGAGTGATTTTATTAATCATGAGTGTTACTGATTTCGGGTTAGTTGAGTGATGCCCAACTTTGAGTTTGACGCAAAATTATCGATCGGTCTGTCCGTCTGTCTGTGTTTACGATAACAATACAATTGTTTATTGTAGCACTGGTGTGTGCTAGTACTTTTTGTGCAGAACGATGCATATAATTTAAAAAATTAATTCAATGCAGGGTGTTCCATCTAAAAAAATTATCTTTCTTAGGACAACCAGTTTGCAATATTTTGTTGCAGATTATGACCAACCGGTGCACAATTTGGATATGGCAGGTAATCACGCTTATTGAACGCTTCTTACGTAATCATAATCTAAGCCATAGCCTTAAAATTAAAAACCGGTATTGATACATACAATCATTCTTAGACTGCTGCTTTTCCTTAAAAATCCCAATAAATCAAAAAGTATAAAGTTTACAGTATGTTATGCTATTTTTCATTCTCGTACAATTTTGCGAGGAATTAAAAATTGTGCCGAAATATAGGTTGTTCCATGTAACAAAACATAAGTTTAGGTTGGTACTATGTTATGGAACAGCCTGTATACACGCTAATAGTTTTACAATGTGCGCCTTCGCTTTGTGTATATTTGAGTGAAATCAGTTTGAAAATATCTTCATTAACAGAGGCATAATCTTCCGAGATCGCACTGTTGAGACACCCTCTATATATTCACAATTCGTTGTGTAGGTTTTGAAGTATTTCGCCCCAAGAAAAATAGGAGTCGAACATACATTTTTCCGCGACTGTAGCTTGTTACCTTAATTGATATCTACAATCATGATCAATATACTAAACTAGGTGCTGTACTATTCAGGCTTACCACCACAGTTTACTGTGACAATAGGGTATTTAGTGGCGATTATAAAAAACAATAAATAAGGTAAAAACTCGGGCACCCGGAGAAACTTTGGCTACTGCTACACATTTTTGTATAATACATAACTGCGAAGAGTAAACATTTTCATGTCTATGTCGGTCTTTTCATGTCTCAAATTTTCAAAATACTGTATGTAATATTTAGTCGTATTAACTAAAAATTCCCCCATCAACTTTTTAATATGTCTACTTAAGTACTTGATTCGATAGGGTTTGTGGGGAACACAAGAAAAGGTACGTCGAATTTATAGAATTTATTGATGTAATAGCACCGCAAATAATTTATTTAGTTTTATTTCACATAATATTGGCAATGTGAGTACACTAGAATAGTTGACATAACGCAGACTTTGCCACTCAAAATAAATAACAAACGATAAAAACATACGGGATGTAATTTTGAAATAAAAAAATTCAGCCAAGGCCTGGATTTGAACCAAAAACCTTTGTGTCTCGCGTACCATGCACAACCCAACTGCGTCCGAGAGCAGAAATAAATACGAAAATACTCATATAATATATGTTTCTTGCGCTATCACCTCCACAACGTTGCCAGCGTTTCTCGGATGTCACAGCGTACGTTGTACGATACAAAACAAGAGGTCATATATGCGGAGGTGACTTCGTAGCGGCGGTATCTAGTATGGGCGACACTAGCGCTCGTGATCTACGCTTGAACTAACATGACTTGTCCGTACATATAAAATGGACGTTATCGGCTCCGACGCAATATTTGGATTTGAGCTCCCTGAGCCACCTAGACCACATTTCCGTTGAAAACAAGGCGATACGTTGTCACCTCCGATTTTGGAGCCATCAACGTTATATATGAGGTGACAACGTACACTCTGTCATACGCGTTGGAGCCCACACCGTAGCAACCATATGTATATATATATATACGAAAATACTCATATATATATATCCTCGTATAAAAAATAATACTCGTATATATATATATATATATATATATATATATATATATATATATATATATATATATATATATATATATATATATATATATATATATATATATATATATATATATATACATATGGTTGCTACGGTGTGGGCTCCAACGCGTATAACAGAGTGTACGTTGTCACCTCATATATAACGTTGATGGCTCCAAAATCGGAGGTGACAACGTATCGCCTTGTTTTCAACGGAAATGTGGTGTAGGTGCCTCAGGGAGCTCAAATCCAAAAATTGCGTCGGAGCCGATAACGTCCATTATATATGTACGGACAAGTCATGTTAGTTCAAGCGTAGATCACTAGCGCTAGTGTCGCCCATACTAGATACGGCCGATACCAAGTCACCTTCGCATATATGACTCCGTGTTTTGTATCGTACAACGTAGGCTGTGACATCCGAAAAACACTGGCAACGTTGCGGAGGTGATAGCGCAAGAAACATATATTATATGAGTATTTTCGTATTGATTTCTGCTCTCGGACGCAGTTGGGTTGTGCATGGTACGCGAGATACAAAGGTTTTTGGTTCAAATCCAGGTTCAAATCCAAGGAAGTATAAATAGGAGCCCGAGGACGATCCGAGGGCATTCAAGGGCCAGTGTTCAGTTGGGGAGTTGGGTGCAGACTTCAGGGTGGAAGCAATACCAGGATCCCGATACTTCCCTAGATGGTGGACCTCTGAAGGCGTACAGCAACTACAGGGTGAAGAACCAGTATCTTCAGGGTTAGACGAAGGCCAGATCCTGTCGAGAGGAAACAAAGCGGAATCACAACCCAGGGAGTCCGGAATACTCCAGACTGCGAGAGAGCTGGTACTTCCGTCAGCACCACGAGATAGCGAGGCAATAGGGTAAGCCAGTCCGTTTACAATTGCTTGCCTTTAGAATTGGTTATGGAAGGGGTGGCGATTTTATCGGGGATTATCTTCGTGGTTATGAGAGAGAGCCGAACTGACTGGTATGTCAACTTATCATGTTTTGCTAATATGTTGTTGGTATAGTTGTTTCTTTTTTTTTGTATTGTAGGATTGTTTAGTTTTCGACGCAATTGTATACGGTTAGGGATCTAGATTATTTTTGTGAAAGTTGTAAGTGAGGAACCCAGTTTATGTGGTTAATTTATGTAAGTTAGAGTTTTACTTTGGCCTTTAATTTCGCGAGCAAATTGTAGTCAAATTGCATTGGTTGGGTAGCGTAGTAGATTTGAGGATTGTTTTTGTTATATTGGTTATGGAACAAAGTTCTGTGTAAATTTAATGCACTTTTATATTAATACACTTATACATTTTTTTAAAAGTATTGTTTTTTTTATATAGTAGTAAATTCAGGTGACTAAAGGAACCAACCAATAAGCTTTAATAACAGGTAAGTGTGCAATTTACTATCTCGGGTATTAAGATCAAAACTCGCATGAGATAAAATTTCCGCCCATAAAATATTCCTTTAACATCAGCCACCTGATAATTCAAATACTAGTCTCCGCTCGGCTAACCTACCCCTATCGGGGGTGCTACAATATGAGTATTTTCGTATTTATTTCTGCTCTCGGACGCAGTTGGGTTGTGCATGGTACGCGAGATACAAAGGTTTTTGGTTCAAATCCAGGCCGTGGCTGAATTTTTTTATTTCAAAATTACGTCCCGCTTGTTTTTATCGTTTGTTATTTATTTTGAATGGCATAGGCTGCTTTATGTCAACTATTCTAGTGTACGCATATTGCCAATATTATTTAAAATAAAACTAAATAAATTATTTGCGGTGCCATTACATCAATAAATTCTATAAATTCCACATACCTTTTCTTGTGTTCACCACAAATTCTATTGAATCAAGTACTCAAGTAGACATATTAAAAAGATGATAGGGGAATTTTTAGTTAATATGACTAAATATTACATACAGTATTTTGAAAATTTGAGACATGAAAAGACCGACATAGACATGAAAATGTTTACTCTTCGCAGTTATGTATTATACAAAAGCAGTGTGTAGCAGTAGCCAAAGTTTCTCCGGGTGCCTGGGCTTTTAGCTTATTTATTGTTTTATATAATCTCCAATAAATACCCTATTGTCTACATATGTATACAGTAAACTGTAGTGGTAGGCCTAAATAGTACAGCACCTAGTTTAGTTTATTGATCATCATTGTAGATATCAATTAAGGTAACAAGCTACAGTCGCGGAAAGATGTATGTTCAACTCACATTTTTCTTGGGGCGAAATACTTCAAAACCTACAAAACGAATTGTTAATATATACAGGATGTCTCAACGGAGCGATCTCGGAAGATTATGCCTCTGTTAATGAAGATATTTTAAAACTGATTTCACTCATATATACACAAAGCCGAGGCGCACATTGTAAAACTATTAGCGTGTATACAGCCTGTTCCATAAGATAGTACCAACTTAAACTTACTTACTTACTTGTTAAATGGAACAACCTATATTTCGGCACAATTTTTAATTCCTCGCAAATTTTTATGACAATGAAAAATAACATAACATAGCGTAAATTTTATACTATTTCATTTATTGGCATTTTTAAGGACTCTAAGAAAGATTGTATATATCAATACCGGTTTTTAGTTTTATTACTCTGGCTTAGATTATGATTACGTAAGAAGCGTTCAATAAGCGTGATTAGCTGCCATTTCCAAATTGCGCACCGGTTGGTCATAATCTGCAACAAAATATTGCAAACTGGTTGTCCTAAGAAAGATATTTTTTTTTTAAATGGTACACCCTGTACTGAATTAATTTTTTGAATTCTATGCATCGTTCTGCACAAAAAGTACTAGCACACACCAGTGCTAAAATAAACAATTGTATTGTTATCGTATACACAGACAGACGGACAGACCGACCGATAATTTTGCGTCAAACTCAAAGTTGGTCATCACTCAACTAACCCGAGATGAGTATTACTCATGATTAATGAAATCACTCGTCACTCATTACTCGTCAATCATAAATCTAAGAATCAGTTATCACTCGTAGAAACAAGTGTTTCTATTTTGACTGCCGGTAGCGACTGCATGATATTGTTTTAAAAATATGAAAATAAAATACAATTTAATAGATTTTATTTGCAAAGTATACTCTGTTTTAATTTATCCAACTCTTCTAATAAATATCAAAAAAGGAAACGATGTTGGTTCTGTTCGAAACTGTTCTTTATTATAACTTGATATTAGACGACCGGTTTCGTCCTTCCGGACATTTTCAAGTCTTCTAAAATTAAAAACAAAACAAGCACTATAAAACAGGAAATACAGATGGTACACGTACTTACAGTCAAAGGTATCTTAAATTAACATATAATGAGTAGGTAGGTGTGGAAGTATTAATTAAAAATCACATCCAACTTATAACCTAAAAATACAGAAACTCATATAAGAAAAACAAAATAACAAAGCAATCAAAATATGTTTGAAAATAGCCCTAGAAATAATGTTCACCTGATATAACGTAGATAAGCACGAGATAATACAAATAACACCGGAGGCAAAACAATAACGTCAAAGATCGTCAACGAAACGTAACAAAATGGTGAAACATCGAAAAAACTCTTAACCTGCAAAAGCGACCGCATCGACCCTAAAGTGTATGCAACCTCCCACACAAAACAAGATGAAAGGGTAGGCTAACTCACAGCAAATAAACAGAAGTAAAATCATTAAATAAAAACCAAAATACAATGACAAGGAAAAACCATAAATCACACCAAAAAAACCTTAATCAAAGCAGCATATAAAATAAAAACAACACCTTCAAATCAACGATAGGACAATCGAGATTATAAAATATAAATTCAAACGTAGAAGTCATCAAACAAAATATCACAAACTTCAAATTACACCAAAAAATATGAATCAAAATGAAAAACAAAAATAGTAACAAACAAAAATATTTTAAGTTAACTGCAAGCTTTAAATAAAGGCTCAATACCCAAATCAACCTGCTCATTTAGGAGGAATCTGTTTCTTCTTCTCTGCCATATTTCATAGGCTTCTAAACGGGTCAACCGGAGTCCCTTCTGTTGTGAGTGAAGGATTGCAATGTTGTCATCATTGGTGCTGTGGTGTCCAGTCTCGAGTAAGTGTCTGCCAAATGCCGAGCGATGTTTGCAGGTTCTATGTTCCTTTATCCTGGTTTTAATTGCACGACCAGTCTCACCAATGTAAATGGCATCACAATTGTCACACTTCACCATATAAACACCGCTCTTGGCCAATCTATCATTAGAACCTCTCTCGTGTAAAAATCCAAGGATATTATCGTTAGATTTAAATCCCAAATTTATTCCAAATCCATGAAGCAAAGTTCTTACATTAGATGTGTATACGGAGGAGTAAGTAAGACTAACCCATTTGCTATCAATGTTTTTAGTTGGTCTTACGTATAAAGGATGTCTCTTTCTTTCTTCTTGATGGAGAATTTTGTCAACGGTTCTCAGATTGTAACCATTCTTCAGCCCCAAGTATCTAATAATTTCCCTCTCCTTCTGCAGCTCCACAAAATCTAAAGGGATATTATACATCCTCTGAGCCATACATCTAAAAGCAGCAAATCTTTGTGACGGAGGATGTAAAGAATCGGAGGGTATCAAAGCGCTGCAAGTAGTAGGTTTTCTGTATATGCCGAAAGCAAACCTGCCATCCAACCTCCTGATAGTAATGTCTAAAAAGTTAATGGCACAATCTACCTCTCTTTCCATTGTGAAGGAAAGTGAAGGAAGGATACCATTAATATAAGATTTAAAGCCGTCCAACTCATCAGTATCACCATCCCACAAACACAGCACATCATCAACATAGCGATACCATCCTTTAATATTCGATCTATAAGGATTCTTATTAGACATTACATGTTCTATTTCAATATCGTTCAAGAAAATGTTGGCTAGGGCACAAGATATAGGTGAACCCATCGGTAAGCCTCCATCAATTTTGTAAATTTTATCACCAAAGGTACAAAAATTGTTGTCTAAAATGTGTTTAAAAATGTCTAAGGCATCCAGGCATTGTGAGTCGGTAAGATGTGTCGTATGGAGTTTTTCTTGCAAGATCTGGAGTGTATGAGGAATAGGTGTGTTGCTATACAAATTCTCGACGTCAAATGACAGCAAGGTGAGGCCAGATGACGACATGTTGGAAAGCTTTTTGGTAAGGTCCAAGCTATTTTTTAGAGTGAACATCAAAGGGAAATTATCCTCAGAAAGCAGAGCAGTCATGATTTTACAAAGTCTATTAGTCGGAGAGTTAAAAAATGTGACAACAGGTCTCATAGGTTTGTCAGGTTTGTGGAGTTTTATAAGTCCATACATACCAGGAAGTCTGAGGTTCATATCGATGGTCGGATATCTGGAACCATTAAATACCATCAAGCTGTCTTTTTTATCCTTAATTAACTGTTTAGTAGTGTTAATTAATTTTTGTAAAGGGTTCCTGAGTAAAACTACAAAACCATTTGAATTAATGAAAGCCTCCATTTTCTCCTTGTAGTCTTTGTTACTTATGAGAACCATGCCAGCATTCTTGTCAGCCTCAATCATCAAAGCGTCACCATTAGTAACCTTTTCCTTTATGGACTTTAAGGATCTCACTTCCCGAGAGGATTGTTGATTCTCTTTCTTTTCTCTTCTATTTTCACGTCTAAGGAACTCCGTGCAATCAATTCTCAAATCTTGTTCCAGAGGGTGATTCAAGTGTGACAATTGTGATGCCATTTACATTGGTGAGACTGGTCGTGCAATTAAAACCAGGATAAAGGAACATAGAACCTGCAAACATCGCTCGGCATTTGGCAGACACTTACTCGAGACTGGACACCACAGCACCAATGATGACAACATTGCAATCCTTCACTCACAACAGAAGGGACTCTGGTTGACCCTTTTAGAAGCCTATGAAATATGGCAGAGAAGAAGAAACAGATTCCTCCTAAATGAGCAGGTTGATTTGGGTATTGAGCCTTTATTTAAAGCTTGCAGTTAACTTAAAATATTTTTGTTTGTTACTATTTTTGTTTTTCATTTTGATTCATGTTTTTTGGTGTAATTTGAAGTTTGTGATATTTTGTTTGATGACTTCTACGTTTGAATTTATATATTATAATCTCGATTGTCCTATCGTTGATTTGAAGGTGTTGTTTTTATTTTATATGCTGCTTTGATTAAGGTTTTTTTGGTGTGATTTATGGTTTTTCCTTGTCATTGTATTTTGGTTTTTATTTAATGATTTTACTTCTGTTTATTTGCTGTGAGTTAGCCTACCCTTTCATCTTGTTTTGTGTGGGAGGTTGCATACACTTTAGGGTCGATGCGGTCGCTTTTGCAGGTTAAGAGTTTTTTCGATGTTTCACCATTTTGTTACGTTTCGTTGACGATCTTTGACGTTATTGTTTTGCCTCCGGTGTTATTTGTATTATCTCGTGCTTATCTACGTTATATCAGGTGAACATTATTTCTAGGGCTATTTTCAAACATATTTTGATTGCTTTGTTATTTTGTTTTTCTTATATGAGTTTCTGTATTTTTAGGTTATAAGTTGGATGTGATTTTTAATTAATACTTCCACACCTACCTACTCATTATATGTTAATTTAAGATACCTTTGACTGTAAGTACGTGTACCATATGTATTTCCTGTTTTATAGTGCTTGTTTTGTTTTTAATTTTAGAAGACTTGAAAATGTCCGGAAGGACGAAACCGGTCGTCTAATATCAAGTTATAATAAAGAACAGTTTCGAACAGAACCAACATCGTTTCCTTTTTTGATACTTACTGACTGTTTTGCTGTTTTCTATTCAAATTCTTCTAATAAATATGCATTTTTATAGAGAATAACCACTTACCTTAATAAGCGATATATATTTTTATTTTGACTAAAGTGAATTGAACTCATGTCCTAAATGAATCTAAATGCATTAATAATAACTGTTTTCAATTATATCCGATTCTATGGTGATCCACTTATTAAGGGTACATTCTGGTGTACCATTTTCAAAATGACATTACTTTATTGCTTATTTTGATTGCAGAACATTTAAAGAATACATTGACTAATTTGAAAAATTAACGATTCCACAGCCAAAATTCGAGCGCCTTGTCGAAGACGATTATATCACGATTATCGGAAATTTATTTTAACCAACGCCGATACTTACATCTTCCAATATTATTCACTAATCATTTTCTATAGTGTACCCACATTACTCCTCTTTAAAATAACGTACCATATATATATATATATATATATATATATATATATATATATATATACAGGGTCCTGCAACTAAGCTCCCGTCTTCTGTAGCTCACTTACTCATTAAGCTAAGAGTTTGACATTTTGCAGGCTTACCCTGTACTTCAAGGTACAATTCAAGAAATTATTTTTTATTATACAGGCTGTTCCAAAAATGTGCAACGCCATGGTAATATATTTTTTTAAATTGCATGCTATACATTTTTCTACACATTTGAAAGCCTTTTATGGTTGTCTACATATCACCAAAATTTTATTGAAATCGGTTGAGTGACCGCAGCGGAAAAAAATAAAAACCAAAAAAAATTGATTTTGCATCGTAGGCTTTAAAAATCAATAAAAACCACAAAATGCACCTCGTTAATAAAATTTTGCGACGCGCTTATTAAGTTAGATGTAATAGTCTCGTTAGCCAAGTGACATTCATCCAAATTATACAGGGTGACCAAAATCGAGTGTCAAACTTGTCAAACTTCAAAGCGCGCTATTGTTCTTATTTTAAATTGGAACCCATAATTTTTTTTAGGTGAAACGATGCGGAATTAAATAATAAATATTGTTTCTGAATACAGCCCCATCACAATTCCCAATATTTTAAAAGTTGTACGCCAAAATTAAATTTTTCAACGTTTCCAACGGCCATTTTAGGTTATAAATATCGTACGTGGCGTTGAAAAACAATTTATTACATAAAATTTAACGCAGAGAGGTATTTTAGATTTTACTGTACTTAATTAAGTAGTTATTCAATTGCTAAATTTACTGCAAAATTTACCTATAGCCACATTTCCGTCCTTACCGCTATAGGTAAATTATGCAGTAAATTTAGCATTTGAATAACTACTTAATTAAGTACACTCAAATCTAAAATACAACTATTATTTTTTATGAAATAAATTGTTTTTCAAAGCCACGTACGATATTTATTATCTAAAATTGCCGTTGGAAACGTTGAAAAATGAGTTTTTGGCGAATAACTTTTAAAATATTTGGAATTGTGATGCGGTTGTATTCAGAAACAATATTTATTTTTTAATTCTGCATCATTTCACATAAAAAAATGTATGGGTTCCAATTTAAAATAAGAACAATAACACGCTTTGAAGTTTGACAAGTTTGACACTCGATTTTGGTCACCCTGTATAATTTGGATCAATGTCACTTGGTTAACGAGACTATTACATCTAACTTAATAAGCAAGTCGCAAAATTTTATTAACGAGGTGCATTTTGTGGTTTTTATTGATTTTTAAAGGTACGATGCAAAATTAATTTTTTATGGTTTTTATTTTTTTCCGCTGCGGTCCCTCAACCGATTTCAATAAAATTTTGGTGATATGTAGGCAACCATAAAAGGCTTCCAAATGTGTAGAAAAATGTATAGCATGCAATTTAAAAAAATATATTACCATGGCGTTGCACATTTTTGGTACACCCTGTATAATAAAAAATAATTTCTTGAATTGTACCTTGAAGTACAGGGTAAGCTTGCAAAATGTCAAACTCTTAGCTTAATGAGTAAGTGAGCTACAGAAGACGGGAGCTTAGTTGCAGGACCCTGTATATATATATATATATATATATATATGTTAACAGACTACTCGTGAAAATAAAACAAACTATCACTGCTACAAATCAATTTATTCCATACAACCTTTCGTATCAAATACAAAAACGCAACTGTTATAAAATTGTGTCATCCGAACGGCCACAGGCATGATATCATCGAGCAGGTATTTAAAAACTCGTATCCCTAAGTTAAAGCCGGGGTTCACGTATTCAAGTGGCGGGAAATATCTAACACGGCCATCCTGGTCTTGGCAAGTCCTCGTGCCCTCGTGTAATCCCGGCTGCAGAACTTACTTTTCCCAATATATAATTCCCACCCGCTGAAACACAGAAACACAGAATAGCACTGACCATTTATGGTCCATACAACAATAACACTGACCATTTATGGTCCTTGACCATGTATGGTCCTTGACCATTTATGGTCCATAAAACAATAACACTGACCATTTATGGTCCTTGGCCATTTAAGGTCCATAAAACAATAACACTGACCATTTATGGGCCTTGACCATTTATGGCCCATAGAACAGTTAATACTTGACCATTTATGGTCCGTAGAACAATTAATACTTGACTATTTATGGTCCGTAAAATAACAGTACTAACCTTAACATTACAAAGTTAGATTAACGTGCCATTCTTAATTGTCCCTTGGCCAGCGTCTCAGTTGGTCTAGAGCAGCAGCTCTGGTGACTTTAGTCCTTTTGTCCACCCTTTTTAATACATAGCGGTCGTTTTCCAGAACGTGAACGACTTCAAATGGTCCTAGGTACTTGTTACCTAATTTGCCTGACCCCGCTGCCTGGGTGTCATCAACGACAACTTGGTCTCCGATTTAAAAATGTTCACCTTCTTTTCTGCTTTTGTTGAATCTAATTTCTTGACATTAAAACCAGTGGGACTACAGCCATCCCTGAAGCTCAACCTCTGACTGGACAGAAACCAAAATAGATCACTGGTGGCACGTCAGCCAACATCTTGGCTCTACCACTAACGAGACAGAGACCGAATTATAAAACGCGATGATCTCTACAGTCTACTCAAAATCAAATCTGATAGAATAAATAGTAGTAACTAAATACCTCTGTTGGTTTATGGCAAACGGTTTACAAAATTCATTTCTGGATTTGATAGCACCAATTCAGCGTTCAATTTGATCTCACGGCCACATATGATAGATCTCATAACAATACTAGTACCAAAAAGACTACAACCATTAAATCCAAAGCTTAAAATAATACCTCAAAAACCAACTAAAACGATAAGGAAACACAACGATGAATATAAGAAAACCAAAGTTCTAATACTGCTTCTAACAAATGAACCTAAAAGCGTCACAAACTCAAATACTAGCGAGGTTATGTTTGGTTCTGTTGTGTCAGAAATATGGGAACCACTCAGTAATCCACAACAATCAGGGAACCATTCAAGAATGCACAGTTAACGCACAAACTCTGCTTCTCATTAAATTTCTTCAATTGTTGGCTTACAATTTCCGCGCATCCTATCCGTATAGCAGTCTAGTAATATGATATCTATGGTTATAGGACAGTCTACTGTACTCTGTGGACTCTAGTGAAAATTTGTTCATTAGTGAAACATTGGCGCAGATGTTTCATTGTAGTTCAACCTAACTTCATGAGCAATGTTTGTGGACGGATTTATATTCAGTACGAAAATCAATTAACAATATCTGTTTACTGTCATTGTCAATTGATTCAAAATGGATTCGTTTTCTGGAGAGACAGTTCAATATTGGGATAATATGAATGATATAATATGTGTAATATTGATAACGTGAATTGGAGGTGGGTTATTTGGAAGTCCTTTCGACCGATTTGTTTTTGTCTGAATAAACATCGGTGTCTAAAGATGCCTATGAGCTTGCTTTTTGCATATTTAGTTTTTATGTGTGAGGGCATCACACCAAAAGTGTGAAACAAAGAGATGTGCGGCTTTTCAACTTTTGGCCCATTTTGTCTTATTATACGTAGTATGAAAGAGTACTGTAACCGTGCCGAAAAAAATTTGATTTTAGCGGAAATAGATGCTTTTGGGTCACCTGAACATTTTTGACCAAGGAACAAAAAACTTTCTATGTGTGCACGTGCGCGCGCGCGGGCGGGTGCGCGTGCGTGTGCGTGTTCATGTTCGTGTGCGTGTGCGTGTGCGTGTTCGTGTGCGTGTGCGTGTGCGTGTGCGTGTGCGTGTGCGTGTGCGTGTGCGTGTGCGTGTGCGTGTGCGTGTGCGTGTGGGTGTGGGTGTGCGTGTGCGTGTGCGTGTGCGTGAGCGTGTGCGTGTGCGTGTGCGTGTGCGTGTGCGTGTGCGTGTGCGTGTGCGTGTGCGTGTGCGTGTGCGTGTGCGTGTGCGTGTGCGTGTGCGTGTGCGTGTGCGTGTGCGTGTGCGTGTGCGTGTGCGTGTGCGTGAGCGTCAGCGTCAGCGTGTGCGTGTGCGTGTGCGTGTGCGTGTGCGTGTGCGTGTGCGTGTGCGTGTGCGTGTGCGTGTGCGTGTGCGTGTGCGTTTGCGTGTGCGTGTGCGTGTGCGTGTGCGTGTGCGTGTGCGTGTGCGTGTGCGTGTGCGTGTGCGTGTGCGTGTGCGTGTGCGTGTGCGTGTGCGTGTGCGTGTGCGATTTTTGTGGCGACGATTCCGGAGAAACTACTAAAGGTATCGGGACGAAAGTTCATATTTAGAAGATTCATGACCAAACGTATAGCTGAAAGGCTTTTTGTTCAAAAGGGTCAAAAGGAGCTGGATGTTTACTCCAAGCATTTTTCAAGGATTTTGCAAATGACCCGCTATTTCTCCAATTTTGTCAAAATAGTTAAATAATAAATTAAAGTAGAGGAAATTTATGTCCATGAAATTTTTTGGTAAAATAAATAGTTTAGTTGCAGGAGCAAATTCCATTTGATCGAGATTGGTTTAAAGTAGAGGACATTTTGTATAATTCATGTCCATGAAATTTTTTGGAAAAATTAATAGTGTAGCTGCAGGAGCAAATTCCATTTGATCGAGATTGACCGTGGTTGCATTCATATAAATCTAGTTAGCCAGGATTTGACAAATATTTTCATTCTAATGACAGTAGGTAGTGTCAAACGCTGATGGTATTGACAATACCTACTGTCAATAGAATCAAAATATAATATAATAATAATAATAATAATAATAGTCTTTATTAACTTCCATAACATAAAGATCACAATTCAGGCAGCGTATAAATGAAGATAGAAGTTAACCGGAGGGGGTTCGATTACTCGTAAGTTCTCCGATCTCGATGAATAGAATCTCATACAGCTAAACTATTAATGTTATACAGGGTGTCTCACGGAACTGGTACATTAGAAGTTTCTCATGCTCTACTATTGCTGGAAACTTGAAATTTTGGAATTACAATTAACTCAATCTGAACTCTTCAGCTAAAATGTTCTCAAGTTAACTGTCACGTCCGGTCACCGGAAGTCGGTATCAACTTCGTTATTTTAAATGGAATGATATAATTTTTATTGTATTTGTGGTTTCTACGTATCAAAATACATCATTTTTGATAAGGTTTCCCTATACCTAAATATCACCATTTTTTAGTTTTTTTGATTTTACTAACTTTTTGGTGATTTTCGCGGTTACGTTTAAAATTGAATATCTCGGTTATTATTGAAACTAGAATTTTCATGATTGGTGGTCCGAAACTAGAAACATAACCAAATAAGACGATGTTTAGTTCATCATGGTACCTTATACAGGGTGTTCAAAATTTACAACACAACAATTGAATTTTCAAACGTAAAAAACTTTTTTTTTTTCAAATGGAACACCCTGTATACCGATACGCCATTCGATAGGAAGTCTTATTCCCTATCAATCAATATAAGGGTTCCCTATATCTAACTTTAATAGTTTTTGATATATTGACACTTTTTCTTTAACTCCATTTTGTATACTCTTGGGTTTTATAAGGAGGCCCTCATATTTTGGCAGATAAACTATTTCATTATCAATAACATTTCACAACATCATTTTTATAAATTGGCATTTAATAAATTGCAGTATTTAAATAATAAATTGTATTTGAATACAGATATATTCATACTTTTCATGTCTTATTTTGGCACATTTGCATTGCTCGGGATTTATCGTGTACGCACGATGGTGGTCGCCGCTAATACACTGCTACCTTAATTTTGATAGGTCTTTACATTTGACAGATGTTTGTTTGTAAACGCAGACGGTTATTCAAATAGTGACATTTTGAATTTATTCTTCATTCACGGAGAATGTAACAAAATATTGGAAAGGACATGTCAAATTTTCAATCACAGATACCCAGACCTACCGCCAATGACAAGACGTAAATTCAGGAAAATTGAGTCAAACTTTTTGCGCTTTGGAAAAGTAGGAAAACAGAAAAATTTTGCAAGTCTTGTTACGGGTAATGAAGAAAATGAATTAAATGTTTTCGCGTATTTTATTGCTTTCCGGAATAGCTCCACGCGAGCTGCTTTTATGGATTTAGGTATAGCTTATAATTAAAAGCCTTGCAGTACAACTTTCTACAGAAATTGTTTACATGATTTTTAGGTCTATCACGTGCATCCATCCATAGAATTCTTTTAAAACACAAAATGCATCCTTATGCCTACAATATTTTACAATCACTCTTTCCTAATGATTATGCACGGAGAGTTGAATTTTGTGAATTTATGCTGGTAAAAATTCAGGAGGACCCGTTCTTTTTATCAAAGATAATTTGGACTGACGAATCAAAAGTTTCGAGGGAGGGTATAATCAACAGACACAATTTACACTATTGGGCAACCGAAAATCCCCATGCCATAAGACAGGAAAATGTTCAACAAAATTTTAGTTTTAATGTTTTTGCTTTAATAATGGGGGACGAAATTAGATACGAAATTTACAATGAAAATTTAAATAGTGATAGATATTTAGAAATTGTGCGTGGATGTGTGAACAAATTTTGCGAAAATCCTCCCCTGAATGTTTTACGCGACTGCTTTTATCAAATGGATGGTGCACCGGCACATTCTTCGCATGCGGTATGGATTCAACTTAATCAGATGTTTGAAGATAGATGGTTCGGAAGTAGGGGACCCTGGCGATGGCTACCAAGGTCACCAGATTTAACACCATTAGACTTTTATTTCTGGGGTCATGTGAAAAGTCAGGTCTATTCCACACCAGTAAATACTCTAGAAGAATTGAGAAACAGAGTAGTAGCCGCCATTAATGGAATTCCGCGACAACAAATCCGAAGAGCGACGATGACAGAAGTACAGCGAAGAGTCTTAAAATGTTTGGAGCAGAACGGGCAGCATTTCGAACAGAATAATTAAGTTTTACTTGAAGTTAGATATCCCAAATATAGTGTTTTAGTTTTAAAAAACCTTTCAATATTTTTCTGTTCCAAAGTTCCTATACATCCCTATAAATGAAGAATAAATCGTTTTGTATTTAGTTTGGATTCTTTTATTTTGACAATATCTCAAAAACTATTAAAGTTAGATATAGGGAACCCTTATATTGATTGATAGGGAATAAGAGTTCCTATCGAATGGTGTATCGGTATACAGGGTGTTCCATTTGAAAAAAAAAAGTTTTTTACGTTTGAAAATTCAATTGTTGTGTTGTAAATTTTGAACACCCTGTATAAGGTACCATGATGAACTAAACATCGTCTTATTTGGTTATGTTTCTAGTTTCGGACCACCAATCATGAAAATTCTAGTTTCAATAATAACCGAGATATTCAATTTTAAACGTAACCGCGAAAATACAATAAAAATTATATCATTCCATTTAAAATAACGAAGTTGATACCGACTTCCGGTGACCGGACGTGACAGTTAACTTGAGAATATTTTAGGTGAAGAGTTCAGATTGAGTAAATTGTAATTCCAAAATTTCAAGTTTCCAGCAATAGTAGAACATGAGAAACTTCTAATGTACCAGTTCCGTGAGACACCCTGTATATAGTATGGTAAAGTCACGTGCCTGGCCACTTCAGACTTTTCATCATAAGAACAATATGAGATACCCCAACAGCTACTTTATGACTCGATAATACTTGGCTTGTGCATGTTCTTGACTAAATCGTAAATCCAATCAGGAATTTGGTATTCTTTAGGTGTGTCGCTTGTTTAGTTTTGCAGTTCCAACATTGATTTTATGTTGTAGTCTCCATAGTTTTTGACTAATTCTGTAGAAATCCTGTAGAATTCTGTCTGTCATTGTAGAAGCGACAACATAAACGATTTGCATAGAACTGAAACTAACGTACACTTGGTAAACCTATCATTAAGTAAACATATTTATAGTTTTAATTTTAACTAAATTATTGTTGACAAGAAATGAGTCATTTTTTAAACAGATTTGCACAATTATTACGTTGCCTTAGTAATATCCTCAAGAATTTAGAGTTTATAGGATTACATAGATAGTGATATATTTAGTATTAAATCTTTATAAACTCAATGTGATCACTGAGTCGACAAAATAGTCACTTTTATTATCAATGAGCGTACGCTTGGTTTTCCCAGTGGGGTGGAACTAGCAGCAGTCAACGTGATACGTATTATTTCACGTATTACGTGTATTTCATTATCGATATATCGTAATTTGTGTCGTCTCTTTATATTTCTAGTTATTCATATGGTTGGATGTTTGTGGTTCCATTGTATATAAATTCGTTATACAGATCAGTATAAATTTATATTTTGTATTATAAATATAGATAATGTAAAAAGCTAAAAATATCCATATTATGCAGAGATTTTATTATTAAGCGCGCTACGGGTAAGTTTTTAAATACGATACAATGAGTTGGACCGGATATGTCAGCGCTTTATCATTGATTTTATATCGTAACATAACTGATCAATCACAAAAAAAAACTACATCTGAACGGTATTTCCTTCGTTTTGGAACAAAACTATAGCCGCATGTTATAACAATTAGAAACTATATACAACGTACCTCAGCAAGTTCACACAACAATAGTTCAAATAATATCAAACTTAGAGAAAATTATCTCAACATAGAAAGCTTAACACATTGTATCACGCTGGATAGCGTATTTGAACGCCGCATTCTTTGGTAAAAGTCATTTATTTGTTGTAAAATTGAACGACAATGCAGATTTGGTAAAAAAATTCGCACGCATTTATTTGCAATACCAAAATCCATGACATTTGTGGATAAATATAAATCAACTCTTATTAGATTTATGGGTGAATACCTAGAAAAAAATGTAGTCATAACTAAATTGACGCGAGTTATGCGACCGACAATTATAGTAATAAACGCTTATGCAGCAAATAGTCTTAGATAAGAATGTTTCATATAAGGCACGCACGCGAAGATACGTCGTTAGTTCTTCGTCGTTATAATCACGCTTAGACGCTTTCCGCTAAATTCGCTCAATAAATTTGTAACCAAATAAAGTGAATAAATAGACTTTTATACTTTAAAAAAAAGATGTTTTTATAAAGAGAAATAAAACTGGCGCAGTCGGTAGGATTCGCGACGTTATCGAGTGAATAAAATCTTCGTGATAACGGCCCGTTTCAACGGTTTGTGCGAAACGAACATATATAGTGATCCAGAATAGTGATCAACCACAGAATGAAAGGATATTTTCTTCTAACATTGTAAGTACACTTGTTCTCGTTATTGCTTTTCCCATCTTATGACCGACATCGACGACCTAAGTGAATC
This sequence comes from Melinopterus prodromus, assembly GCA_964023965.1. NCBI lineage: Eukaryota > Metazoa > Arthropoda > Insecta > Coleoptera > Scarabaeidae > Melinopterus > Melinopterus prodromus. The sequence continues at coordinate 25,627,375 of OZ030396.1, forward strand.
CCTAAAATCCATTTCCGTGTCATCAATTACGAAATTCAACGAAATCAGTTCAGCAATCAACGCAACTAAAATGCCTTATACGACAAAGGACATCACCACAGTGTACCAGGACACAGTTCCAGTGTTTGATGGAGATTCATCAATACTAAGCGCATACATCTCAGCATGTGACTTTCTTGTCGACACATTTTGGCTACCAGAAGGCGAAAGAAATGATGCAGTAGCCGCCTTATTGCTTCGGATTTTCCAAGGAAAATTAAGAGGAAGAGCTTTGCAAACCGTGAGCAGTAACGAAGAAGTAACAACCTGGACAGCTCTTAAAAATCTCCTGGTTGAAAATTTTGGCGACCAACACACAGAGAAATGTTTAAGAGATTCGTTGTCTTGCCGAAATTTACTCCGAACAAATCAATAAAGTTTTCAATTTAGATGAGCTTTTTGAATCAAAACTCACAAATTTCTCCTTTGAAGCGACAACATTTTGTTTCCAAGTAAAACTACATTGGATAATTTTAAAAGTTCTTATGAGTTCTTTTAAGAATATAGTGTGTTGCATTGAACAATTCAATATATTCCAATGAAAACAACTATTGCATTGAAACAAGATCATATATGTAAAATATGGTGTTCAAAACAAGTAAAATTAGTTGGTTGTTGCAAGAGACGTTTTGTGTGAACCAAGTAACCAAATGCTTAATTTAAAATATCGGGTGGTTTCATTCTGCGGAAAACTTAAGAGTTTGCGCGGTTTGTGGCACCAGACTGACGCGATGTAGAACGGCGACAGTTTTTAGATACGCAGTATATGAGGACTACATTCTCCAGTCTCACTCACAACCCTCACAACGTTAACTCCATGCAAATATATTGGTTATAGTGGTAAGCAGTGTCGCTTTGATATACGCTTGATTGTATCTGCAGTTTTACATGTGATAATGGACAGCGTGGATGATTTTTCAATCTCATCAGATCATCTTAAAACGATATTTGACAGTAAGTATATGCGTATATCTACTTTTTATGCGAATGTTAATACACTATGTGCATTCTATGTTTGCAGACCATAAAATAACTGTGCAAAACATAACAAAGAACTTATTCCGGCTATTGGAGATCGGATTGTTTTCCGGGAACCGGTGAAGCTAAGAGGAGATTTGGAAACATCTAAGGTGAGAAACCGTATTATAATGGCCAGTTGCAGAAAGGCCCATCAAGTCTTGTTGACTGCTTAGCTCTTAACTGTACTAATTACTGTATCAGGATGACATTTTTTTGTATTTTTGATTGTATTTTAAATGTATTTTTTTTCTTTTATAACAAGTTATTGGGTTTATATCAGTATGACACCTACTTGTTTGAAATGTATTTTTATTTTTATAATAAATTAATGTATTGGTATATATGAACTTTTTTTACCCATTGTCTTTGCTACATGACTAAAAAAATATATGTCTTACAAAATAATTGCTTAACGAACTTTGATGTAATACCACATATTATGTTTTGATTAGATTTGTCAGCCAGAAGAATTATTCTTGCTAGTAAATATGATTAAGAAAGTAATGTGCTATTATAATCGTGTAGTTCTTTCTGCATTTGTTTTGATAGACTTATTTTTTTATGTAACCTTTGCAGCAGCGGTAGATAGTTTTAACAAAACAACAAAAGCATTCACTTCAAATCAATATATTATGTTGAATGTAAATTACTATTACTTGCTTTGAAGTTTTAACGCACAACGTTTAAAATGATAGTTACTTGCTTTGAGAACAAAATACTCTATTCAGAACACTAAAGGTGTTGAACCAAAATTACAAATGTTTCTCTGAAACATTGGTTCTTCCAAGCAAAATAACCTATTACTTATTCCGATAGCTCTATTACTCTCTTTAAGACATCATATGGTTGCATTAAAATAATATTAGTTTGGTCCAAATGTTGAAATATTTGAAATAATACTACAAAGTTTCATTCAAAACAACATTATAGTCCTTTCGAGTTGATGACTATTTGGTGCAAGTCAATAGTTTACTCGTTGCAACTAATTTTATCTCGAACGAAGCACTTAACACATTTGTACTGAGAAAATATTGTCTTGGTTGAAGTGGATAGTTATTTCGTGGATATGGAAATCAACCGTTGTTTTGATGCAAAGCAATTTATTTGAATTGAGCATTCCTTTCTCTGTGTGACCGAAGCGAACAATGCCTATTTAGTGACCTAGCCGCTTTCAGACCAAATAAAAGCGAAGGCGCTTACGATTATGGAAAAAGGATCAAAGTAGCACTCCAACTTCTTCTTTCAAACGTGAAATTGAAGGACGCGGATGTCAATATCCGTAATTTGAAGTCGGTAAATTATAAAAACACCGCACTTCAGATTTACCTTCAAGGGCTTTTATAAATTGACAACATTATTGGAATTATGGTGCAAGTTAAGCAACCAAAGGACCTGGAAACGGCAATGAGCCATGTAATTGAGGTAGAAAACTTTAATTACCGTGCTGGAAGGGATAATAACCTCCAAACCCGAGCACGAAACCAAATACGCCTAACAAAAATTATAATCGACCAATGATTCTCATCATATCCGATACCACCACGTCCGTATGTACCCATCTATCATATCCGATGCAGTCACGTCCGTATGTGCCGCACCAATCGTACCCGATGCAACCACGTCCGTACGTACCATACCAGACTTATCAACAATCGTAACCAAGACCATTGCCAAATTCTGCAGAATATCAATTTGCTAAGTCACCTGGACAAGTAAATGAAAGAAAATCATACCAACCAACGCCGATGGATCTTGGCAGTTCTCAAAGAAGAAGGCAGAATACTTCACAACAGTACGAGCAATACTATGAAGAGGATTATGCAGAAGAGTACTCATATGAGCTAGAGCAGCCAGAGCAAGAAGAGTATGAGCAGCCAGAAGAAGTCGCCGATGAAGTAAATTTTCATGTGATTGGCCAAAATGTCAAAAACCCTTAAAAAAAGCAAGACAATACGTCCACCAGTAATTCATCTAAACAACGTTAACACTACTTTACCATTTTTAAAATTCTACGGCCTCAAATTTTTAATAGATACAGGATCAACTAAAACACTTATCAACACACGACTCTATAATCATTTTGGGATGTACGCAGTAAAAATTCCTTTTAAAGTAAAAACCGCACATGGACTCACGGAACACGACGACGCTGTTTATATGGACATACCCGATATATTCAATGTGGATATGAAGCACACGTTCTACAAATTTAATTTTAGCAAAAAATTTGACGGATTAATAGGTATCGACCTATTAGAAAAATTAGAAGCAGTTTTGTATATTCGAAAGAGAAAGCTAACAATAAAACATGCGGAAATGCCTATTTTCATGAATGAACAGCATAAATTTATTATGGAACCTCTACAAGCGAAACCCATTAGAGTCCCCGTAAATCAAAAGGATGGGTACGCTATATTTCCTAAATTTAAGCTATTTCCCGGAGTAGAAACCAGAGAATCCGTAGTAAACATAATCAACAATGAAGCTCTAGTGATTGCCGTGAACTACACAGACGAGAAGATTGGTCTAATATTTCAAGACCCTGTAGATCTCACACATATCGACGAACTAGAAGAATATTATAATTACGAACAACTAACAAAAGGTCAAAATGAAGATCTTGTTCACCTTCAAAGAAGAAACGTCCAAGAAAACTTGAACATCAAAGGAATGAACATAGAGGAAACAGCAACGATTAAAGTACTGACAGAAAAATACAAACATATTTTCCACATTGAGGGACAGCAATTAACTTTCACACACTGTATTAAACACAAGCTAAACTTAAAAAACAGTAACCCGGTATATGTAAAAATGTACAGGCAACCAATTGAAGTAAAGAGAGAAATCAAAAATCAAGTATTGGAACTACTCGACCAAGACATTATTCAAGACAGTGTATCACCATGGAGTTGCCCTGTAAACGTTGTCACAAGAGAACTGAACGGAAAAATCAAAAAAAAGGATGGTCATTGACTATCGACGACTGAACGACCAAATGATCGAAGATAAGTACCCAATCCCGAACATCTCGGACATTCTTGACAAATTAGGAAGATGTCACTACTTTAGTAGCATCGACTTAGCCGCGGGGTACCACCAGGTCGAAATGCACCCCGATGACTTAGAAAAAACAGCTTTCTCCACGGAGCAAGGACACTACGAGTTCAAGCGGATGCCGTTTGGGCTAAAGAATGCCCCAGCGACGTTTCAACGTCTTGTGGACAATATCCTGAAGGGATTATTAGAAGACACATGCCTAGTGTACCTCGATGACATCATTGTTTTTTCAACGTCTCTGCAAGAACATGTAATAAAATTGCAAAAGGTATTCGACCGATTAGAGCAAGCTAACTTTAAAGTAAAATTAGAAAAATGCGAATTTCTACGCAAGGAAATCAAGTATTTAGGACATTTAATAACCAGTGAAGGTGTTAAGCCAAATCCAGATAAGGTTGATGCAATAAAAAGGTACCCATTGCCAAAGACCCGGAAGGAAATAAAATCGTTTCTCGGACTACTAGGATATTACAGGAAATTTATTCGTAATTTTGCAGATATAACGAAACCATTGACGAAACGATTAAAGAAAGGAGCAACAATAACTATTGACCTGGAGTACGAAGAAGCATTTGAAAAATGTAAAAACTTATTAACTAATGAACCAGTCCTTCAGTACGCTGACTTTACGAAGGAATTTATTATCACCACCGATGCTTCAAATGTTGCTATTGGGGCAGTCCTGTCTCAAGGAAAGATCGGACAAGACAAGCCAATATGCTACGCAGCAAGACTTTGAGCAAAGATATTCAACCATAGAGAGAGAGCTCCTAGGAATCGTTTGGGCGATAAAATACTTCAGGCCCTACATTTATGGAAGACATTTTAAAATCTACACAGACCACCGACCCCTTGTCTGGCTGTGGAAATTGAAGGAACCCAATTCTAAAATGATGCGTTGGAGACTAAGACTGGAAGAGTATGATTTCGAAATAATACATAAGAAAGGTAAACTGAACACAAATGCGGATGCTCTTTCCAGAGTCACTATTGATCAATTAAACGCTATAGAAAATGACAGTTCAACGGTCCGTCCCACTGTTGGAGAAGACCAAGATAAACTCATTTCGGAACTGTTACGTGACGAAATTGAATTCACACCTGAAGATTTGCCTAATACATCATTTGCAAATAGTAATCCAAGAAATAAGGTAAGCAAAGGCAAAGACATAGAGACCCTTAGGCGATTTCTCGCCCCTGATGATGATGGAAGTAACACTACACTCCAATCAAGATGACGAACCGCAGAAGTTAATCGAAATTAGCCACACGCCAATTGACAGCAAGAAAAACCAATATTTTATTCAAGCAAATAATTCGTCGAATAATCAATGCACTAAAGTATTACAGAGTACTAAAGAAGATAGAAAAATAACGTACGCAAAAATACAATTAGAAAATAATGAAGAACAAATTCTCAATTTTATCAAAGAATATATGACCAACAGCAATGTGAAGCATTACTTACATTTTGACAACGATCAGCTATATAACGATTTTTGTAAAGTATACACAAGACATTTTAATAATAACGGACCTGATTTAGTGAGATGTACGAAGAGAGTGCAAGTCGTAAATGATAAAACTGACCAACTTGAACTACTGGAACCCATCACACTGGAAAAACAAATCATAGAGGAATTGAAGAGATGCTGACCCGGCTTTCAAGAAACTATTGGTGGAAAAACATGAAAGATAGCGTAACCAATTACATCAAAGAATGCGAAGTATGTAGTAAAGCTAAGTACGACAGACACCCATCAGTACCACCACTTCAACTTACAAAAACACCAGATAAACCATTTCGAAAATTATTTATGGATACATTTACGATCGGTAAAGCCAAATTCCTTACAATCATCGACACATTTTCAAGACTTGGTCAGGCAGTGCCAGTACCGGGAATAAATGCAACAGATATTGCAGACGCTTTACTAACTTACTTCCAGTATTATGAGACCCCGGAAGAAATTAGTTGCGACAATGGAACCGAATTCTCCAATGATGTTATTAAACGTCTGCTGCAAGAACACAAAATTGCCGTGCACTTCGGAACCCCTAAGAATCCAAACTCCCAAGGAAACGTTGAACGATTTCACTGGACAATTATCGAACACATTCGCTGTTTAAAGGAAAGAAGAAACGACCCTATACATGTCCTCATGAAATTAGCTATAATTGCGTACAATAATAGCATATCTAAAACAACAGGTTGTGCACCGCTAGAAATAGTATTCGGTCATACAGCTCTACGTGATCCAATGGATCTATTATATTCAAAGGAATACTATCAGGAATACGTAAACGATCATCAAGACCGTATTAAGCATCTTTATAGAACAATAGAGGAGAAAAACAAATCGGATAAACAAAAGTATATAAATAAACGAAACGAAAACGTGAAGGTAAAACCGTTTCAAATTAACGAAATGGTGTACATTCGAAATAATGGTAGGAATAAATTACACAACCCTTATGACGGACCTTACAAGATTTTAAAACTGAATGACGACGAGACCGTAATTGTAAAAACAAGACGAGGAGATAAGAAATTCCATACAAGACATTTGAAACACTCAATTATTTCAGGTTTGCCGGATGGTGCGTCCGACAATGCCGAGGAGACGTAAAAATAGAAAAGATTACTAAAGATACCGGATTGTTGCCTGTTCGACTTGGAACAGCCCAAATCGTGAACAGTCATTGGAATATTGCAGCTGTCTATGAATTCAAACCATTAATCGAAGAAATTGAAAAAAATTAAGCAAAATTATGATTATTGGATGAAAGCGTTGAAAAGCTACAAACATAATGATCATTACACACAAGTCATGCACAACTATATCACTATCCTGACGACCAATGCAAGAAAGATGGCAAAGCTTAAGAAGCAAATACTACCAACAGATACAAGGCGAACCAAAAGAGGAGCAGTAAATATGATAGGAAACATGGTAAAGGCGATTACGGGAAACCTGGACAACGAAGATGCCAAACGATATGACAGTGCAATTCAAGAGCTAATAACATCCCACAAAGAAATCAAAACAATCGTCAGTAAACAAATTACATTAGCACAACAAGCGATTCTGGAATTTAATAACTCAATTAGTACCATTCGAAGTAACCAAATTATTATTCAATCAAGAATGATACAGATGGAAAATGCAATTAGAAATTTTACTTTCTACAACCTCCAAGAATTTAAGCAAATCACAATATATGCTATTTTTAATCAACTAATATTTATGATCAATAATATTAACGATATCATGGAAACATTAATCAACGCAATGACATTCGCTAAGTCAAATTCATACCATCCATCTATAATGGACCCTGAAGACTTCATGCACGAACTAACTCACATAGGCACCCTATTGACATCGATCAAGCTGCCCATTGATACAACTATCGCCAATACTTACTATTTGGAACGCGTAATTACAGTCAAAGCTTACACCAAATCAACCAGTATAGTATTCATGCTCATGATTCCTTTAGTGGAACCAATTCCCTACAACTACTACACCATATCTCCTTTACCTATAAAACGAAATACAACAAATTTTCATTCGATCCTCCCTAAAAGTCCTTACCTGGCAATTCACGAGTACAGGTTTACATCTATGCATGATCAATGTTTAGAAGTCGTACCTACAGAGTATCTGTGCAACTCCGCTGTCAATTCCGCAATAAACGAAGACTCCCCGTGTGAAGTGCAACTGCTATCGTTCTCCAACAACTACGAAAGATGCATTTACCAAACAGAAAATATCCACACTGTATGGGTCAACAAAGTTGCACAAGACCAATGAATCATGGTGTTCCCTGCACCAAGGAAAGTTAAGAAGACCTGTGGAAAACAACAAGAACTTGAAGTCCTCGAAGATACCTGCCTCATCAAACTAACGCCGGATTGTTCACTAAATGCCGATGGTATTATGCTCAGAACATATGAAACCCACTACAGGACAAACAGCAGACCCGAAATCCCGGACATCAACCTCACTCTACAAGGGACTCAACTGCCGACCTCGAAAACAGATTTCAAGGAACTACAATCAGTACATCTGGAGAACATCACTAAGATCACCAAAAATCTAGATGACCTCCCCGACGACTTACGTCAACTGCAGGATCCTGAACTTCACGAAAGGCCAATAACAGTTTGGACAATTGTTCTATATATTTTAATATTTTGTATTTTGCTAGGTGTATTAACAAAGCGCTATTTCCAAACATGTGCAAAGGCAGCAAACACCGACCCTTCGAACTACCTCAAGGCCGCCGATAGCAAACCAGAGGCCGCCCACGGTAATCCAGAACCCGAGAGTCATCACCTGACCTTCTCAAAATGAAGCTCCAGATGATGCTTCCCTCTTCGGCCGGAGGAGTTATGCGACCGACAATTATAGTAGTAAACGCTTATGCAGCAAATAGTCTTAGATAATAATGTTTCATATAAGGCACGCACGCGAAGATACGTCGTTAGTTCTTCGTCGTTAGAATCACGCTTAGACGCTTTCCGCTAAATTCGCTCAATAATTTTGTAACCAAATAAAGTGAATAAATAGACTTTTATACTTAAAAAAAAGGTGTTTTTATAAAGAAAATAAAACTCGCGGTAATACTACAGTATCAATTTTATGTGCTTTTAAAACAAACTTCAAATGATGCCTACCTTTAATGAGCATTGAAAACACGTACTTAATATCGTACTTAAAAATAAATCTTTTATTTTCGTGTGTTACAGACTATCAAACATCCATCTGCATTTTTATATAATATTATATTACATAATTTACAATACATAATTTAGAATAATGTAGGATAATGCGTATTATTGTATGAGTTTTGGATGTACTGTTGCAGAATACATATGTATATGGTCATCGATCAGTTGGCCGATTACCATCTAAGTATGCGGGCTCAAAGTGACTATTTTGTCGACTCTCTGGACTTTGATAACATGTCTTAATCTTTGTTAATTCTTCCTATGGATACTTTGATTCGTGTGTGACTATCTGATTATGCATTTGAATAATTATAGATCCCTTACTATACTATAAAACTTACTGGCATAAAATGTCATGCTGATGTGATGTTGCTCTCCAATAAATAAGCAACATGGTAACTGCGTGCATCCTTCGATGTCAACGTCATCTAAATAGTATTCGGATCCTACAATTATACATACAACATTATAAATAAACATACCCAATAATAATAATATTACAGAAAACGACATACCACAGTCTTCAAATCCAATGGACCCAGCGTCTATAACAATTAAAGCTTGGTGGCAGCACAAAAATAATATAATCACCGAACGACGCCACATATTCACTCCGTACGGCATTAATAAAGTTTCGCAACACAATGACTTACTAGTTAATTCATATCATTTGTTCAGATCTTAAGTACCACCTAACTGATAACAACTGAGATTGATATATTATTAATATTTGAATTTATTTTACGTATTGCAATATGAATTTATTTCTTACACTGGAAAGGGCATTTAACCTGCCCATTGAAACAAAGACTCAAAGACACAAAACATTGTCGAGGGAAATATTTTGTATTAATACCGTTTGACTTGAAAGGGATATGTAACCAGTTGAATTTAATTTCTATTTTGATAAGGTTTTCAAGGTCAAAATGTGGAAATCCATGCTAATACTCTAGCTATCTCATATACTACGCAAAAAAAAACAATTTCTATCTGAGTTATCATACTCCTTTTTTTCATATATTCTCAAAGAAAATTGTTCCTTTTTCTGAGTGTGTGAAGTATGGGCATGGAAATTACAGTTAATACGACAAAATCCACTCCTAACAAAAATCAGTGACGAATAAAGAGAACTGAAGGAATAATGCAGGAAGGGAAGATACAACAAAGGCGCTCCCTGACGTGAATATGAACTGATATTTTTTAAGTTATCGTCCCTTTATAAAATACTACAAATTGCTACTGATACTTTCTCGATACTAAATAATACTAGAAATATTTTCTCTTTATTAACCAGTTACTTAAAATTATTTTGCAATATAAAAATGTACAAATAAAATGTATGTCTAAAAAATAAAATAATAATAATTTAGTTAAGAAATTGGACGACTTACCTGTAAGGAAGGACAATCCTAATTATCCGAGCTAACATTTCGATTGCCGTTGTACCGTAGACTCACAATTTTAAAGAAAGTAACAACTTTTTTCTCTATTACACCAGGATATATCACTTCTCGGGCCATGTATTCGTCATTATATTATCGCGTGCTGAATGTGAATAGATCGTGTACGGTTGGAACCTAGGGTGGGTTGTAAAATGTTCGGAATGTTAGCTCGGATCATTAGGATTGTCGTTCCTTACAGGTAAGTTGTCCAATCTGTTTTTTATCCTTCGCTAACATTCCTTACATTTTACACCCTGTAGATGTTTAAAGCGAAACTACGATCCATGAACGTTCAGGCTAAAACAAAGTACAATAGTTATTATTTAGTTGATGATCTAATAGGTTAGAATTCAAAGCAAATATTTGTTTAACAATTCGATACGTAACAAAGATATATGTATCTCAATAGTATAATCCGATTCGTACCTAGTAGCTATACTATCAAATAACGACTAATTATTCAAAGTATTTTAAATAGACAAGTCTACCTTGAAGCGGTGTGTAGAGACTTAAAATGTACCTACATCAAGTAAAGTTGAGTTAATTTAAATTAGTATATTATTATACTAGTGGACCTATAGACCGCCTATTGGGTAGATCAGTGAATCGGTACATCGCAGGAATCGATAGACCGCATATACACTACGACTACAGTCTTTAAAAAATACTTTTTTCCAAAACCAAACTTTTAAGTTGTTACCTATAAAGTTGTTTCTATGGACTCATATATAAAACAAAAACGGTTCAATTAAAAAAAAAAATTGGTCTCCTGCAATTGAAAACAAAAATATAATTTGTCGCAATAAATTTGATTTTTTTTTGTTGCTTTTTCTTTTCAAGTTGAATAATTTTAACAAAAGTATAAAAATATAGTATTCTAATGCAACGTACTTAAATTGCATAAAATTTAGTAATTTTAACAAATTTAGCTTACTTTCATAATTATTTGATTATATAATCAATGCAAATTACGATGACAAATCTAACAATTGTTTTTATTTTCAAGTGGCAAACATGATCTTAATAAAAATGTAAAAATATTTTAGACCACTTGTGGAAGACTCAGATTGCTTTCAATTGGGCAAAATTTGTTGGTGGTATACGTGGGTCCGCAGAGACACCTTTTTATCAACTTATATAATGTATTTTTGTATAATTGTCTATTTGTCAAATTAAACACTAAATTATTTTTCATATAATGGCATGTTGTTGGCCCAGCAACTACAATCTACTCTTATATAGAAGGCTTTAAAAGAAAAGATTTTTCTGTTTTGTTTTTTTTTTATTTTAGATTTTATTAAAGATGTTTGTCACTTGAAAAAAAAACAATTGTTATATTTTATTCCCAGTTATTCCATTACGTGGAATACAAAAAAGGTTCAATTGTTAAATTTACTCAATTTTATGCCAAGCGCAGGAAATCTAAATCTTGCAGTAAAGTAATATTTATATACTATTATTTCACAAACTATAGTTCAAAATTTTCAACTTAAAAAAACTTTAACCTAACTACAACAAACAATTGAAAAAAATTATAAATATCAGGCCTCTTGTGGGAGACCTATTTTTTTCTTAATTGGGTGAATCTTGTTGATGTTATATGTGGGTCCATAGAGATAACATAAATCAACTTAAAATTTTGATTTTCCAAAAAGTTCATTTTATACACTCTACTGCTTGGTTGGTCACTACTTATACAGATTCGTATTGTAGATTAATAACATTGTACATATATTGCAGAATATGCAATACATGTATAATAACATTAGTATTTTTAAATAACAAATAAGCAATGATAATTAAGAAACTAAAACATAATAGTGGCTAAAAATTAAATTAGTTCCTTTACAGAGACTGTGCATATAATATATATTTGTAGAACATTGCACATCATTATTGTATACATGTGTATATATTACAGAAAACAATAAGTAAAAAATGGATTATTTACAAATTTAAATATTTCTTCGTAACATGTAACTGTTAATTTGAATAGAATCTTTTTCCATAATCGCCCCGGAGAAAACGTTTTGTCAATTTACACATACGTAGAATCCCACCTTTTAGCCGTAGAAAATGCCACATTTAGCAGTGCAAAAACGTGTTGAAATAAATAGGTTTTAACTAAATCCAAAATTTGTCCTCATTTATGGTTATAGCAATACAGACCTTAATTCGAAATTGTATTCTTTGTAATATGATTGATGCGCGTATGTATATGAAATTGACAATAACATTACAGGTGACCGAGAGTTACGATAGACCAATGCGATATTGCGATAAGTCTACTTCAATAACCCTTCCGAATCACCAATTTTGATATTCGTCCCATATGTTCTGATATATACAAATCTGTTTTGTTCGAAGTAACAGATAACTTTCTTTAACCCAAAATTTGATTCCTCAGGCTATTTATCACATCGTATATATTACCTATGCAAAAATCGAATTAAAAGAAATTCAACTAAAAATATAATAATTAATGTAACTTTAAAATAACGATAAATAGTTTCATTCCTTCTAATTCTTGTACTAAATGTTTGATTAGAGGAAAAATTCTTGTTTATTTTCTTTCGAGTCATCCCCATTTCTGGCATAATGAGCTGATGTTCACGTTCTAGGCTTCTCTCTTGCGCTCTGTCAATTCGCACACTACTTTAACTTCGGCTTTCTTGTAGTTGTAGGGGCTCTGGTATGGTAGACTGAGTTATATGGCATCTATGTCTTTCGATATACTTTGACCTGGAAGATCAATTGTATGTGGGGCTAAATACGTACAAATTACGTACGACAGTTTGTTTACATCCTGAAATTATTAATAAATAAGTAAATGTGTTTTACAAATAATCTGAAATAAATTCACCTTATGCTATGGGTGCGGTTGTTTGGGAAATCTCACCATCAAAATATCAGATTAGGTTAGGACGTTAGGTTAGGTGATGGTTCTTGACATTGGCGCTGTGCGCAGACCCGACCCGACTGGTCGACTGGTGTACATTGGTGCCATCTAAGAGCTACCTCTCAAACTGTAATCAATTAGAGGGTAAGTAAGCGACCCTACTAAACGAAAGTCGAAACGCTAATCATCTCTATTAATTTACTTACTGTGTTTTCGTAGTAACTTAACTGCGCGGTAATAATCGCAGTTTGTCAAATTTTACATATCTTTCCAATTATGCGGAAAAAACTAACGCAAATTAATACATATTTTTATACGATCAACATGGTTATAGGTTTTTCATATCATACTTGTGGGGACGTAACAAATCGCTTAGCTCTGTAGACCTACTGCAATGTAAATAGGTTTGAGGTTATGATAAGGTTATGTTTGCGCTTTTGACGTTTCTAGCTGGCAAGTGGCAACTGGCAACCATGACGACGCGTAATAAACAGCTGTAGGAATGTTGAGGCGCGTTCACCAAAATCGCTCGCTTTTTGGAAAATTTTGAAGCAAAAACGCCCTAGAGGCCGTTTTGCGTCGATTTCAAAAACTCACGCAACGTAGAATTGCCTATATAGCAGATCGGGCGCGCTCGGCGCGCCCGAAAAGGCCTCTCCAAATTTTCCATAAAGAATTAAGAAGCCACTTTTTCGCATGTGAAATGGTGAGAAAAAACACGCCAAATCAAAATACATAATATAGACAAGTTTTAAGACGTCAAATTGGCGCACGAGTTGTTTTGGGCACAACGAGTGTAGCGAGGAGCGGAATAGTAGCTTTTAATGTGCACTTTTGTAAAATGATCGGACTAGTGGTTGACCCACAAAAAACAATCATGCAATGCCAACAATTCCGCTATTAGAAGAGCTATGACGATGAAGTATCGATCATAGGCTAACCTAATAAATCATATGTTGATAGTTATTTAACCAACAAGTATATTAAAACGAGCGATTAATGATCGAGACCGTTTACCGCTCGAGCGTAGCGAGAGCGTTAATTGTAGAGATCATTAATCGCCGTTTATTATTCGCGTTGGTTAGAAAACTTTTTCGTCGGTTATTTTCTTTTAGCGTCGTCTACATAACATTTTCTTTGCCAATGTCTTTTTAGGTTATATGACAATTTATGTAATTTGACACGGACAGTTCTAGAGGGCGGTATGTTTTGAATGGAAGGTTTCATTTCACATATGTTCGATTGGCCAATCAAACGACGTCTTTAAGTCGTGTGATTGACTATAACAAATCATGCATTAATAGAAATAGTGCATTAATAGAGTTGTTTAATAAACGATTTCCTATTCACTAAATAGACCAGGGTCGATAATTTAAGAAACCAAAAAAAAAAAAAAGTAGAATGAAACCCATTGGAGAAGGAAGAGAATATAACAAAAATGAAAGGAAAAATAATTTACGGGCGATCTGAGGTCGGGAAGTGGGAGAGGGTGAGCTTTTAAGGTTTATTTCGATTTCCGGCAAAACTACAAGTCCTATGGAAAAAAGTTAAATTGCAAAGTTGTAGGTAATAAAAAGATCTACAACTTTTGTATTTGCACTTTTTTCACATAACCTCAAAATTTATGTGAAAAATTCAAATAACCAAGTTTTTGGTTTTTTATTTTTATCTCTTACAACAAAAAATTTTCTTTCATGAAATTTGGTGAAAACTTGCCTTGTTATGTCCCAAACACACTGTAATTTTTTCTTGATTTAAAATATTTATTTTTTCATCTTATTTTGACTTAATATCGAAAAAGCAGCCTAATTTTCATTCGAAAATTCTCACGTCACAATATCTCCTTTTTTAATAAAGTCGGTGGGCTTTTTGTTCGTTGAAATCTCTACTTTCTGATAGCGACAAAAAAAGTATACATTACTATGGCAATTTTCTCAAAAAATGTAAAGAAATGGAAAAAATTTGAATCTGAATTTTAATCGTTGTGTATAATTTTGAGATACTTATTAAAATTTATACTTTAATTACTCGAAAAACGTAAGATTCCATGTTACATTGATAAACAGAAAAATTACTAATCCATAAAACACGAAGATTGCAAAAAATATCCGAAAATAGTTGTTCTAAATATATTTAAAGCTAGGATTTAAAGGGTACTTCATCTAAAAAATGTGACTGCTGCTCTTTTTTTCAGTAAAAACGTTAGTTTATTAAATTCTATTTACATTTGTTAGTATCCATTATTTTTTGTCTCTTCTTTGATGGCATGTCTTCATCGTTAGATTCGAGTAGATCTTCGAAGTCTTCAGGACCATCACCGTCTTCGTCTCCAATATTAGTTCCAGTCTGCGTTGGTCATTCATCCAGAATTTCATCTGAATCACTAAGGTCTTCGTAGCTTTTATCTTCTACATTGGAGCATTTTTCAAAACAATGACAATTTAAGCATAAATTTGTGCATTTGAAACCATTTTTTCGACAGCCACATTTTAAACTTCTACATCCAGTTGCACAGCTGCAGCAAATCGTTTTAAGCAATAGTTCCGGAATTAGTTCCTTTTCTGTAAATTTGGTCATAATGCCACGTTGATGTTGCTTCCAGCCCCAATCCGTTGCTGTCAGTTCGTTACCCAGCCAAGTTTGAAGCTGATAATATGCCCTGTAATAATGTTGTTCTGCTGCACCTTCTGTGGGTGGGAGATTTGCCAATATGAAAGATGATTTAATTTTTGCCAATTGATATTTTCGAAATCTGAATTGATTCAGTGTTATATTATCATTTTTACATTTATAAATAGATTTGATTAATAAAACACAACGATTAAAAAAAATCGTATTCGACTTCTTTCCATTTCTTTGCATTTTTTGAGAATATTTACCATAGTACTGTATACATTTTTTTACACCATCAGAAAGTAGAGATTTCAACGAACAAAAAGCCCACCGACTTTATTAAAAAAGGAGATATTTTGACGTGAGAATGTTCGATTGAAAATTAGGCTGCTTTTTCGATATTAAGTCATAATAAGACGAAAAAATAAATATTTTAAATCAAAAAAATTTACAGTATGTTTGGGACGTAAAAAGGCAAGCTTTCACCAAATTTCGTGAAAGAAAATTTTTTTTTGTAAAAGATAAAAATAAATAGCAAAGAACTTGGTTATTTGAACTTTTCACATACATTTTGAGGTTATGTGAAAAAGTGTAGAAACAAAAGTTGTAGATCTTTTTATTACCTACAACTTTGCCATTTAAGTGTTTTCCATAGGACTTGTAGTTTTGCCGGTAATCGAGATAAACCGCTTTTTACCCTTAAAAACTCACCCTCTCCCACTTCCCGACCTCAGATCGCCCGTAAATTATTTTTCCTTTCATTTTTGTTATATTCTCTTCCTTTTCCAATGGGTTTTATTCAACTTTTATTTTATTTAATTTTTTAAAATTTTCAAGGGCATCAGCACTGGTCTAAAACTGATAAATAAACGATCCACGGAAAAAGTTTTTTCTTGCATTTTCCCTACAAAAGATCGTGTTGAAGCATCTCATGATCGCTGCAATTTACGCGGCGCTCTTCGGGCTTTGGTGTCATGCGGGGGAAGGGATCGACACCGACGCTGCCGGTAGTGGGGGATCGCACAATGCAATAGTTACTAGAAGGATAGTGTTTACGGACATAATATAACGACACGCCGATTATATTATTTGCGCCTGTATTTAAATATTACTAATGAACTGTTGAAATTGTTATAATAGTTTGAATATTTATATAACAAAATCTGGCATAGTTCCGAAATATTTTTTCAGTTTATCAAGCAAACTTAATTTAGTATTCACCACTAATCGGAAAGTCTGCTAACTCCATATTCTTCAAGTCCACAAAAACGGACCCCGAAACCGATCTGCGCAGAATATTGTTCATGACCGAAAGACCGAAAGGTCTTAAAAATTAACAAATAGTCGGAACGTTATTAAATTAATGGACATGTGAGGCAGTAAATAAGGATTATATGCATGCTAAGCGCGTTGTTCTGTTAACACTCATTACTGACCTATCCGCTTCCATCAAAATATTGTTTACAACCTTATTGTATAACAACTGACGAAAACACAAACGCCAATCAATAGAAGAGACTGTCAATGCACCCTGAATAAACATTGATATTTTGGTGGTAAGCGGTTTAGGAGGAATAAAAATCTGAAAGACGACCGTTAATTTAGGATTGAAAAAATCGGGTACATCACTTCTCTCGCGCTCATGTTTACACCGGGGTGCAACCAATTTTCATAGTCATATAACTTATGTAGAAATGGTTGAGCTGTTCAATAGTTTTAGAGTTACGAGAGTTACACAGAATTCAATACTATTGAAACGAGATATGGCAGTTAGGGCATTTTTCTCGTACCGGGCCACAAATTATAATAAAAATTCTGCAAAGATTAAGTATTTAATTCTGCTAGTTAAAATTACTACCTTGACAAGTTATCGTTCCTTTTGTGTATTGATAATAATCAGCTGTCAGCTGTTCACTTACTATCGACAGCACCGCTAACGACTCCCTTTCCAGCACCACACCAAAGACCGTAGAGCGTTGGAATTCACGCGGCGTTTCAGCAAGATCTTTTGTATGGAAAATGCAAGATAAAAAATGATTATGTAATAAACATTAAACCTATAAATAGCGCCAATTCTTCTTAATTTGAAAAAATCGGGAAAACGCCAAATTATACAGCTTTCTAATTTGTATGAGTTGTGGCATATTAATCAAGGATAGCATCAGAACTTTTTCAAATGTTTTTGCCTCTAGATTTGCTAGAAAATCGACGTCAAAAGAGGGGACATAAGATATGGGGTCAAACAATTGTACCAATAATAGCGTATTGTTTGCCTCATATGCTATTATTCCAATACGATATACTAAGCTATGAGTTTTACCTGAACGGTTTTATTTAACCTGGTCTTCGGTTATACATAGATAATTATAAAGTATCGAATAGAATACTTGTGATTTTATCTGTGCAATCGTGGCTAATGTACGAGTTTCAGATAATGCTAATGGGCATTAATAATTTATAGTTAAGCTGCCCTAAAAAACAATTCTAATATGGATATGAACAATGTCCATATTAAAATCGTTATATTAGACGAAAAGTCTAATATACAGGGTGTTTCAGAAATAACGCCTAATCTTGAAGGAGCATATGCCAAAGGACGTAATAAGCATATTTTGTCAAATAACGTATGGTCTAACTTTACGCATTATTGAGAAAATTAATGAAGAAAGACGGAGTCCGTCCCTGACCAGCGGAAGACAATCGACAGCACTCCACTACAGTTGTGTTGCAACTGGTGACAAATCAACGTCGCCGAGAACATATCGGCTCCCACCACTTCTCGCTGAGCGTGACAATGACCTACATTCGCCAGGTTGATATGAACGCACACAAGCGTGGTCACGGTCGATCAGCTGTTAGTTGGTTTATCAACAATAAAAATCATTTGGATTGTGGAATCTTAATGTCGGTGTAGTTGTGTAGTGATTGTGTAGTACCACAGACGGATGAATAGCAATTCTATGGCTAGAATGCGACATAACATTGATCGGTCGAGACGCGTGTTGCTGTGTTAAATCGGTTTGTCTTGTTCGACGATAACGCTTAATAATCACAATATTTGTAAATCCGCACCACATTTCTGGATTAGGTACGTACTAATCTCTCTATTTTTAATTGTTTGTACGGACTTTTGTAACCGTAGACGGGTCATGCGCGTTCGGCTATTTACCAGGGCCGGCCTTAGACGAATTCTTCAATACAATTTTGTTAGTACTGAAAACTTTGAAATAGACTATAGGTTATTTGACCAAAATTGCTTCTCTGTCCTTGGTGAATATGCTCCTTCAAGGTTAGCCGTTATTTCTGAAACACCCTGTATGTATAATTTAGCTGATGACCGACATTCAACACAGCCATTGTTTGGTGTAGGTTGAATGAAGCAGACACCCAAATTATGAAAAACATAATTTTTTTAATTTGTTATATATATATATATATATATATATATATACACAAACACTCTATTTAAAATTGTTTATTTTCTTGGGTATTGTAGGCTTTGTCACATTTAACATATTAAAACTTATAACTAAAAGTCACAAGAGACAACACATTAAAAATTATTTGATCTGACGTTTCGACACCATTTGTGTCTTGATCACAGATAGACTAAAATATTCTTGAATAGCTTTATACATTTCAATACATACAACCACGACACACCACATATGAAACTAGTTTCTAAAACTGGACCTGGTTTCTAAACATCTCACAAATTTTGCGAATTACTTAAACTACTTTCTTTTTTCCCTTTCCGTGTTGTTACATATTTGTAGGTAAAATTAGTTTATAACAATTTAACAAATTTAAATCGGATCTGTCATTCACAGCATGTTTTTGTTTTAAAATTTCTATGGTCTCCAATACACAACGAGCTTTTAAATTATTTTCTTTTTTGAGCACTTTCACATCACTAAAGTTAAATTGATGTCCGGTATCTTGTTGGTGTTTTTTAACGCAGCGATATTTTTCGCGTATTTGTGTCCTTTTAAACGCTCCTCCAGAAGTTGTTCCGTTTGCCCAACATACACCTTTTCACAGCTGCAAGGAATCTGGTATACACAGTGAGAGTTTTTCAATATTGGTGTAGGCGCTTTCAGTTTTGTGTACATTTTAGATAAGTTATTACTGTTTCTGTGAGCAACTGTTATGTTGAATGGTTTTAGTATGTGTCCGATCTTTTCAGATATATGTTTAATGTAGGGAAGCGAGATATATTTCGTTTTTTCCGTGTGCGATTCTTCGTTGTGTTCTGGTGTTACCGATTTGTTCTTTTTTTTGAAATTTTTCTTTTTTATTATTTTTTCTATCAGGTCTTTCGGGTAGTTGTTTTTTTGTAAAATGGTTTTTTAATATCATCTACAAGGCTAAAGTAAAGTTAAACAAATATATATATATATATATATATATATATATATATATATATATATATATATATATATATATATATATATATATATATATATATATATATATATATATATATATATATATATATATATATATATATATATATATATATATATATATATATATATATGTATATATATATAATATATAAGAAAATAAACAATTTTAAATAGAGTTGTTTGTGTTTTTAATATCATCTACAAGGGTAAAGTATATATATATATGTATACGTGTTAAGTTGTCACCTCCGGGATATAGAGCAGGCCACCTTGGCTCCGGGTGTTCTAGATAATATATTATTGATCTGATTGCATATTTTTAATGAGGGGAACTTTCGCTACGCGAGCATCAAAAGAGGGGAAACGTTTTTTGATTTTTTAGGAGGTCATATATAATGTACACAAAGGGTACGAAGTGACCTTCGCAATTTATATATGAACGGAAACTGATGTATCGCTGATAACTCCAGCGGTGTTGCCAAACCTACGGAGGCCACAATAGGCTATTATTATATAACATGTATATGATAGGCCGCAAACTCGCTTCTCACAAAATAAGCACTCCCTTTTAGTAATAGTAATAAATATCATTTATTAAGTATTTAGCACTAATATGAATAATATATATTATAGAGGATGATTAAGCATTACACAGCAATATTCATGGGACTTGGTTATATAAACATAAATGGCTTTATGAGAGCTTTTCTAAGGGTATTAAAATGTTTTTAACTTGGATAACTAAGTTCTCAGTGTAATATGGTTACCATGCAACAACTAATTTATTACCCTATTTATGTTTTGTCGCGATGTAAGTCAAACTACCCAACTATGTAGTTATTATTTTATTTTTTGATGATTTTTTCATTTATTTATTTTACGTCGGTCTTCGCAACGTAGGTCAATGTACAACGCTGAGGACAGACTACAAATACAATGAATTTATGTGTGAAAGTCCAATTTAAATTTATTAAGTAGTTTTTGAGTTATATCGATACTAAACTTATAATGTTATACTTATTTCTTTTCCCAGTTAGAGTTTTTGACAAAAAAAGAGAAAAAGAGTTGTCACCGCCGCGCCGTCAACCTTCATGCGTGATCACTAATCAGCGCATTATAGTTAAACTATTCTTTACAAGCTCTCTATTGCCGTTTAAAATTATACAAAGTCCGTTGTTGTGCTTTGTCTAAATACGTGTACTGACGCTAAAACCATGGAATAAATTGATTGGAATAAATAGAAACTGTTACTGAAAAAATTCTCGGACACGCCAAGTTTTATCTACCAAAGACATACACATTTTTATACCCCCCCCCTATTTACTGTGGTATGGTCTATTGAATTTGACCAGAGTTGGGCAATTGGTAATCGAGTGATCGAGTAACAAGTGATGATAAAATTGTTTTAATTAGTTAAATTAATCATCACTCGTTGTGATGAGTTACGATTAGTCACTCATCACAATGAGTGATGAATTCTTTACTCACCACTCATAACTACCGTAGACTATTGAATATTCATCACTGAATACTCGCGATTAACGCGCAATGAGTGATGACTGCTCAATAGAAATTACACTGTTTTAAAACAGAATAGAAACTCGATATACTTTCACACTGATGAAAGTAAAATATAGGCACGGATACAATTATTTATACTACCCCCACAAAATCTAAATCTTAAAACCAAAACTTACCTTTCTTATAGATATGTGTTATAAACATTTCTCCATCATTTATGTGATTTGATTTGGAGATCTGGCTTAATTTGTTCTGAATGAAAATTACTAAGAACAACTACAGCCGCATCTATTTTTTCAGGTTAATTAGAGATAATTGCACTGTTCTTTTCACCAGACATAATACCGTGAAAGTGAAAAAATAAAATAAAATAAAATGAACAATTATATAAATATAAACAAAACACTTCTTTGATTTCCAAATTTTGAAGTGTAAAGAAAGACAGACATAACTGATTTCGCAGTTGAATAATCCCCCTAATTACACTATAGAATGCTTTCTTCAGTTTTATTTATAATTATATCAAGAATTATATCAAGAATGACACGTTAGATACGTACACGTTTAACGTACATTCCAAATCACATTTAATAGTACATTGATGTAATTTTCAATAATTAATGATTTCTTATCGCGTATTTACATTGCACAACATTTAAAGAATACACTATAAAATAACGTCACAAAGAAATTCGAAAAATTAACTATTAACCAATGGTACGTCATTTTGAACATGAGAAATGTGGGTACACTATAGAAAATAATTTGTGCATAATATTGATAGATGTAGTACGTATCGGAGATGGTTAAAAAAAGTTGCCGATAATCGTGATATAATCGGCTTCGCCGAGCGGCTCGACTTTTGGCTGTCGTTAACTTCTAATCGCTAACTTTTCGAATTATTTTCTGACAGTTTTATAGGCAATGTATTTTTTAAATGTTGTGCAATCAAAATAAGCAATAAAATAATAAGTCATTTTTGAAAATGGTACACCAGAATGTACCCTTAATAAGTGGATCACCATAGAATCGGATATAATTCAAAACAGTTATTATTAATGCATTTAGATTCATTTAGGACATGAGTTCAATTCACTTTAGTTAAAGCAAAAATATAGATCGTTTATTAAGGTAAGTGTTTATTCTCTATAAAAATGCATATTCATCATAAGATAAAGTTGGATAAATTAAAACAAAGTATACACACATTACATTTACCGTAATGTGGGTTTACTTTGCAAATAAAATCTATTCAAATGTTTTTTTTTTTCATATTTTTAAAACAATATCATGCAGTCGCTACCAGCAGTCAAACTAGAAACACTTGTTTCTACGATTAATGAGTGATAAGTAATTCTTAGATTTATGATTGACGAGTAATGAGTGACGAGTGATATCATTAATCATGAGTGTTACTCATCTCGGGTTAGTTGAGTGATGCCCAACTCTCAGTTTGACGCCAAATTATCGATCGGTCTGTCCGTCTGTCTGTGTATACGATAACAATACAATTGTTTATTTTAGCACTGGTGTGTGCTAGTACTTTTTGTGCAGAACGATGCATAGAATTCAAAAAAATAATTCAATACAGGTGCTCCATTTAAAAAAAATATCTTTCTTAGGAAAACCTGTTTGCTATATTTTGTTGCAGATTATGACCAACCGGTGCACAATTTGGTTATGGCAGGTAAACACGCTTATTGAACTCTTCTTACGTAATCATAATCTAAGCCAGAGCAATAAAATTAAGAACCGGTATTGATATATACAATCTTTCTTAGACTGCTGTTTTTCCTTAAAAATTCCAATAAATCAAAAAGTGTTAAGTTTACAGTATGTTATGTTATTATTCATTGTCGTAAAATTTTGCGAGGAATTAAAAATTGTGCCGAAATATAGGTTGTCCAATTTAACAAAACATAAGTTTAGATTGGTACTATGTTATGGAACAGCCTGTATACACGTTAATAGTTTTACAATATGCGCCTCGGCTTTGTGTATATATGAGTGAAAACAGTTTTAAAATATCTTCATTAACAGATGCATAATCTTCCGAGATCGCACTGTTGAGACAACCTGTATATATTCACAATTTTTTCTGTAGGTTTTGAAGTATTTCGCCCTAAGAAAAATGGGAGTCGAACATACATCTTTCCGCGATTGTAGCTTGTTACCTTAATTGATATCTACAATGATGATCAATAAACTAAACTAGGTGCTGTACTATTCAGGCCTACCACTACAGTTTACTGTGACAATAGGGTATTTTTTGGAGATTATAAAAACAATAAATAAGCTAAAAACCCAGGAACCCGGAGAAGCTTTGGCTACTGCCACATATTCTTGTATAATACATAACTGCGAAGAGTAAACATTTTCATGTCTATGTCGGGCTTTTCACGTCTCAAATTTTCAAAAAACTGTATGTAATATTTAGTCGTATTAACTAAAAATTCCCGCATCATCTTTTTAATATGTTTACTTGAGTACTTGATTCAATAGGATTTGTGGTGAACACAAGAAAAGGTATGTGGAATTTATAGAATTTATTGATGTAATAGCACCGCAAATAATTTATTTAGTTTTATTCAAATAATATTTGCAATGTGCGTACACTAGAATAGTTGACATAAAGCAGCCTATGCCATTCAAAATAAATAACAAACGATAAAAACAAGCGGGATGTAATTTTGAAATAAAAAAATTCAGCCACGGCCTGGATTTGAACCAAAAACCTTTGTATCTCGCATACCATGTACAACTCAACTGCGTCCGAGAGCAGAAATAAATATGAAAATACTCATATAATATATGTTTCTTGCGCTATCACCTCCGCAACGTTGCCAGCGTTTTTCGGATGTCACAGCGTACGTTGTACGATACAAAACACGGGGCCATATATGCGGAGGTGACTTCGTAGCGGTCGTATCTAGTATGAGCGACACTAGCGCTCGTGATCTACGTTTGAACTAACATGACTTGTCCGTACATATACAATGGACGTTATCGGCTCCGACGCAATTTTTGGATTTGAGCTCCCTAAGCCACCTAGACCACATTTCCGTTGAAAACAAGGCGATACGTTGTCACCTCCGATTTTGGAGCCACCAACGTTATATATGAGGTGACAACGTACACTCTGTCATACGCGTTGGAGCCCACACCGTAGCAACCATATGTATATATATATATATATATATATATATATATATATATATATATATATATATATATATATATATATATATATATATATATATATATAATATATGGAATATGACGTAAATAGAATCCAAGTGAGAAGTAATTTTTAAAATTATATATATTATGTTATATAGTAACAGTACGGGTTGCTGTCTAACTACTATTATCATGACATCTATTGGACACTGGTGGAAATTGGTTCATGGTATGTCAAGGTTAATCGCAAATCTTGCTAGTGGAAAGTAGGAAACTGGTTTAATCGGTTTAAATATACTATATATGGAATATGACGTAAATAGAATCCAAGTGAGAAGTAATTTTTAAAATTAATTAAAAGGATACGGTCTCAGCCCGGATTCGAACCGGGGCCTTCTTCCTTGCCGGGGAATTGCTCTACCGCTGAACTACTGAGCCCGGTCGGAGGATATAGATTTAATTCGTCATTTCAAACGATAGTAACAGTACGGGTTGCTGTCTAACTATTATTATCATGACATCTATTGGACACTGGTGGAAATTTGTTCATGGTATGTCAAGGTTAATCGCAAATCTTGCTAGTGGAAAGTAGGAAACTGGTTTAATCGGTTTAAATATACTATATATGGAATATGACGTAAATAGAATCCAAGTGAGAAGTAATTTTTAAAATTTAAAAAAATATGAAATGACGAATTAAATCTATATCCTCCGACCGGGCTCAGTAGTTCAGCGGTAGAGCAATTCCCCGGCAAGGAAGAAGGCCCCGGTTCGAATCCGAGCTGAGACCGTATCCTTTTAATTAATTTTAAAAATTACTTCTCACTTGGATTCTATTTACGTCATATTCCATATATAGTATATTTAAACCGATTAAACCAGTTTCCTACTTTCCACTAGCAAGATTTGCGATTAACCTTGACATACCATGAACCAATTTCCACCAGTGTCCAATAGATGTCATGATAATAGTAGTTAGACAGCAACCCGTACTGTTACTATCGTTTGAAATGACGAATTAAATCTATATCCTCCGACCGGGCTCAGTAGTTCAGCGGTAGAGCAATTCCCCGGCAAGGAAGAAGGCCCCGGTTCGAATCCGGGCTGAGACCGTATCCTTTTAATTAATTTTAAAAATTACTTCTCACTTGGATTCTATTTACGTCATATTCCATATATAGTATATTTAAACCGATTAAACCAGTTTCCTACTTTCCACTAGCAAGATTTGCGATTAACCTTGACATACCATGAAGCAATTTCCACCAGTGTCCAATAGATGTCATGATAATAGTAGTTAGACAGCAACCCGTACTGTTACTATCGTTTGAAATGACGAATTAAATCTATATCCTCCGACCGGGCTCAGTAGTTCAGCGGTAGAGCAATTCCCCGGCAAGGAAGAAGGCCCCGGTTCGAATCCGGGCTGAGACCGTATCCTTTTAATTAATTTTAAAAATTACTTCTCACTTGGATTCTATTTACG